>CM037778.1:8382219-8432219 GCA_021229015.1 Solen grandis
TCCTCCCACTCGGCATCAAAAGCTTCATTCTGGGCAACTGTAAAATGGTTCTTCCAGTCTCCGATCTCTCCTTAAAATCAAAACTTATATAGTTTTAAAGGTTTCAACATCTATCATATACACTCCATAAAGACTGGTTTGACATTCGTTTATTTAACATACATACATGTTTTACTCGCAGGATGTAAAAAGAAAATATTTGCTGATTATGGTTTATACTGTTTATAAAATAGCTAAACCAAAACAGAAAAGTTTAGTAGTTGCAAAGGTTTCAACATATATCACATACAATCTAAATGAATGGTTTGACGTTCATTTATTTTACATCATTTGCCTGGTGTAAAAAGAACAGGTTTGCCTGCTAGTACGGTTTGTATTGTATTTAAAATACATTACTTATGCAAACTACTTTAGACATAACTTATTAATTAATGTATTTCAGCTCATATATATTGTTGTGTTTCTGTGAAACATTATTAGGCATTTGGTGTCGAAATATCTAATAAGATCATGCAAATCAAACACGATGTTGAATAAAAAAAAGAAACCGTTTAAAGAGGAACTTACCTTTCCTGTAAGCAACTTGTTTCCCATTGTTGTCTTTTTCGTAAGCATCGGTCTTCCCGTCGTTGATATCGTTACCCAGCTTTTGCAGCGAGCATCTTTCCCATATTGCCTGCAACCTCTCCTCATCGTGGTTGTAGCCCAGGTATTCCTGCATCTTCCGCAGTTCATGAAGTCCATTCTAATAATATTTGATATACATTAAACCGGAAACTTCTCATCTCTGAACATAATAATGAAGTCATTGCGATCAGAATCTATATTTATTGCAACTGAAATTATTCCATTTTAAGGCAATTATCAAATGAATAAAAACATGATTTTATAGACGGAAGAGAACAATCTGAGAAATATTTAAATAGAGCAAAGGAAAATAATATGAAATTGGAATTCTCAGAAATCTGGTTAATGAAAACTTAGGGCTTAATTAAATTTAAATGTTTATATTAGGCAGAAACAGTCGTCACAATTCCTTATTTAATTGTTTAAAAGCAAAACTAATATGACAAAATGCTTTATCTAAATATGATAATTAGTGAAAATTTGGGTATTTTATAAGAGAAAGAAAGTTGATGACTTTCCCCTAGGTACGAGAGTTCAAGAATACGAAGACTACTTCAATATTTTAATACTTGATCAAATAAACGTATAAAAACACATATCCATAATCTATGAACCTTCCTATATCTTAACAGAAAATTAAATAAAAACGAAGCAGGAGTATAGCAGTACTGTCCAATACAAACAACACATGTTTGCCCTATCGCCCCACGTCAACGCCCCGATAACGACGTCGTTGACGTCAAGAAATCTTATTGTTCTCTTTTGGAAGATTTCGTTTCACTTTTTTTTAAAGTATCGTCCTCCATGGGCAATGCAGCGTTCGTGGCAATGAATCCATTGTCTTTTTATGATATATGCGTATTTAGATTCAAATGTCTATAGCTCCATTCCATGGCATTTTCGCAGGATCAATCTCACATGTACCTGAAACTACACAACAAAAGTTATAGATAATCAATTATTAACACCTTACGGTCATGTTGTATTTCATTTTTTGATCCAGTAATTCTAACACATCAATTAACTTTTTACTGTTTTTTTTTTCTTTTATATTATCATTTGAATTAACATTTGAAACTTAAGGACATATTTCACAATACAGTTTTTACTCTATACACAAAGAAGAAAAATCAAAACTAGCGAACATAATGTTGTTTTTTTTTGTTTTAATTTTGCATCATAACAGAGAATCACACTAGAAACAACTTTATGGGATAAAAAATTGGGGTCTCAATGTTACTTTTTGATTAATTTGCCCCTAAATACTAAAAATACTGCAATATGAAATGATTAATGCATTTAGTATTTTCATTATCCATTGTCGAATTTTGAGTCATTTGTTATAGTCCTATCATATGTTAATTAAGATCAATAACACATACTATAAGACATTAAAACATTACACACCTTTTCAATGTTCAGGTTATATTCAAAAATGCGTTTGAAGCGTTCCTTAGACAACGTCGGTCAGTTCAAGGTAAATCATCTACCACTCTCTAAGGTACTGCAGACTGACGTCACGGATGCCGCTCTCACTGTTTGATCACGGTTGCATGTGTGATCACCGTCGAAATTTTCTTTGCATTCCAAAGCGTCCTATGTCATTTAAACACAAACGCCCGGCTAACTGAATCTTTTCCTCTAGCTTGCGTTTTTGTTGATGTCTTTCTATATATTTGCAAAAATGAATGTTTGCGCGAATTTCCGTCCGGTCCTTGACGTCCATTTTTTACAAAGCGAACGTGACGGCTTTCAGTATTCAAAATGTTATTATTAAAATAACACTAAATGAATTCAGATTTTCTGATGATGATAACAAAATATTAGTACATAATGACGAAGTCTTATTAAAATTAGGATATATATTCCTATTTTGAAGAGACATGTACTTTCAAGTATCTAAAAAATATTAGACGGGTGCACTGAAGCGTTACTATGTCAATGCAATCACATATCATGCAAAAAAAAATCTTTAGGACTACGATTTTAGATTAAGCGATACAGAAGAGGTAGCCATTTAATATGACACCAAGTATCATTTTGTCATATTTTTGTGCTTAAATAAACCAACATTCTTAAATAGGATAGAACAGTATTCCACAACACCTGATTACGAAATACACTAGTACGCAACTAAATTGACATTTTAATAACTGGGTATTTTATAAGACAATGTTATAGAAGCTTGTTCACAGATTGTCGTTGACTAAGAATTCGATTTAAAACTATATGTGCACATACCTCTATAAATACAAATCTACAGGCGCGTTGTCATCTAAAGCAACATTTAGTGATTGTAAGAAACGGATGGTTTCTCCATCATTGGCAAAGACGTTAGGAACGGTAATAAATCTTCATTTAGAATGTTTATTTCCGTGTGCCGTCACATGACTGATCATATTAATTATTCGCGCATGCGCTTACTTCATAAGCTGAACACATACAATTCGCTACTTGAGAGTGGTGAAGACGAATGTGCCAAATGGTATAGAAAGCACCTGCTTCGGGAATGTGACCTACACTTGCCGTGCATATTTGTCAGGAAACACGGACTTCAATATTAACAAATGGCTGTAGATTATTCTTTACTTCAACTGTGAACGAGCTTTTTTATGGACATTAAGCCCTAAGTAATCATTACTCAGCGCTAAATAAAGCTGATGGAATCTAGCCTTGTTTCAATTACTTAGGGAGATAAGCTTTTGATTCAATAATGCATACTGAAAAATATATACGTTCAGGAGCATATTAAGATTATACAATTTTGTTAGAATATTAAGCTTAGCTCAAGATATTATTTCGAACACCAAATGGAGTTATATCTTAATTTGAAAAACATTTATGCTGTACGTTATTTTCTGTGCGTTCTGTTAAAGATTAGTGTGAGGCAAAGGTTAGAAGTTAGAAAATTATAAGCATTTAAAGCTACTTCATATAAATAGATGCAATTGTTAATGAGCATACAAACAAACTGTATAATTAATTACTATAGCTCACCTTTTTATGTATCTTTAAGAAACGCTACAATCATCTGACATTTTTATTTTCTAGATCCCATATGCAATATCGAACGTATAATTACCCTTTTCAAATCTTCATAGTACACAATATGGATGTCGAGGTCTTTGTTATCTTGGATAGCCTTCTGCATCGAGTTTAGATAGTCAGTGTAGAGGTCGCATAAAACTACAAATACACAATAAAAGGGGGATCTTGTCACGGCCGTATGAAGGAAATTTCAAATTGATGCGTGCCGGCTGTATTGTAGAAAAGGTTTAGATAGTAGTAAATTAACATTAGCCAGATATGTTTTACTTTATTTATGTGAGAAAGATGCTAGTTATGAGGCTTTGATACTATTTCAAGTAATTTAGGACAATGACAAATGCTATGAACGGCATTATACAGTTTACATCTTTACACGCATAACGTTTAACATACGTCAAATAATGATAATACATGTTATAATAAAAATGAAATTTAAAACGTACATTTTTCCTTGAAGAAATGAGCGATAAAAAAATTCCATTTTTCCATGAGGTTGTATGTGACCGACCATCGTAAATATTGATGCATTGATACAGCCGTGTCTTTAGGGTTCCGTACCACCAAGACAATCTTTCCCTTTTTCAAAAAAGACGTCGGGGCTCGTTTGAGTTGTGCATGCATATGGATGACTCTTGGACTCGGCAGTGACAAGTATTGTTCCTTTGTCAAGGCCTCTACAACCTTTGGCTTATACGATGGTGCATCTTCAATAGATCCATCATACAAAAGAAGGTTGATCAGGTTGAATACCCAGTGGGTACCTGAAATACATATGTATGTATATTAATGAATTGTAACATATAGGGAAAACAGGCACCGCTGCCTGGCGACCATTTTTGATCAAATACCTATGAATTTGGACAAGAAAATTTGAACTTTACAGATATAAGGAAGACGGATTCCGTCCCCTGGCGGCCATATTTTTCGACGGATCAAAATAATTCTAACAATCTTTGTAGAGAAAGACACAAGGAAATATTTGTCAAATTACTCTGAAGTCTAGAGTAATTTAAATTTGCACTATATACATATTAAAAATTGGAAACCGCCCCTTAGCGGACATGGTTTTTTTTATTGGTGAAATACTTGTAGCGTCTCTACAGAGAGTGGCCAAAGAAACATCTGTGTAAATTACTCTGAAATCGGACTAAAATATTTTTCGACGGAACAAAATGATTTTAACAAACTTGATACAGAGTGGCTTAAGGAGCATATGTGGCAAAAAGATCTGAAATCATGGAAGAATTTTCAAATTTGTTCAACATGTATATTCATATAAGGAAATCGGGCACGGCCCATGGCAGCCATGTATTTTTGACAGATAAAAAAATATTTAACAATCTTCGTAGAAAGAGAGCCAATGAACATCTTTGCCGAAATCGTAATAAATCCTAACAATACTTTTAGACGAGAAGATTTTTGAAGTATCCACATGTTCCCCTTTTAGTTGCAATGACAGTCAGATTTCTGCATTAGATATAATTCTTTGAACAACTTTTGAAAAGGACCACCCAAAAACATTCAACAGTCACAATAGCCCACATATGAGTAATTTGAGTTAAAAATGCATTTCCGCACAAATGTCACACGTATGCCTACCTACACAATGTTTAAAAACCAGATCTCACCTGTTTTCGGAAAGCTACAAAGCAAAACATCTCCATCATTACATTCGATGTCCTTTATCTCTTGTAGTTTATCTACCACTGAATGGTTCGGATACTTCTCAAGAAGGTACTTAGGTAGGGCTACTTCTTCAACGTGGACCATCTCAACGACTAATTCTCCATTTTCGTCAACTAAATTATAATGTTTGTCCTCCATTTTGACCGGATCTAAAATATTGGTTAAACATAAGGTATAAGTAAAATTGTATCGATGGAATTTTAAAGAAATAAACATTTAATGGCAATATTTAATCACCGTTATATTTCATGCTACATATTGAAATATTTCTGTGTTAAACAGATAACAAGCTTATATAACCAATGTCTGACTTTTAAATGCTAATAAATCAATAACAAAACAATGGCTCGTTACCTTGTGTTTCCATCAGAAGTGTATTGTACTGTACAGTGCTAGTATATAAAGTATAGACAACTGACAAACACGGCTTGTGTATATTTGCTTTCATTGAAAATGTACGGAGCCTTAAACGTATAAAATTCAAATGATTACGAATGTAATAGGCATCCTATTGCCTTGTGTATGTCATCGACATTTTGAGGTAAGAACATCAGTGATGTTATTCTAGAGGTTATTACAATATGAGCGTTCAAATTGTTTAATGCAGGTAATGTTATCCTGCATCTAATCAGATTACTGATTTGGCTTTGGATCTAAAGAAAATATTTGGAATCGTTTTGTAGGAAGAGACAAACTTACATTGCATGGTTTGTGAACTGTTTCAGTGATTTCTATGTTAATGGACTTATTTCTGTTTAAACACCAAGATTTGACTGACATTCATCGATATTCAGATTAAATTATAACATGTCTTAGAAATACTTACAATAAAATAGCTTTGGATACCCAGGATATTCTTTGTTATTAAATGTGCAGTTAACGCTTGGTTACCATTTAGGTTACTGTTGACTCACGCTTCGAAAGCCTTTAAAAAAGGGACCATACCGCATAATTATTAGAAAACTACAAATAAAGATGTCTAATAACTGAATGTAGTTTCCTGCAACTTGTTTAAGGAACGACATTGCTATTTGGCAGTATGAAACATTAATTCAATGGTTTGACTTTTATTTGTGTACATATTCAAAATCACTCTAATGACACTGTTATAATTTTAAACAGAAAGTTTATAACCGGTAGGTCCGTCCGTAATAGTCCTAAGAGATTAATATTCTTATCAGGCAATCACGTGCATGTCGAACATGCAAGTTTATGTATCCATACCCTACATTCTTATCAGACATACGTCTGTATATATATATATTGACATACTTTAAGCCGCTGGTTCACATCGATAAAATCACATTTACCCCCCTCTCTCTCTTTCTCTCGTTTATGTTGGTGAAGGCTTTGTTTTCTGAAAGGCTAGTGAAGGTTACATTGCACGGGAACATGCTATATTTCGTAAACGCACTTCGGGGAATTCCAGAATAATATAGAATAAGGTATCTCCGGAACAGTGTCTTGCTGTACTATGTGACACACGGGTAGCGAATTTGTAAGTTGTTTTTGCCTATGAAGGGAGCGTATGTTAAAAGAGTAAATATCATGAAAGAGTCATGTAACGGCACAGGGGAAAATCTAAATATAGTTTTAACACCGCTTGTACCGATATAGCCTGTGATGGAGAAATCACGGAATGATGCATAGGGTGATCATGCATTTGTAGATATGCAATGATAGAGGTATTACACACGGATAGTTTTAAATCATATTCTTTTTCCAATTTAAAAGGTTGGCCTTTTTTTATGCGTTTGTAAATAGGTAATGATAGAGGTAGTACACACAGATAGTTTTAAATCATATACTTAGTCAATGATCATCAGTTAACTAGCTGTTTTAAAGACTCTTGACCGTTATTTTTTACGTGTGAAACCATGGCAAATCTTAAGCAATTAATGCTAAATCTTGATAGCTATGTATTGCTATTTTTTTTTTCGGAAAAGTTATGTATGCCTCTGTCATTTAAAATTCCACAAAATATTGTGCATTACTGAGGTTATCGAATGCATCAGCATCTGCACTCATGCGCATGAGTGACGAATGCGCGTTTGGCTACGTGAGATGAATATGTATTTAAGGCAGTGACTAGAGGCCTGCTTTCAGTTATCCGGAAGCGAAATTGTCTTGAAATCAGTTATAAAGTAAATATAATTCGCATACTGAGAAAAATCGAAACAAAATTATGTATTGTCTGCAATATAAGCGATGTTTACCAATTCTCTTCATTTTATGCTGAATTTCCACAATGTTAGCAAAACATATATATTAAATTCATGATAATTGAAAAATAAAACTCTATAAGTAACGTTACTTATGTTGTAATATTTATAATTTTCTCCTATAAATTGACCCATACAGATATATTTATCCAAGGGTTGTCCTTAAAGTTTTGAGACAAATGATATTCAGTTTACAGACAAACGATTGTGACTGCAGATAAGAGAGAGATAGAGAGAGAGAGAGAGAGAGAGAGTAAACAAGTAAATGTCGGAGACGTGTGATGCTTCCCGAATATTTGTTTGACACTAAAACAATAGCTGTGATTATGGTGGTTTTGGAGAACATTTCTGGATCAGGTTAAGCAAAAAAATATATATATCTACAAATGACAATACTTAATAATACAAAACGAAGAGTTACAAGTCTCTCCCAATTTGCTTCTCCTAAGTGATATTTATTAACTAATTATGTTTCATATTGAAACTTTTAATACTCAATTAGTTATGCTCTGGACAAAAAAAAACTTCTTCGTAAGATGATAACTTTGTAATTTTTGAAATCGCTTGCAGAGTTACAAGTGGAACACAAAGATGTCCTTTTAGTATTTCAATAGGATGAATATCTATAACATGTAAGAGCACATGTGATTAACACATGTGACCTTGAACTTTTAAGGTACAAACTCATTTTTGACCTGTCATCCTTGTATAATAATCATTCATGCCAAATTATTACAAATTTAAATTATGGAAAAAAAAACACAAAAAAACACACACACACACACACAAAACAAAACAAGAACAGGCCGGACAAAAAAACAAGACCACGTGTTTTAACTAAGACCTCTTAAGTGTGGTCTTGAGCGCTGCAGATCGTTTTATCTTGGTGAACAGTCTTGCCAAGTAATATTAAAGTCCAACAATAAATGGCAAAGTTGTGGACGAATGGAAGGACGGACGGAATGAAAAAAGGCAGCAACTGTATACTGTCCCTTCAGCGATCTTAAAGCAGATTTCTCTTCATACCCGGTGCTGTTTCTTTTCTATTTAATTGCAAATTCAAAATTACTTAACATGAAATAATGAAAATACAATGTAATTTTAAGACACATGTTTATACATTTCAGAATTAAGAGGAACATAACCTATGAATGAAGTATAGTAATAAGACTATAGCAAACCAGTTTCCATTTCAAATACACTATCCCTAAAATGCTTTCGAAAGAGTTCATGTAGGAAAAATCAAGCAAAGTGTGAATAAGAGGGAACGTAGAATATTGAGAAAAGAAACCAAGTAGAGAAGGAAGCAGTAAAAAAGAATTATTGCATGTTTTCTAAAACCCATTATGTCGGCCTGATATTTCAAACAACAGACATAATAACAAAATAACAATAAACTAAGAAATGATCATCAAATGCAAAACTGGTCATGTTGTCACAGACGGACATATGAAACATATATATATTGACATATTAATCATGCCTTTTTATGGCTCTAATATAGCGGTTGCAAATACAGGACCTCTAGCCATTGTTTCAGCAAAAAACTAATAATCAGTGGCAGATCTTATCTGATTTGATCCTTAACATTTTCTAATAATGTACTTATACAAGTTTTGTGTGTGGGTATTATTTAAGCTAATTTTCAATTGAATTCTAACCAGATCAGCAGTATGCTTAAGACGTTTTATCAATAGTATTCAATTATGTTAATTATTTCACAAGATAAAACAATACATACAAACTAATTATATTTGATGTAGCTATTTACTATAATCAAAAACATGTGAAAAGTATTAAAGAGGCTGAAAGATAAAGCCTAGATTAGCATAGAAATCAGAAAGCATGAATTACATATAATAAATGTATAACCACCGGGTTTCAAAACCATAACCCATAAAATTTATACGATCAAGAACTTAATAACAGCTTAGTGTGCATGCCTATAAATAGACTGTGTTAAAAGAAAAAATATCAAGCAAGAATGTTTATATATCATCGTCTACTTGAATAAGTAAAGATTATGCGAATGTATACATAAACCTGTGAACGTATGCAAATACACACGATTTTGTATAATGGTCCTGTTTTGCAAACACACGGTATGGCAAATTAACATAGGCAATTTGTTGTGAATGATTTTAGTTTTATTTTGCTAATCCTTGTTTTCATTCTCAGAAATAAAAAAAATAAATAAGTGTATATTTTGATTGAAATAGTAGGTATGTAATGGTACGTGCATTGAAATTATTCTTTCTTTAGTGTATTTTTTTCGGTGCTGGTCATCAGTACAAGTACAAGGCAGTAGTACTAGTTCTGAGTTATGATATGCACATATGTAATGTATCCCTAAGTGCAGAAATAAGACACCCGGTGGTTATATGAAAAGACAGAAAACTGTCATGAACAGGGGGTGAACGGTGCCTTGATAAATACAAACTGTTTTTTTTTCTGGGGTTGCAAAATTTTGCGGTTTGGGGCCTAACTTGGTTTAACTTAATTTAGTGCATTTATTATTTTTTGTGGATTTCTAAAATGAAGTGATACAGTAATGTGAAGTAGCTAACAATACAACCATTAGATATTGTCAAGGTGTGGTAGCTGTGATAACTCAGGAGCAAGCGGCACAGACACAGACACGTGTTTGTATATGTCGAAAACCCTATTTTTATTTGCATTTCATTGTATAACAATGTGCTTTTAATAATCCTTGTAGTTAAGATTCCGCAAATTAAACAGCTCCCTAATTAAGCGATGATATGGCACATTCCAGAGGGTTCTTTTTTGTGGATACCATCATAGTGGTTAAATTCCTTAGGAAAACTAGAGGAAAAGTTTTCTCTAAAATATTGCAAGACACATATCTGATCCCCAAAAAGTAATGGTTCTTGAAAAAGTGCATTTGTTTGTGACACACTGTTATTGTACGAAGAGTCACAGTGACAGCATGGTAGCAGTAACAAATATATGGTAACAAATAAATGATATCCAAGTACGATGGCACTCTTGTGCGTAGTCATAGAGTGATTGTGAAACTGATTGAGGAGAAAGTCCAAGGTCGGTTAGATCAATTCCAACCATATCAAGAAACAAAATAGAAGGTTTGCAAACTATGACAAGGTCTTATGTTGGTACAAAAGAAGCAATGCAGACACTTTCTGCATGCAGAGTAAGCCCTTTGACTGCAAATTTTGTTTTCTCTATATGAAGAATATTTCTCCATATGAAGAATATATATATAAAACAAATACTGTATCTGCTCTGTTGCTGCTATTTATTTTCGGATTTCCTTGAAATTTCACAGATGGTGTAAATCAAAACGCACACTTAAAAATTTTTAAACGTACTAGTTTTTTTTTTTTTTTTTTGGCGCACAGTTTACAACCACGGTGCGTGATTTATTTTTAAGGTGTTTCTTTTACTGCCAAATTTAACAGTCAAACAAATGCGTACGTTCACCTAAAATATTGCCACAAGCATTATAACTTATACATTGCTTGAAATAGATAATTTTGCTTGAATTAAATGCATAACCTTAATTCTGTAAAATTATGAAAAAATCTATAAGTGGACATTTAGAAATTCCTTTCAGTGTAAAAATGGTTCTACATTTAACGGTCTATATAAATATTGTTAACAAATAGAAAAAGTGGACATTCCAAGGCGTTTCTTATGGTACCTAGCCTTTAAAAACTAGACTTAATATAAGAAAATTACAATAAGAATAAGAAATTTTGCGTATAACTCTGTATATGTTCCAATGCATTGTTACAAATATATGATAATAACAATTAAGTAATATCAATTAATGTCAAAATTTAATTTGGTAATGACTTTTAGACTGATTTGAGAAAATGTACATATCAGAAAGCCCAATCGTTTCTTAGGTCAAACGAAAGTTTTTTTCTTCCATTCGAGCCTCAAATCAAAACAGGTTGCCGATGAGCCCTCTGCATTAATTTTTAAAGGCAACCACTGCAACTTTGGCCCTTTTGAATTTAATCTGACTTTTCTCAGTGCAAAATTGCATATCAGCTCTACAGCCATTATTTATGGTCGGATATTCTTGAAATCCTCACAGAAGATGTGCATCAAGACATAGATCTCCATATACGTTTTTTCCCAAATGTCCTATGGCAAAAACAATTTTCGAACCAAGTAGCTCAAAACATATTTAAGTGAGGCTTCCAGATGTGCTAGAAAAAGTAATTAAGAAATTTTATACGCCCTTAAGCCTTTGTTTATATTTTGTAAAGGCTGACATCACAAGATGTGATTTGAGGTCATAGAAGCTAGATTTAAGCAAAATACACCATTTTGAAGGCGTATGCTACAGGTTTCATATATGTTAGGAAAATTATGCGATAAATACGAAAATGGAAAATAATGATAGGTCATCGTGCTCGTTTTTGTGTTACTTTGTATATCCATTATAACCATTTTTAATAAAAAGCTAAAATCCAAATTTCCCCTTAAAAAGTCTACAAATAGAAAACGCACATACTAACAGTTAGATTATGATAGTTTAATTTATGTGAATGAATGAATGGTTTAAATCATTTTTACAGAAACGGAGAAAAACAACATTATAATGTTTGGATCGTTACATGTCCGAAACATTGAAAATGTAAACTCGTCGCCTTACTCTTAAAGTGTCCTTTGTCCATTTTTTATTTCTTAAAAAAATGAGATAAATGCTCATTCATTTAGCCATTTCTTCACTATTTTTGGCTCAAGTTTGCGACGTTATTTTAATCGGAGTTGGCAAAATCGTTCACATTTTCTATGGCCATTTTACCTATATAATGGGGTATGTTCGTTACATGGGAGATTTAACAGTAAAACCGTAACTGAACCTTACAAGTTTTGGAAATGTGACTTTTGAAATGTTCAGACGACAAAGTGTAGCATACGCCCTTAAAATCTAATGATTTTACACCATTAATTCGTGATGTAAATGCGTTGTTTAAATTTGTAATAGTGTTCAGGACATAATAGTATCGTTTTAACAAATTGTTTAAAACAGAAATCAATTATAGCCGTAAAAAACCGTGCACACTATTTCAACATAATTTTGGCATTATCATTATTTAAAATCTGATTTGAACTCGTATTTTGCTCGTCATTTTGCGGATGTCTTTGATTTGCAGCGGAAATTCCTAGCATAGGGTGTCATGTTTTAAGTAATCGTACTTAACGTTAGTGTTCAGAAGTGAACGGATTTTCAACAACTTCAGTCTGTATCAAAAATCAAACATAATTGGTCATCTGTCGTTCGCGTTTTCTTGAACTGCCCTAATGTTTCTTTTATCTCGGTCACGGATCGTTACTTGTATGATTACCGAGCAAATTTCAATCGAAATATAAAATATTTCATGCTCTCCAGTATTATTTTTTTTCGTGCTTATCACAATTAGAAAATCTTTGAACGAAATGTCATCTTCATGATATCGAGAGGTGAATAGTGTTTTTATGACATGATTTATACAAATAGTTAGTATTCCTGAATATTTGATGATGGATTTGAAGTTTAGTATCTTAAAGATTAATTTCTTAAGAAAATCAACATAGATTTTTAAGTAGTATGTTCAGTGGTCGGAATCCAACGAGCGCCCATTCCGTTACTCCATACATCGCCCGCGGGATTATAAGCATTGGTTCGATATCGATTATTTAAAAAAAACTCGTCACTATTCGCAGCCGCACTAGGAAGTGAATATTTTTGGACCAATAGAAACTCTTGTACTTACGGCACCTTTACTGACTTATAGATTTTAAATCTCCATATGAAGAGTACTTATTTATGTAAGCAGCAATTTGACTGACCAATAAACGTCATTTGAATATCCTTATAACGATAAAGTGCTAGCCAAATATGCCACGGCTGACAGATGTAAAAGCAGCCGTGGGTATCCGACGCTGTATTTGGGTATGTTGTCAATTTGGTTTTATTTGTATTCATTTAACTTTTCAGGTCACAATAAACAGTCAATTGAGTTATATGTTTAGAAAATATAATAATGATATATATTTTGACGATTTTATCGCGACTGACACGTGAGAATCAAAATTTGAAAAGATCGTA
Source organism: Solen grandis (assembly GCA_021229015.1). NCBI lineage: Eukaryota > Metazoa > Mollusca > Bivalvia > Adapedonta > Solenidae > Solen > Solen grandis. The sequence continues at coordinate 8,395,888 of CM037778.1, forward strand.
ATTATCCCGTTTCTCAGATTGGAATGCTATAGATTGCACAAGTTGCAACTTGCAATATACTTATCTTATCAAAATATATCTAAACCAACCTTTGTAAAAATTCAAACTAGAAACTGGTCCATTTGATTTACCATAAAGTGAATATATCTAGGCCTGGCCCATGAACTACATTAGGTGTATTTATTGTCATATAATGACAATGAAAAATTCTGATAATAGATTTCAAATTGACTTACCGGAAATGCTAAACGGCGACTTTTCCTTCCAAAAATTAATGCTTTCGACAAATTTTGATTTACATTCAAGACCTATTCGAGAAATGGCTCGTGAGAAACACCTTGTTTTGAATATATGCACATCTATGCATATTCGATGTTAATGTAAATTATGTTACAATCAATGATTCATGTAGTTAAGTTCTACGTTCTATATCTATATAATTTGGTGGATATTGGTATGCATAAGCGTGACGCCAAACAACCTTGAACAGAATATGCATAGTCTACAGGTTTAACTAATGAGAAGGTGTACAAAGCATAGACAAACAAATACATTCTAACTTTGCTTTAAATATTATCTTCTGTTCAACAACAATCGAAACAAATTTTGGGGCTGAGATATGCCTATTTTGATTTGTCATGTTAATCATCAAATCGGCGCACTAAATCGATTTTTAGATGGCTTAAATGAGTTTTAATCATTAAAACGGCTATACATACATTAGATGAAATGTTAAATTATATTTTTCTGAATTGAAGTTATGTTTGTCAACAGTTATAAAAGAAAATGTAAATCAATATTGGTTGAAAGTGTTTCTGAATATTGAATCCAACTGAATTGTTCCACTATACATCGACATGCGGGTATTTGCGAACATTTTAATGAAAAGACAACCTATTCAAGTTTACACATGCGGCAAAACATCATATATCAATAAAGAAGGTAAGAAATCTTGCTGAAACCAAAGGGTTCACTGTCAAAAAAGAATTCTTGTAAGACACAAACTAAAGATGTTATACTTAAGTGACAATCCTGTATCATTCTAATTTGCTATACAATAACCTAATGATGTTCAATCTTATTAGCGGTCCTAAAACTTCCAGCGCGAAATCCCCCTCTTTCTCTCTCTTTCTTGTAAGTATAAATCTAGACATCAGATATTTACTATTTCAGAATTGTACGACTGAAAAATGGTTAAAATCATCATAGAGATTTCTAAATGTCTTCTTTATATTATTACCCGTCAGGCAGGAGAGCGGCTAAATGGCGACGTTCTTTCAACACTGGGATACTTTTCGTCTGATATACTGCAACTTGTTGTGTTGAATATGCTTGGATCACATTCATAATACAATATATCTTGAAACAATGTTAATGTAACATTTAACGGAAAAAGTGATTTCTCAAAAGTTACATATAATTCGACGTTACAAATCCTAACTATTGTCATTATTTTAAGAACAAATATTTCTTCTTGTATTCGCCTAAGGACAGTATCGTCTCTTTAGATTCGCATAATTTTTTCCCCAACTCCGAAAGCCTGCTTGTCTAATCAATTCCAATCTGTCAATGTCACCCGTCTCTTGAAAGACTGCCGGGTGCCATTTTTGCAAGCTTTTGTCGCCCACATCTATCTTCAAAATCAGAACTTGTGCAGTATCAGCAGTGAACGACTGCTATTGAAAAAACCTGCATTTATCTGGTGACCTGGACATAGGCTCTTCTCAAAATATATGACAAAATGCTAAAACTTTGAAAAACATTGTATTTAAACTGACCGCTTAATGCAGTTTGTCGCTTAGTGCAGGTGGCTGCTAATACAGGTTCAACTGTAATTTCTTATAGGCAGGCCAGGAAAACACATACCTTCTGCTTAAAATACTTTTTTTTTTTGGCAATCGAGTCAGCTGGTCCAGACTTGGTGGGAGCCAGCTACAAGTGCCATTTGTGACTATATTTTATGATACTGGTCTCTCACTGGCCGAGTTACTAGTATATAATGTGGAATTAATTGATCTTGATTCTATGGCTGGATTACGGCTCGAGTAACCACAAACTTCAAGGTCCTGATTTTCCTTACCTCTTAAATCTGCAATGTCTAGTGTAAAGATGTGTCTGGACCTAATCATTTTTAATCCAGCAATCTGTTAGAATAAGCCCGTAATATGCTTGCAGCATACACATTTGCCTAATTTGGCAGTCACATTTTGCAACTTGTATTATATGAAATGAAATAATGCATTTATTTTACATTTATACAGATAACTTAACACTTATAAGTTGCCTGAAGAGAAAAAAAAAACTTCATACAACTGAACTAAATATTTATGCTATCCACTGCAAATCTATCTAGAGAAATGTGTGTTTTAATTCAATTCTTAATTAAATGGCTTAACACATAAGTATGTGAAATTTCATTCTTTCTTTGAGATTTGTGGCAATTGCTGCATATATAAGTATTATCATGAACTGAAACAGACACTGGGGTACTGTTGTCTAGGTGCCGAGAATAAGTTGGTAATTTATATATTATTGTTTAAAATGTTATTTTATCTACAATTGAGAACTGATTTAACCATGTGTTTACATCTGGTCATCAGGTTGTGTATTTGTGAAAAATGCATGGCCGTGTTTATTAGGGATTCTGTATTTTGAATAGTAGATACACGGAAACTGTCTTAATGTAAAGAGTCTTCACTGGAAAACTTGGATTTTTTGTTCAAGGCCTTCTTCGTGATGAAAATGTAAGTTATTTAATAATTTTCTAGGCCTAAACAAAGCTTAAGCCTGTGTAAACACCATTGACATCTCTATCAGTGTAAGCTGCTGAGTTTGTTTACAACTGAGTCTGAACTGACCCATCTATTACCTTACTGAATATGCATGAGATAATATTTAGAAGGGTCTATTTGCAGAAAACAGTATCAAAAGTTTGTATTGTCCTCAGTATGTAGCAAGTGTTACACAAAGCTTACATTTTGAAGGAAAACTTTACTAATAATATCTTAAATTACATTATTTAGTTTCGATTGATAACAAGGCGTTACAGTTAAGTATTTTCATTTCAATGCGAATACGTAAATAATGTTGTTATAATAAGAGGTCAAGAGGACAATGTAAATTTGTCAAATTAAGGGAGTGAACGTTACCTATTGTCACAACATTCTACCAACAAACTTAATTCAAAAGAGCGCGTTTTAATATACAACTACATGTATATATAAGGGAAAGGCTTGGGCATTCTAGTGGGAATAATGGTATTTAATCTAAAATCAAACAAATCACATTTTAATGTTTTTAAACACTAGAAAGCACTGGAAAATATGTATAACACTTTTTGAGAAACAAAGAGATTTCTACAATCATTTCCTTATTCATTGAAATTCTTCTTCAACATCTACTTGACCATGTGAGATGTACACGAATACCCTTACACTTGATTTTAACACGGGGTATCCTCTCCGAAAGAATACCAATAAAAAGGCATCAAGACTGTCCTTTTTTTAAAAAAAGAAGTTATGAAATTTCCGACTACCTGACGAAGGAACTCGGGCAAGCAATGAACAGTAATCTCGATACACATTGTCTCAATTACTTTCACTTTGTTGGCAGAGTTCAATGCTAACACAACCGTCTTGAATATGTTTGTGTACTGCCAACAATTCTCTATCGGGACTAACTAAAAAAAACTTGTGGGAGGCTTTGTGGAGAATTGTTGGCCACTTTACTTCCAAAAACAATAATCCATACTGATTATAAATGGGCCGCGACCTGACAAAAGGGGAATAAATGATATATATCATGACATCAAAAGTGTAAAAAGTGTAAAGTGTTTTAGTGTAAATCACATGTCATTGTTTTAAAACACCTGAATAGTTCAGATTCAAAAGATCTATTTCAATTACCGAAGAGCAATTCGGATGGATGAAGACATCAATCTTATGCATTCTTATACATGTAGATCTATATTAAGGTTTTAGAAGCCTAATGGCAAGGCTTGAGATTTGAAAAAAACTTGTGCTAAATATGAACTACATGTTTTGACGGAGTTAAGTGTAAAGTTGTTTAGACTTTTATCGTCAGTTAAATTTTTAATGATTTTTTTTGGTATTTTTTCAAACTTCCTAAAAAATCCAGCTAATTGTTCCGATACCTTTGTCATTAAAATGCCATGCCATTATTATTCACAAATTTAGTCAGAAAATAAAAATGAAGACATCAATTTGTGCATAACAATATGCAGAATAAATAAACATTAAATAGACATTGTTATCTTTTATTCATATTTTTTTGACAATGAAACAAATGTTTTCATTTGGTCGACTTCAATTTTTGACATTTTCAACAACAGCTGCAAACTTTAAAAATCGTAAAAAATATTATTTGGTAAAGCCAATATTAAAGAGTGATTTAATAATTTTTCAAGAAATATAATGAACACCATATAACAATATTGGAAAGGTTTACCGTCTGTTTTTTTTTAGTATAGCCTCTCTATTTTATACATCTATCACACTTGTAACAAACCAATTTTCAAAACAAGTACAACGTGCATACTACATTAGCAAATAATTTGCTTTTGAAAGAACAATTTTACACAAACTACAAATTGAAAGCACATGTACATAATCCACTGTATCAAAACTAGACAAAATAAGGTTAATGAGATATATAAATATATATATGCATTTCGAAAACCTCGGGAAATGGCTTTGTTTGAAGAATGAACTGTTCTGAAAATGAGCAAAGATTTCTCATGCCCTATCAAACTATGTATTTCCAAATTTGGAAGTAGTTTAAGTAAAGGAAAAACAGAAAATGCTAATGGATTTCCAATAAATAAATTACATAGACAAAAATAACAAATACGTCAACGTATAAAATTCTATGTTGGTGCCCGTAGCAGCGAAGTAAAAGTTTGAAATGGTCATTATATAACAGTATTTCAATAACTGCTAGATTAATTTCTAAAATATAAAATGATTATATTAGTTTCAATTATCACAAAAAAAATGTGTTTCTTTAAGCTGGATAAAGTAATGATAAATAAGGTGTGCGTCAATATTTTGTTAACGTAGTTACTGTCAAGTGGCATATAGATTTCGACGGAAATATACACTCTGGATAAAAATATTAAAATTAGCTTCAAATTTCAAAGTTGCCCTTTCGAACCATATGAAATAAATTCATTTTAATATGCTGAATAAGAAACAACAGTTCAGTATACACTAACTTTTTGAATATACACATGTACCTCGTTGTATACAATTCTGAATATATGTTGTTGATTTTTTGTTTTCGGGAGCGGGGAAGGGGGCGGTTCTTTGCAGATTTTTTAAGGTGTGTTGGGGGGTGGGGGGCTATATCCACCGATTGAAAGGGACTAGGCCTATGAAAGTAGTCCTATGACTATTCCGTCGTTTTGTGATATATTTTAGTAAGGGCTTTGTCCCACAAAGAAAATATCACAAAGCGACGGCACATTATATAGGACTAGGGGGAGTGGAGCACCTTTAGCCCACTTGAGAGAGGGGGAGATTATTGTTCTTCCGGGGGTATTTCAAAAGACTTGCGAATGGTCTTACTTTTTTTAAATTTTCAGAGAGACAGAGAGAGAGAGAGATTTTCAGACATTTCACTAGAATGGATATTTCATTAGTTTTAACTTTTCTTAGGAGACAGAGATTCCGAGAAAATGCTTTAGTTATAAATAAAAAAAATGCTATTATTAATATCCCAGCCACATATATAAAAATCAGTTAATTTATGTGTGTCCCAAATCATTCTTGATTTCTTTATCATTTCTTTATCAGCGATCAGAAAAGTAACGCAGAGAGAGAGAGAGAGAGAGAGAGAGAGAGAGAGAAAGAGGAGAGGTACATTATACTTGACATAATGGCATTCTCCTATGTACCAGTTTAGATGGTTTTGATATAAGACGCAGAGGCGTGACAACTAGTACCAAAAATAGCATGTCGCGTCGAGCGGCTCATTGATGGGACTAACACAACTGTACATTTTTATTAAGACTTCCAGCTCGAAATCTATTAGTATCCTTCCAACGACCCGGAAAATCGAGTTCACTGTGAATTTCAACATTGCCATCAATTTAGCTATAGTTATGCCCCTTTATAATTAATTTTCTTCCTTAATGCTTTTTAAAACATACTCTCTCTTTGAAGCGACCGCAATAGTCACGAACGGCAGTCGCTATTTTGAAAATAATCTCCATGAAAAAGTTAAGGATTTGCATTGGACAAGTCTTATTTAGAATAGGTCAGCAGGTATTAAAGCTATAGTCTATTTATAACACCCCTCAAATCATCAGAAATCAGTATTTTAAAGTATTGTACCGATTATGATATTTATTTTGTCACGGAAATGCTTCCGACATTGAATACGATCATTTCCGATTATCGCCGAATGTCACGTAATGAGTCGAAACTAGCCGAGTGTCATTAGGCTTCTAAAACCTTAATTTCATATATTTTGTACAGATCAATGGATGAGATTTTATTCTGCTATGAACTGCATCAATCGTTCGATCTACCGTTTTAGTAGTAATAATGGATAAGGTACTGTATGTGTGCGTGTATGTGTGTTTTTGTATTTCTTTCAAAATAGACCAGAGGATGTTAAGTTGACAGGTTCCTTTGCAGAAAACGTCGTATGGTATACATGGCACACAGTCCAATTTTCTCAACCCATAAGTTTGGCATGTGCTTCAAAGATACCTACAAGTTTGAACCTGTCATCTTTAATATCCAATTATCTTGGTGTATAGTTTTTTAAATAAAGTCATAGACTTAAAGTTGCAATACTACCCAAAATCACTGCAATTAATACAGCAAATAAGGTAAAAAAACATGAAATTTCAATATTTCTTTTGACGATATGCAAAATAGTGCCTCTTTAGGTTAAACGATTAACCTGATTGATGTCGATAGAATCATCGATATATTAAATGCAGAAATTATTTTTCCTACCTCTTCACGAAGATCTCCCGAATATTTATACAAAAATTTCCGTAATCAACCGAGTTCTGTTAAATGATCAGGTCATGCATAATGATTAGCGTTTGTATGACAAGTGTCCCAATACTGAATACGTGCACAATATTTTACACGATTACACGATTCTCTTGTATCAGGCGCATTTAAACAAGCGGCAAAAGTTCTTCAGAAAATTATGAATGAATGTTTTCTTTTCTAGCTTCATAACAGTTTTTGTTCATCGGAGAATTATTTCGATGAAATTGAGCACACAGAAAAAGTAGACATCTTTGCAGATCGCACGCACTTTCTGTTTAAATCGTTTGTATTTATATAAATGTAAATTAGGCAGTTTCCGAAATTCGTTGGAAACACCCGAATCAATTGTTGTGAATTTCCGTGCTTCTTGATGCATAGGTAATATAAGGGATCAGATGAGTTTTTTTCAACCCTTTTTTACCGAATGTCCATCATAGTTAATAAATGAAACGTTGTAATCTGAGAGTATCATAATATACGAGCTGAACTGACGTATCTGTAGTATCACTTCTTTAAGGTTACATATTTCTATATTAAATTTATAGTTTCCTTCTAGTTTTTTGTTAATGTACTAATGGAGTGCCTCTTCTCAATGTTGAAAAAGGTATAATATCACGAAGAACATCGCGCATTTACCCCTGTAATGCCAAGAATAATAAGTAATGTGTCCGATAGCTTAGTGCCGTATATCAAATTAGGAGTCTATTCAATTATGTTACTTCCTGTAAAACGTAATTGAATTCATATTGTAGCATTATAAAATACAAGAGTTAAAACTTAACAACGTAATCCAATGATTAAATAACTTGCGCCGCTTCCTGCAAATTCATTTATTTTCATTTCAGATTTCAATCATCTTTTCTCATATACAAAATTGGTCATGTGACATCATTTTTATGCATTATGTCATCAAAAAGTTGGGAGAAAGACGAGCATTTAATTGTTATTGTATATATAATGTTAGTACTGTGTAATAACACGAAGACAGTATATTGATGAATTTATTGTTGGGGGTGGTTGGGTGGGGGACAATGTTTCGCTGCTGAATTATTAACAGTTTCTTAGTCTCAGATTTCTTTCCAGTTATTATTCAAGCGTCGATGAAAACGATATCAATGGTGACTACAGAACCAGGTAGCAGTATTGGCCTTTCTTCATCCAGTAAAAGGAAAGGCACTCAATTCTTTCCCTAAGTGGGTAACGAGTGGCTGTGAAAATCATATGCCTTACCAAATTAACGTAAGGAAACTTTAAGCCATGCCTTTTCCATTCATTGCTATATCGACTGCCCACAAACAGTATAACAATCATAACCATGTCTTCTTTTGCTTAAACTAGGTCAACCATTTGTTTTTAAGCGTAGTTATTGAATAGCCGTTGAATGTAGTTCAATATGCTTGTTTACACTTGAATGGTCCATATGCCTATTTGTTAAACATATAATCTACTGGTGATTATGAAAGCAACTATTTTGACAATTGCTGTATTAGTCTAGGAAGAATGATGGTCAAACTTGACTTCTTAATAAGCCCCCTTTACAGTGCGAATAACCGAAATACAAACAACAATAATAAGGAGAATATAAGTCATGTCAATTTCACTATCCATAAAACACATTTAAACTATTGTAAATAGTAAGCATATTCAGTTCGGTTTGAATCTTATATTGACTTTAACAAATGTGATATCAGCCTAAATGTATACACAATCAAATGAATAAACCTTATATGGGAGCTAACTCATACATGAGCTCTTTGCCATGCATAAATTAAGTTAACATTTAAAAAAAGGATCTAGAAAAATTTGCATAAATGATAATAATACGTATCGGAGTGTGTTTTTAGTATAAAGCTATGCAACCCACAAACCCACGTATGACAAGTACACGCATAGCTTGTAATTAAATTCAATCATAGAAATTGTCATATAAATATATTTCATAGCAAATAATGTGACTAGAAACTGTTGCATATCTTCAGGTATCATTTATTTATCAACGTCTTATAATCTAAGCAAACTTTCAAATCGTTTGAAACCTCATTGCCGCGAATAGAGTGCGTACACTATGGTACATATAACTGAAAGTATTTAACAAAGAAATAAAAAAAGCGTTTCAGAGCACTTCTTGAATTTGTGATTATGTCTGCACATGAAATAACTAACCTCACAAAATAACGTTTGCACTATTTTCCATTTCTACACAAGTATATTCTTAATAAAACAGAACACACCTTTACCCTTACTTCATCCCATACAACTTCCATACAATTCGTCACAGCCCTTTTGGCAACTACAATTGCTATGCTATATATGGAAAAAAGATTATCATGTCATATATTAAACATTAAAAAATGTTGCTGTCGTAATATAGCCAGAAATGCACAGTTTGTAATAAAATAATAGAATTCCATTTTACTTTTCTAATAAACATGTACTAAGATATTTCTCCAGTTCAGAGTACAATTCATTGATATTTATTCAAAACTGTAGATGTTGCAACGATTTTAGATTTTCTTGTAAAGCATGCATCTGAATTAAGACATGACAAGCTGATGTCTGGGTGGCCACGTCTTCAGAAGAGACTTCGCAGGACTGGAGCTAGAGACTGTTGAACAGCACAAGCACTCGCGGAAACGGTAGGATGACTTTGTTCTGATGGAAACGTGGGTATCCCAACCTCTTTCAGACAGTGGAAGAGGGGGTCCATCCGATCTTGAGCAGATGGCAGTAGAGGTGTCAGGAGCGACATCTTGCTTCTCGGTGGCGAGAATAAGTTGTCAGGTAGTTGTCCTAGAGCAGGTTAGCGGGTGTCGAGCATACTTGATACTGGTCTTGTCATGGGAGCTGCTGGCACAGGCGCAGACACCACCATCAATGACTGTGGGTGTGTGTTTGCGACTGGGAGTGCTGCTTGTGATTTTATGAAGGGCTGTGCGAACAATGGGCTTGCAACCAGGAGGATCCCGAAGTGACAGATACTGAGGGCATGGATGCCACAACATGCCTGGTCGCTGGTATGACTGACGGCTTCACGACGTCTTCTATCCGCAACCCATATGCTTAAGGGTCTTCCAGGAGCCAGTCAGGAAAAAGTGGCTCCTCATCCTGATATACCAATGGTCCTTCCTCTGCCTCACTGAGTCCGCGGAAGAACATCAAGCTTTCTTCCCGAGACAGTTTGGTGATGTCTCCTTCACCCACGTAAATTGGTTGGCTTGCCTTCTGCAGCCATTGAAGGTAATCAAGAGCTTCAGACCTGGCCTCGGCCTTAAGTTGGCGGTCGTAGCATGTGATGTGCCTCATAAGGGTGGCAGTGTCCTGACAACGAAAGTTGCACAGAGTACAGTAAAAGGGAACCCTGTATGCTGGGATGTGATCCCTCATGATATGCGCTATTACTCTGCGTTTTCGCCCCTTCCTAGAACACCTCTAACATGAATAGGCTCGTCTGTCAAGCCATCCTTCTCGAAAAATATCATGGACGAAAATAGTAAAATAGGACAGGAACTGCAGTCTTAAACATATTTTTTTGTCGCACTTGTTGGATTGATATTTCCTAGCCAAAAAAAAAAAAGAAAAAAAAGAATACATTGTTACTGTAGCAGAAGGACCTCGGGACCATACGTCTATGCGCTCTTTAGTTTCGGACGTGCACTCACTCATGATCCAGCGTAGCAGATTAAAGCCAGTATACGGTTTTAATTTGTCATGGTGCACCATCCGAGTATGACCATTTTCACTAAACTGCACGACTGTTTTTTAATAACTAGAAATGGACAATCGTAGTTTTTTTGTAGTTTTGGACTGACACCAACGTCACGCGTCTCGTGGAGACACCATACAATGTCGCCAATGTTGTAGTCGTGAAAGTTCATTTTAACATCATATATGTCTTTACTACGCTTCGCGAAACGCTGTAAATGATACCGGACTATTTCATGGGCACGAACCATTGTTGATCTGAGACCATCAACGAAACCGTAGCAGTCTTCATTAATAGTTTGATTAGTTTTGTTTGCATACATGACTTCAACAGGAAGACGGATCTCGCGACCAACGGCTAACATGTTTGGAGAAAGTTTTGTCGACACTTGTGGTGTACATCTATAAGCACCAGCTAAACACCCCAGGTTTAGATCCCAGGTATCTTGTTCACCTACGAGAAAAGCTCTATCCATTCGCATTAAGGTTCTCATAAATCTTTCAGCTTGGTCATTAGCACAGGGATGTCTTGCGCTGTTTCGTGTCTTCTTCCCCTGTAAAAGGGAACATGACTCTTTGAAGACCCTGCTTTCGAAAGCCTAACCTTGGTCTGAATGGATGGAAATAGGAGTACCCCTCCTACAAACTACTTGATTCAAAATCTAAATGGCACACTCTTCAGCTGTCTGACTTGGTACTGGCACTACTTCAACATACTTTGAGAAAACATCAGTCTAACCAACATATATCTATTTCCTCTTTGAGTAATCGGAAAGGACCTTTTAAGTCATTCGCCAATACATCTCAAGGTGCCCCTGTCCGTAGATAACCCCTGGGTGCTTTCGGAGCTTTATTGGGCTTTTTGTCTGCCTGACACACATCACACCCTGCCATATGAAGTCTGACCTCGGCTCTTGATTCGAACCAATAGAAATTTTGACGTAATAACGACTTGGTCTTCCTGACTCCGAAATGACCAGATGAAAATGAATTGTGCATTGACTTTAAAATATCTTTACGCAAGACTTTCGGGACTATAAGTTGCAGTCTTCAGAAAGATTGGTCTCCATCTCTGAAACGCTTGTAAAGAACAGACTCTAACATCACGAGGCTGTACCATATTATCCAGTAATGTCGTGACTCTGGACTCCGTGTTGACATTTCATTACTTGTCGGCTTGGTCCCATCTCGGACAGCAGTATAAATAACACTTATACCAGGATCTTGAAATTGTTGTTTGCCCATTTGTTTTTGGGAACATATCTATAACCATGGCTTATCAGCACATGTTGAAGAATGACTTGCGGATGTACTGTTTGATTTGCAATGTTCCGTTCCTGTAATAGACCTTACGGAATTCTTGTCCTGGTCTTCAATTAGATGTGGTTTCACAGCAGGGGCACAGGAGTCGGCATTTGATTGCCAAAGTAAATGAAGAGACATATTATCTGCCTTACAGCGATACTTGGAGCAAGGCCCGCATTTAAGTGGCTCGCATGTATCTACCTCACTACAACTAAAACCCCCTAGGTGTATCACATAGGCGACTAAGGTCATCACAGTGCAAAGTCAAAGGGTGCGATTATCTCTATCCACTTTGCTATTTTGCCATTTGGCTCCTTCAGGCTAAACAACCAAACAAGAGCCTGATGGTCAGTCCGTACTGTGAAGTGTCTTCCTAATAAATACTGACGGTAAAACTGAATGAAGTATACCGCAGCAAGCAATTCTCTTTCAGTAACGCAATAGTTTCTCTCTGATTTGTTCAAAGTTCGACTGGCATAACCAATGACGCGCTCCCATTCACCTTGTATTTGTGATAGAACGGCTCCGATTCCTGTACCTGATGCGTCGACATCTAGATAGAAAGGACCACCATCATTAATTGGATATCCCATGACTTCGGGACTTACCAAGGCAAGCTTCAAAGAGTTGAAAGCTTCCTGACACAGGTCAGTCCAAATAAAGTCAGTACCTTTGGCAGTAAGGGCAAGAAAGGGACATACTACCTTAGCAAAATTCTTGATAAAACGCCGATAGTATGAAGCTGTTGCAACAAATTATCGGACTTGTTTTGCATTTTGAGGCCTTAACCAGTCGATAACTTTGGCAACATTGGTGGGATCAGGTTTAACACCTTCATTGGAAACAATGTGGCCCAGTAAATTGACTTCCCGCTGCAAAACATTGCACTTGTCTGGGCGTAGATTTAGTCCTGCCTCGCGTATTCTGCTCAAAACCTGATTAACTCTGCTCATGTGCTCTTCAAAGCTTTTACCATAAACTATTATGTCGTCAATATAAACAAGACATGTTTCCTAATGAAGCCCTTGTAAAGCAATTTCCATGGTTCCATGGCGAACTGAACCATTTTTCTTTCGCACTAGAACAATAGGGCCAGCCAAAGGGGACGTACTCTCACGTATTACTTCCCTTTGAAGTAGGTCCTGCAAAGCTCTCTTTTCTTCGCCGGCAAAAGCCAAAGGGATACGTCGAGGTCGCTGTTTTACCGGCGATGCATTTCCAGTATTAATAGGGTGCGCAGCAAGATGTGTGAGACCGATGTCCCACTCATCTTTTGAAAATGTGTCCTTGAACTGTGACAATAGTTCCGTCACTACTGACTTTTCTGACTGCTACTTATCTGTAGTAGATTTCTCAAAAAGCTCTTTTAAGTGCGCAGGGACATCGTCCGGGGAAGCCTTAATTTTGCTGGTGTCTGACTTTTGATTCAGAGCTCCAAGTTGTACCCTTCGGACATTGGATATATTATCGTCATCATCTGTTGACTCTCTGTCAGCCAAAACTGCCACCACACAATCAATGCACTTTGCTGTTGCAATTACAGCATTATGTCTCGGTGTGACAACCAGGGTTGAGGACTCTTACCTTGCAGGTCACGCCCTTGTTGATGTCAACTAATGCAGACGCTAGCATCAGCGGATACCGATCCCTGAACGCATCGGTTGGCTCCACAAGGAAGTTAGCATTACCCATGCCATCGTCATCTTCCTGTCTACCAATGTAAACATCAAGAAGGGTTTCAGACATAGCTGGCACGTCGGCTACCACTACCCTCCGGGAACTGACTTCCCGCTCTTTCCGGAAACAAGGGATGCGCATACCATCTAGGACTTTAACGTCTTCACTCAATAAAATGTCGGCGGGACCCTGCGGACCACCAACCAAAAGGCCATAACCCGAAAGGGCCTGGTCCTCTATATCCGCCACTACAGCCTCCCGCTGCATCAACAGTGAACCTTGGTTAAGGTAAAAAATATCCAAGCCCCTTTCCTTAATGGGGGTTCCACTTGCTCCTCTCAAAGGAGAGCTTCCAGACAGCATTGGCCTCAATCATAATCCTAGACGAGCCTGTGTCTGCTGTAAACACCAAGGGTACTCCCTGTACATACTCGGTTAAATACACCCCAAATTGCTCTCCGGAAAGTCATAAAGGTCGCCCGCTGCGTCACTGTGCCTGTCCTGCAATGTAAAGCCCTCATTCCACATCTCAGAATCTAGTTGGACCTCCCTCCGGACAGGAGGGACGGCCCCTTGCCGTTTAAATTTCTACTTTTCTGCTGGCTCTGTGGTTTAGTTTGGCCAGGTTTAGGGTCACCATTCTCATCTGGGCACTTCCGAGCGTAATGACCCTTGAGGTGGCAACGGAAATTTTCAACTTCCCTCCCCTTCGAGCGTGTCTTGTTAACTGCCGCCTGTACTGGTCTCCTTTCGAGTTTCTCCAGGCGCTGCATAATTTGTGCCAACATACTACTGATGTCTCCATCTTGCTGCCTATAGCCTTTCTTTTGGTAAGGAACTGACTTGCTCCCGGCCGGTTTTGTCATATGATGCACAACGCGCGATGCCTCTGCTCTCTGACTGGTGTCCTTTTCCATGCTCTCATCATTATTCTCATCGTAGGCTCGTTTAGTGGAATGCCTATATGCCCTCATCGATGTTCCTCGGTTCCATGTGGTATTCTACGTCAAAATGCACTTCCGTGTCGGTAAGGCCATCTATGAACTTTCTCACGAGGTCTCCATCCCTGGTAACCCGGACCCTATCTGGATGTGCTTAACCGCAGAGACGCTTGAGGTCCGCGGCATAGTCCTCAGCGGTTTCTCCGTGGCGCTGGTTACGCTTGCAAAATTTGCTGCAAACGACTGCGGCGTCTCTATGACCCGGTACCTGCAGGTTACCTCTCTGACTAGATCCTCGTAACTACCCAGCATGCCCTTAGGAAGTTGAGTGAAAACAAACTCCCCTGCCTGACCCTCTATCCTGGGCTTAAGGTTATCCACTTTCTCTTCCGAGTCCCATCCATACCTCTTGGCGATTGTTTCGAGCTTGGCTGACCAAACGGCCCAGTTTTCTTTCCCCGTGAATGGTGGAAATTTTTATGTTGTGACCCCTGCTACCCTTCTGATAGGTGCCCCCGTATTTGGTACCTGTTCTGGAGGTGCCGTGTCCGTAACTGTCTAGCCGCGACGCATCCTACCAGCCAAGTCTCTTGTTGCGCATCCCCACCCTCAAATTGACGTACATCTGTCCCTCTGTGGTATGAGGTAGGTATGTTACTGTTTGCGCCGTCAGGTTGACGACACCACCCACTTCCCTAGCTTCTTTCAAGTGGGATTTAGCTTGGAGGGTGCATGTATACAGGCTGGGATCATGACTGTGTCCTCTGTTTACCTGAGCGCAATGTGACGCGACGTTTCCCTGTTGGTAAGTTTCACTTGAGTACGGCCCTTGTATTCTATGTGTGGGCACATTAACGTTATCTGGCCCCTCGATACGTGCACGCATCGTGTATGCATCACGATCGGCCAACTTTGTAGGTGTTGTCTCAGCATGTTGAACATACTCCTCCACCAGAGAAGCGAGTCCCACCCTGACCTCTTATGTACCTCCCCCGACCAGGCGAGAGACGTCTCTCGTCTGTCTGGACCTCGGGATTGACCTCCGGGGTCAGCAATTTCCCATGGATGAAACCTGATCTTGTTCGGGACTGATCAATTTTAGTATCGGCGGTTATACTGTCCCTAGATACATCATTGTTAACGTCACCGCTGTCATATTGTTCTACCTGTGCACACCTTTCATGACCCTTGTTTTAAATTACAAATTGAGTTTCTTTTAATGATTTGGCAATGATATTGACTCTCTGGGCCAGATCCCCATCATTAGCCTCGTCGACCGTCGCCTAAAAAACTGCTATATTATAAGTTAGATCAAATTTTGTTGTAGTTCAGTATATTCCTACCCTGTTGAGTCTGTTAATTTGAAAAAAAAAAAAAAAAAAAAAAAAAACAGATCCCACTTCAGACACCAAAAATATGTTACGCCCCGCCTGTAGACCCTCGGTTCAGTGTAAAATAAATATTGTCAGGGAGTCAACATCACAACTGCGCAAATTTAAAGTTAAATATAAACTTTATTTTGTTTACATATACACTTAAACAATGGAGTTCAATATCAAATATCCATCGCCACTTTGTTTATGCACAAAAAAGAAATGTTACTCTGTGCATAGCATAATGAAAGTATTCAATATCATAAGCATACAGTGCTGGTTAACGTTTACTACTTAAATACACAAGTTCACCTTTATCGTTATGATAAACGATCTATAAATATCTTAAAGTACCTAACGGATAAATCGGTGCGCATATTTAAATTACAACCACAGTTCCAACAGTGCCACAATCGAATATTGTTAGAATTTAAAATAGACTTTAAAATGTTTGTAAGTACGCATTATGATACTAAATATACACAATATCATCGTTTTATCTCTAAAACTTCTTATAATATTAATTAACTAGGAATTCCATGATAAAAATACGATGGAATGTAGGCCTTATTTACCTAATTCGGACTGTACTAAGAATAAGGCCGTACCTTATATAAAAATTATTGGCCGACTCCATACATGGCCGATGACGAAAACACCGTCACTTTAAGGTGGCCGAATATGACGTCATTACAACTGTAAACAAAAATGGCGGCTATTAAAGACTTACAATATAACTAGAATTTCAGGCCTAGTGACACAAAACAAATGGTATGTAAATAATGTTTAGATCCTAACCTTAACAGCGTTAATTATATATTACAATTATACTATGACTTAAGAATCGTAATAAAAATCCTATTCAATGTACATTTCAATCAGGTACACACGAAAATTAACAGAAGAAAACAAAGTGTGACCTTAGTACAAATGTAATATATATAAATGATGTAACAATCCGGCTCACAGTCAGTGTCTATAACATGAAATAAAAGTCATGTTAGTTTCACTGCACAAGGGTTAAATGTCCGTTCAAGTTGATGACAAGGTAAGTATGATAAATGTTTTAAATGTCTATATAGGAGAATTAATTCACAATGATGGTTCTTCAAGTATAAAACGTGACTGATATGCGGGCATATCATTATCTTTTTTAACAAACGCCATGACAGAATTGACGTGATTGCGGTTATCTGCCGTAATTAACCTATCAAGGAACTGGTACCTCTTGATAAAGTTATTAGAGGCATCGACACTTGTTTTTTTTTTTCGGCCAATGGTCGTGAAAAGCTCATATCTTGTTTATTCGGATTCCGTTATATTTTTTGTACGGTCATTTTATAACTTCGAAACACTTCGAAATGCTATGAGTACAAGCAAACGACAAACCGACGACAATTTAGTTTATGTCTGTTCTTTGTATGGTGTCCATGGTTGTTTTGCACCATAATAAATACAATTCAGTTATAATCCTTTGTTTATCTGCATTTAAAGGACGTTATGATTCTACAGTAAAAGAACAATGTGTGCACTACGAAAATAAATTGTATGAAGTAAGCAAATGCGTAAA
Organism: Solen grandis; assembly: GCA_021229015.1. Lineage (NCBI taxonomy): Eukaryota > Metazoa > Mollusca > Bivalvia > Adapedonta > Solenidae > Solen > Solen grandis. The sequence goes on from CM037778.1 coordinate 8,413,487, forward strand.
AAAATATGACGTCATCCTAAAGAGTTAACAGACGTACAAGTTATGTTGCTGTTACAATTATCATTTCCCTCCATAACTTACTGATTTTTATCCAGCGATTTATTTTTTTCATACTTTTCTGAAATGAACCGCATACGGACGAAGACTTAGTATATAAATTTCGATGTTTGAAAAACACATTGAAGTTTTGCCAATACATGTGTAAATCACGAATATGATATGTATTAAAATATATTGAAAAAGAAGTAGATATTGAGACGTCTTTTTTCTTTATTGACAAAATGTTTGTCCTCGAAAAGTCTTTGTTTGATTTATTTGGAAATAGTAAGTGCAATGTAGTATGATAGTATGATTTTAATAGAAAAAAAAAGAAAGAAAGGAAAGAAAAAAACAGAATCACAGACTGATTTCTTATTGTTACATTCAGCCCTAAATATGCAAGCTAATATGCCACCTTTTAGCAAGAAGACACACACACACTCTGGTATAACGATATCTCGATCAATTAATTATCAAAAGGAGTTTTATACAATAAAAAACAAAATACAGTATAAGTATACATCGTATATATAATAAATACACTATAATACATTCCATCTCTTTTTCAGTCCAGATTCTACTTATGACACATTTGGGTACGTTAAATTACATAAAAAATGTAATTGTAAAAACATACTTGTAGGTAATGCAGCATTTAAGTTGAATCATGGATCAATGCATCAAACATGACATTCAACATTCATTTTCAATAGCAAACTATTCCTTACTTCTGTTCTATAAAAAAAAACTTATACTGATACAATAAATGACAAAGTAAACAATTACTCTTCATTAAATTTTGCATTTATTATGTATACTTGAAGTGAAACATGCTGTCCTTCATCTGTGCCTCCCACTCAGCGTCAAAAGCTTCACTCTGGGCCATCGTAAAATGCTTCTTCCAGTCTCCAACCTCTCCTTTAAATTAAAATAGAAATACACCTGTAGTTTCAAAGATTTTTACGTATATCACATTCAATCTAGAAAGAGAGGTTTATCTTCGTTCATTTTAAATCTGAACATTTCAATTTAGCCTTGACTTTGCTTGCTGGTATTATACGAATAAATAAGTTAAAAAAAACAACAACAAAAAACATGAATTTCAGAGGTGATTGTTTTTATCTTGGTATTTAAATTAAATACACCTTGTTGTGTTTATGCGATACCGCATTTAAAATAAAAATATTTGACCTGACCATGCAAACCAAACACGATTATAAATTGGAGCAACAACAACAAGAAAGAGAAACGTACCTTTTCTGTAAGTTACTTGCTTCCCATTGTTATCTTTGGCGTAACCTTCGGTCTTTCCTTCGTTGATATCGTTACCAAGATTTTTCAGTGAGCATCTTTCCAGTATTGCCTGTAACCTCTCGTCACTGTGGTTATAACCCAGATATTTCTGCATCTTCCGCAGTTCATTGAGGCCATTCTATTAAAACAAGATGCATATTATACTGGGCACTTTTCATCTTTGCATATAAAAATGACGTATTTGTGATAAGAATCTTATTAATGGCAAACTATAAGTCTTGTTTTTAGTGAATCTAAACAAAAATATAAAGGTAAATTTCATATGAATAAGAGAAAAGCATCCGTTTTTAGAATGAAATGAACATCATTTAAACAATTATAAATAAAGCAAAATAAAACATATATATTATTGCAATTCCTAGGAAACTTTCAGAGAAAATGGTTCAATGAAGAAATAATTTGCTATTCAAAAACGACAAGTCAACATTTCTGTTTTACGATATTTTAAAAGCTAACTTAGATGACATTACTGATTACCTATTTTAATTAATGGAATGTTTGGGTATTTTATTAGACAAAGAGAGCAAATGAAATTTTTCCTTAAGTATATAAGCATATGTATGTGTGAAACAGTACTAAAATTCTTAAATAAAGTATTTTCCCACAATTCCTGATTTAAATTTATCTGACATATCTTGAAATATAATAATTAAATGTCTTTATCAGACAAACAATATTAATGCCATTCACCACTGAGGTACGTAAGCATTACTAAACGCTCAGGAAAGTTTATGGAAATCCAGCTTGGTGCCATTTAGTTTGGGAGATTAGTTTGAAACCCAGTAAGGCGTATTGAAAATTACATAATTTATAGGGGCATATAAGGACATACAATTTTGTTAGTACATTTAGTTAAGCTCAAGACAGTTATATCAAGCGATAGATTTAGTTTCATCTTTTCTTTATGAATAAATATGCTGTACGCGTATTTGTTATGCACATTCGTTACAGTCTCCGGTGGCGACTAGTAACAGCGTCCGTCTCAGGAAGTGGAGGTCATGTGTTCTGTTCCCAGCCGCGACATACCAAAGCTGTAAGAATGGTACTGGTAAAGCTCTCTTGCTTGGCGCACAGCATATACGAGTAGTTCAAGCATTGGTTGACCCAGTGTCCAGAAATTTTGACTGGGTATGGTAGCATGCCACGTGTCTACGGCATGATACTGAAGTGTGACAATACTATATCTGTCTCAAGTTGACAGTTTCCAAATGGCTGAAATACTATCATCGGGACGTTTAGATCAGTGTGTAGAAAAGGTGAAGTGTTAATAAAATTAATATAATTTAAACATACTTTATATAAACAGATGTAATTCGTTAATGATCATACAAACAAACCGCATTTTAATTACTGTCTTTTGTTTTGTTATGTATTTTTAAGAAACAGTACAAAATATTCACAGCAGCGTCTGAAAATATCATTTAAGTTCTTATATTAAGTTCGAAGGTATTAGTACCCTTTTTAAATCTTCATAATACACAATATGGATGTCCAGGTCTTTGTTATCTTGGATGGCCTTCTGCATGGAGTTTAGATAGTCAATGTAGATGTCGCATAAAACTACAAATATATAATACAGTGGGAGTTTTCTCTGCGGAATAAAAGAAATGAAGAATATTGAAGCTTGCAAACTATATTAGACGGTTTAGCACAGCTTATTCACAAATGGCCTTCGATTTTGCTTATATGTGTGAATTTTGTATATCAATACCAATCTACAGACGCATGGTCACCTGATATAAGCATTGGTGATTGTAAAAATGTTTCTTCATCAAAGGTAATGCTGTCACAGACGGTTTTGAAAATATATTTAAAATTATATAATCTTTACTAAGATTGTTCGCTACTTGGCTGATCACGTTTACTTTTTGCGCATGCTCTTACTTTAGGATGAACTTACGAAATCGCAACACTGAACTGGTAAACATGCCATGTTGCGGAAATGTAGCACGTGGTACCGAAGGCATCAGTGCGTCGCGAATACCATATTCTATATTCAACCAAATTTGCAGAAGCTGTGTTTACTTTCGTGCAATGTGACCTTATTTCCGAGTTTCTTTTTTTTTTCAGGAAACAAAGACTTAATCAACATTAACAAGACACAGTATAATTTCCTTTTTTTTTATGTAAGGACATTTGAAGACGAAATTACTGACATTTTACACCCATCTTTACACGTAAACCGTATAAATGACATCAAAAATTTTACCTCCATCTTTACACGTTAAACGTATAAGAAATACCAAATTATCAAAATAAAATTAAAACTTACATTTTTCTTTCAAGAAATGGGTGACAAAATACTTCCATTTTCCTGTAAGATTGTATGGGGGGCCCATCGCAAATATTGATGCATTGATACAGCCGTGTCTTTAGGGTTCCGTGCTACCAAGATGATTTTTCCATTTTTCAAAAATGACGTCGGAGCTCGGTCGAGTTGAGAATGCATATGGATGACTCTTGGACTTGGCAATGACAAGTATTCTTCCTTGGGCAAGGCCTCTACACACATTGGCTTATACGATAATGAATCTTTAATGTGTCCATCATACAAAAGTAGGTTTGATCAAGTTGAATACCCAGTGGGAAAGTATATGACGAAGGTTTAGATAGATTGACAATTCGATATTATAAATTGAATGTTTTATATACGTCATATTTTTATCAGTTATGAATAAATCATTGTTCAAACATTAATTAATATTCAGAAAATATAAAAAATAATTGTAATCAAAATAATTTGTATTAAAAAAATGATTATCATACCAAACATTTTTTTCTTCCAACGTCATTTTATGTCAAATGTTTAAAGTGGTCAGTGAAATTAATAAATTAGTAATTATGGAAGAAATATCGTTATTTCTTCCAATATAGGAGAGCATTTAACATATACAAAAGTGACAGCATAAACTTGTGATAAAACTGTTAAAAGTGTGACAAACATATACATAAAACGTACACATTTTAAACAACAAACGATTAATGTAACTAGAGATGAAGAGAAAAAATAACAAAATAAAGTGTGAAAGAGACAGAAGAAGAAACAAAACCTTTCTTAGTTTTGGAAACCCTTTTCGAAATGAAAAGATAGAGCTTCTAAATGGTTGTTACAAGTAATACATAACAGTCCACCAATAAATTAATTGCCTGAAATGCAAATCGCTATACAGTGGTCACGTGGTTCCTTAATGTGGCCTTTCATTGAATACCGGCGATGACTCGAGCTACAAGCCCGGTCCTTTTATTTAGCCCTTCTTATTCTATATAAATTTATGGGCGATTCTTTAAACACGCAATTTTGGTTTTCTCGAGGTCCGTCCTTGTTCCCTAGATAGTATATTCTCATAATTTCTATGCGATTCCTCGAAGTTGATATCAAAACCTATCTGTATCTCCTTGACATCCAAAACTCGGCCCTATTACCACCTGTCCCTGTAATTAACACCTTGTTCGAGATGGTTTTGTTTTTGTTTTCACACACTGTCAAATCTCCAGAGAGTACATAGGTAAATCGTTATATCAACACGGTCATAAAAAAAACGTATTTTTGCACCTACTGATCATGTATCAAACTGTGACGGGTCTGCATTATTAATCATTTGTCATTAAAGGAGCCGATTTTGTTTATTTGTGTGTTGTACTTTTTCTCTGTAATCGTTAATTTAGAGAACCACGGCATATTTTTTACTGTTATTGCAAGGATATAAAATATGCAACGCCGTCATAAACACGAACTAAAACAAAAGGTTTCAATCAAATAATACGTAAAAAACTGACTAAATTCAGCTATGATCGTGTTATTTATTATGGTTAAACATATTTGATGTTTAAAAAGTACTATTAAAGGCTATTTAATTTTTTTTCAGATCCCGTCCGACCTCAAGGAATCGCGTTACCACTATATATTTGAAGTAAGAAGGACGTGAGGCGTAACAAACACTTAGGCAAAGAAATCATTGGTATATGAGACATATATCTTTTTTTACCCCATTTAGACTGGAAAAAAAAATAAGTTAACCAAATACATACATATAAACATATGCATATACACATACATACACATATTTATGTATTACATAAAATACGACGCCACAATAAAGTAATATTCCGAAGAACAAGAATGAAAAAAGTCTTCATGTTTGCCCTTCAATATATTTACTAGCAAAGGGTGCCTAAACCATAGTAGAACGTTAACCAAATTCCGTTTCCTAAAATAAATGAAATACTCGATTACCCTGCCCCCAAAGATATTTGATATTCTATCAATTAAGCGTACACGTATATTATGCATTGTGGTACATTCAATTAAAATGAGATCAGTAAAGGAAATTTAGGATGACAAAACACCACAGTACCTACACTTATCGAAACTATGTAAAAGAGATTAAGGTCTATTTCTTATTAACATCCATAAGTCACACGCATCATAAGTAAAGTGAATAGTCCTAAATGTATTTAAAACTTCATGACAAATGCGGCTAAACCATTCACACTTAACATGTTACCAAATACGGGTACTAATTTATTTATTTTTCATTCATTATATCCGGAAACATAGCACATGACGCATAGCTGTTAAAGAACCTGTCTGAATCATACATTGACAAATGCTATAAATGTCGGAAAAGAAACCAGTAGTATTTTGAAAAAAAAAATGCTGATTACAGCTTATTGAAAACATGTCTTAGATACAACAGTTGCCATTTAATCGGCACAACTGTCCGAAAAGTATCAATATTAAGCTTTAAGAGGAAGACAGCCAATCAAACTAAGCGCTACATCAGTGGGTGTTTTCATTGTTCATCCATGTATAGATTAAATACATAGACGATTGGCGCGTTCAAGACAAGATCAGAGAGGCCATACCAACACTCCGTACAATAGAATGCACAAAACTATTGCATATCTTTTACATGTCATTGGGTTTAAACGAGATCCGAAAGAAGTACAATTAATTATACTGGAAAATGTAAGCTTACTAGTATTATCGTCAATTTTATCACGATATCTACCACTTTCAGAAAAAAATAACACCAAGATGCTTGTATTTTTCTACTTCATATATAGGTTTAACACCTATTAACCATGTTCGGTTTGCTTTAAAGAATGAATTCTTGGTTTCATTAAAAATAATTATCTCGCACTCCGTAGGATTGTACTGATAGCGCCACCTACATGAATACATATATCACGTGTTGATTTTACGCTGTAAACCGTTAACTTCAGGAGACAGGAGATGTATATCATCCGCTACAGTGTAATCAAATCATTAATATAAATCAAATACAAAAAAAGGTTACCATAGTCTTCACTGTCTCGCAGATTGTTTAACAGGGAACCAGTAAGACAGATAATGTTGGTACAGTACACAACATAACATATCAGTATGCAATACAACAAAATTGAGCCACAACTGATGGGATAAACCTGAGTTATACAAATAATAAAAAAAAGACCGAAACTCTATAATTGGCCTGTCTACAATTTAATAAACAAGCATATAACTTACTTTGAATCTCTTTACAATAATGTATACATTCATTAGTGAGGTAGGTTGTCATAGTGCAACCAAACTTTTTGAAATCTCCCTTGTAGTGGATGAATTTTAATCTCATTCTTGTACTTATTAAAGAGAACAGACTGATACAATTTGAGAACGGAAGACGGGAGTGCTATTGCTTTATAAGTAATAGGATCAGTCTTCTTTTTATTACCAGCCTTGAAAAGAGTAATAATACCCCTCTTGAGATTGACGGGTATAAAAGTGTTCGAATCATTTCATTGAAAAATATAAAAATATATTTTCTAAGGCAATGCCACCATACTTAATATGAACAGTATAGACACCATCGAAACCGCATGCCTTACCAACGTTCAGTTCTTTGATAACATGTGCGATTTTATTTTTCACTTTATAACTAAAAGTAGAATACTTAGCTCGTTGAACAAAAGATGCACATGATCATAAAATTATGTCTTACCTGTTTTCGGAAACGTACACAGCAAAATATCTCCACTATTATACTCGATATTCTTTATTTCTTGTAGTTGATCTGCCAGTGAATTGTTCGGATATTTCTCAAGAAGGAACTTAGGCACAGCAACTTCTTCAAAGTGAACCATCTCAATAATTAATTCCCCATTTTCGTCAACTATGTCAACCTCTTTCTCCATCCTGCTGATCTTATCTTAAATATTAGATACGCAAAAGTATAATCCTAGATGCAAGGCTAAAATAAAATAGAAAAATAAAATTATTGAATAAAAAACATTCCTAACCACTCTTATATCCTTTTGCTGCAAATAATCTTATTTCCATAATAACTTAAGATTGCATAAGCAATGTCATACCTTTAAAAGCTGTTAGAACAACAACACAACGATTACAAATGGCCTGTTTTATCAGAAATACTCTGCTCAGTCGAATGTATAAATAGTGCATTACCCACTGACAACTGACATACATACAGAGACATCGCATGTACGTTATCGTGGAAAATGTACGGTGTCTTAAACGTACTATATTCAAATGATTACAAATGAAATAGGCATCTCATGATTATCTGATACATATAAATACCTTCTGAATATAATTGTCGGGCACCCAGAGTCCATTCGTTTCGTTACTCTTCTTTCAACAAACGTGGGTTTTTCAACTAGCAAGTCGACAACATTAAGCATTTAGCATGAATATATCTAAGTCAATCAAAATGAGGTTTTACATTTTGGATACCCTCAATGTTGAGATAAATACATGAGTGATGTTTAGAATATATATTATTAAATATTGTGATACAAGTGCTCGAATTGGTTAACCAGGCATTATCCTGTATCAAATCATATTTCTGCATTGGCTCTCGGTTTAAACGAGAAAGTTGTATTAAGAAAAAAGACCGTTGCATTGAGAGTATCAAAATAAGGTTTATTCTGTGCTATCATTCATTTACCAGTCATGTTAATACAAATATACACATATAAGCTACTGTCAAATAGACGTCGCTTTTGAAACCGAATATTTTGAATCGTTTTTACTTGCCACGCTTACACATTTTTAAGCCTGGCGGGGACACACGGATTTGACATGGTTTGTGAACTGTTCCAGTGATTTCCATGTTACTAGACTTGTTCACATCTATACACAAATATTTGACAGACATCAATCGATATTTGAATTATCTATATCATGTCTTAAAGAAGAAAACAATCTAATAAAATGGATTTTGGATATCTAGTGGAGTCTGTTATTGAATGTACGGTAAACGCTTGGACATAACAGCTTCGAAAGCAATTAAAACGGAGCATATCACATTATAATCAGAATAACATCAATCCCGATGTCTAATGACTAAATATTACTTCCTACATATTGTTTAAGATATAGGTATTTGGCAGTATGAAACAATAATGCAATCTTTGACTTTTATTTGCATCTTATGCAATCATATCATGCACGGCGATGTGTATATATTCAAAATATTAAAAACACCTGAATTGCAGTGAAATAAGTTTAAACAGAACTCTTATAGCAGATAGGTCCGTCTGTTGTGTCTTAAGATAATGATATTTTATCAGTCATTAAACTGCACATCAAACATACAATTTTATGAAAACGTGTATTTATCGAAAAGCAACCATTCTTATCAGGCATACTCGTACGTGTGTATATATGTTCTCTGACCCAACAAAACTGTACACTTAATTTGCTTGAATATATGTGTTATTGGTATAAGTAGTTTGCAGTTGTTTTGGACACCCGTTTTTGTAATATATCCGAAGCTATGCATCGATAGACAGCCAAATTAGCTATGTCGTTTTGATTCATTTGTACTTAAAAACTTAATGGATTTATTGGGCTTGAATTAAAAAGGCTTCCATGAAGTCCCGTGCTCCCGAAATAAATTGGCACTTAAGTATATTTTTCATATTCAAACTCATGCCAGTTGGTTTCAATAAGTTTGAGTATGCTACTCAAATTGGAGCCTGAGATCGTGCTTGAGTTATTTTGAACACTCGGGCCATGGTTTCCAATGAAATTAGTTATGAAGCAAACATTGCGCAGTGTAATGTCATTAATCGTTATCAATTTATTAATATTTAGTTTACATAAAATAATTATCGATAAGAGAGAGAGAGAGAAAGAGAGAGAGTAAATAGATTTTACATATTACGTTTCATACCTTTTTTCGTAAATGCCCACTTCGAAAAAAATCGGTTAAGCAGGTGCTTGCATACCATGTGACACGTTCCACAACGTGGGGTCATCATCACTTCCGGTTAGCAAATGTGTATCTTCAGACTACATTGTATAATGTAAACACATGTGCGAAGAGTGAATGTGATCAGTCATGTGACGGCACGCGAAAATAGAATGCAATTCTAAATAAAGGTTTTATATAATTCTAAATATAGTCTCAGTACCTTTTGTAATGCTAGTGTCTGTGATGGAGAAACCGACCATATTTCTTAAAATCACGGGATGTTGCATTGGGTAACGGTCAGCCAGTATATTGAACTTTCGATGCTTTTGAGGTACACTGGTAAATTTAAACTGCCATGCACAGGGCGATAAATATGAATATGAGAAAATGATGTTCTGTTAGATTGTTGCCATTTAGTCACAGCTGTCAAATGACATAAAATGATACGCGGAAAAATATAGGTTAAGTATACCTCACACAGGATGCGTGTAAAATCAGTATATCTGTTCAAGTAGTTTGATTCATATGGCTTTACATTTCATGACACTGAATACTCGTACGTGATGTTACGTTTGTATGGTTAAATTATGTGAGGACTTTTCTTTTTGTTCTTCGATATTTTTACCGTTTCTTTTCTCAAAACTAGTTTATTTACACTTATAGATCGACAGTTGAATATGTTTAAAGACACGTACTTGAACTAAATGTTATTTAACATAAGAAATAAAACATTTACGAATAAAAATTCCTTACAAAGTCTTTATGGTACAGATTATTTTTTCAAGACTAATTTCTCACAAATGTCCGATTTTTAGAGGCTTAAGAAGTCGTAGACATGTAAAAGATAAACATGCTGATAACTTTTTCTTCTAAATATAATTTTGAATTATTACTGTAGGGTCTATTGTTCAGTTATTGTAAGTCATATATAACATATGTATTATAGATTATATGTCGTGATAGTGACCACTGATCTAAATAACGATTTCCGGTTTTATATGGAAAACAACAACAACAACACACACTATTATCTCAAACCCATCAATCAATTCATGTGGTGAAAGATGCAGGAAAGATTTTTGATAAATAGATAATGCCAATGTATATATGAATATCTTAAATAAAAAAATTATGTTTTCGTGATGCTTGTATTGAATTTATTATTCCTAAAGTGGATCAGGCCTTTAGTCCACGCACCTTGGAAATTCAAGATGTATCGCCGTTTTTTATGACCTATGGAGAAAACTTATTACCATAATGTGTCAGAATAAATTCGATACATAGCAAAAAAAAAAAAAAAATAAATAAATACACAACAACAAAAAATACACAACAGAGAATTGGCAATCTAAGAACTCACTCCCTACTCTAGTCAGTATCCGCTATTCCGAGCAGGACAATCAATGTTTTATCAAGGGTAAACCGGTATAAGAGATACACGTTCCGGTCTAAATTGGTCAACAAAAAGACTGAAGTAGCGCGATCAATAATATGTTCATACACATGTTTGTGTTGTGCATTAATGTTATGTTATTTTTAATCTACGTTCTAATCATTAATATACTGCTAAAATTCAAGAAATTGAAAATGTTTTATTCCACACATAAAATCATTTTCTGACGTAAAACAATGGAGTGTATCAAAACTGTTAACTTAATGTCTATACTTATTTACATTTAGTGCAACTGAAAATGCCAAGGCACAGACGATAACGAATGACTTACCTATATTTTAGGATTTGAACAATTCAACGTTTTTTGTTTAACAAAAAAGTGTAAAATAAATAAACACCATATCTATGGGGCATGGCAAATATACATTACAAATGTAAATATATAGGGTTGAAATAAAGAGAGAAAAAGGAAACTCATTTATATGCAGTCTGCAATTTTCTCCTTCAACATCATGTCAGATATAGAAATTCAGAGAGATCATTATAGTAACAAACATTTAAGTGGATGAAAGATACTAAACTGAGATTTTCAAAACTATTTAACCGGGATATTCATACTAATTGTTAATATTATTATTAATAATAATAATGATAAAGAAACATTGGGAAATTTATCCTTTCATTGCAAACTATTTTGCTATGTTCGCTATCTGCTTAACACATGCAGATAAATTTGAAACTACATTGACAACGTTCAAACGTTATTCAGGATATGAATATTTCACATACACCGGGAGAAACGTAATATTCAGAGATGATGTGCGTTCATCCATGGATTGCATCTATAAATGTTATCCAATTCTGCAAAGTATAATGTTTCTGAGACAGATCGGAGCATTCGTGTACCGATTGTTTCAATGATTTGTCGGATTCGATTTCTTCTGGGTTCAACCAGAAAGCAGGGACAAATTTTTACTCACTTACAACAAGTATATTCCATTATAATTCTACAACATTACATTATGCTCAGTTTACTTAGATATTAAAAAAATCATATTAATTCATCATATTTGATTTCCTGATAAAATGCCTTAAATTAATCATTATTTCTTAACAGACGGAGTTTATCAGTGCGAGATACTATTTGTGTTAATTTAAATTAATTTGGACGTAAATTTACCTTATTCACCCTTTGAAAGTTTTAAGGTACAGAAATATAAGATAACATAAAAATATTCAATTGTTTGCCTTCATGTTTGCATATACAAAATTTGTTCAGACAAAAAATATATATCTAGTGGTTGAAAGAATACAGCAAACTGCTTATTTTACATTTCTTTTTAGACTGTTTTTTTCACTGTCTTTAAATTTTGAAATCTTTCCTTCCTACAATATTTCATTTATTATTTATCTATCCTTTTTTCCTGATATCAGTTCACTTTCTTCAGTTTGCCTCAACTGTAATAATTAGTTATTAACACGGATAATAAAACACAATACATAGTTTACCTGCTTTGATTTTTTTTAAGGAGATGGGCGATCATTTGCCCGATCCCTTTGCAATTCTATGAATTCATTTTTCATCTACATACTATGTTACCTGTAATTCTGCAATTTCTTGTTTGCATGTATTACGAGTATATTACATATGATGCATTAATATAATCATGATTAATGTAATTTAATGTTTTAATTTGAGCTAAGTATCGTTAGTAGAATTTGACTCAGACTTAAAGTATTTTTGTATTTTTGCAGGACTACACAATGACCGTTTCCGGCAACCTGACATGAGCTGTTCGGAAACCAGCCTTATGTGCGACAGCAGGACAAACAGATGTATCTGTAAGCCGGAATACAATTACGATCCTAGCATCAGGATTGCATTACCGGTACTAGCATTAATTAAATATACTTATAATGTTTGAACTGTTACCCTGGCTCAACACCTCAAAATTTGGAAAGTTGTTTTTAAGTTTTTCAGCAATATCATTTTATGTTAAATTACTTTAAAATTCAAAGTTGTGTCAAATCTATTATTAATGACTTTAAACTCTTCATAATGACACTACATTCATTACAAGTTCATATATAGTTTCTATTTACTGTATTTTAATCAGTTATAATCATTATATATATTGTATTATTCAACGTGTACTAAATCTAAGTGGATCATAAAAGAAATATCCTCTGTGAAGAAATATCCCTTCTGTAAATAAAGGTGGTTCAAAAACTGGCTTGTAAAGGGACATGATAAAGTGATTTGATGTTATCATGCCAGACTAGTCTACAGCGAGATATCGCAGTACCAAAGAAATACATCAATTTACATGTTAACAAAAATACACAAATTATTCAAATACAGTCGATGGGACATAAAACAAAACAAACAATCTCGTTCGGTATTATGAGTCAATTTAAATGGCATTCAGTGACTGAATTTTCATCTCTCCCATTTTGAAAAGAATATTCAGCCTCTATTATTTATTAATTTTGATAAAAACATCCCTCGCAAAGATCCAAACTATCACAAGAGATTTCTTGAAATGAAATATCAGTCAAAATACAATTCCGAACATGCCTAAGTATTGGTGATGTTTTCTCGAAATTAAGCTATTTCACCTGTAACAACCTATAACAGTCATAAAAGGAAGTATCTTGATAATGTTAGCATTATAAAGACTTCTTTTCATAACTTTGTTACAAAGACAACATTACAAAGTATTTTACCGCGCATCCTGTTCATAATTCCTAATTTTAGTGCCATTATCCTTTGTTTGTAAAAGTGAAATACCACTTTCTTAAATAAATTTAAAAAAAAACACATACACAAAAACAAACATAAAATAACAATATTTAACTCGGACTACGATAATGCTAAGAAAGCGAAGAAGTGGTATTTGCCAAAACATTGCACTTCCAGTTACCTATTGTAAAAGAAATGTTTTGAAGGTCTCATTAGATTTGGGACTCCTTAACATGATTTTCGCAATCCTTTACCCCCTTTTTAAGAACCGTTTTCAAAATGTTCAAGCATATCATTTAGGGACTCTTTGATCGAGTAATTTTAGGTATTTACTTCATTAACCCTTCACTGCAGTTGTTTCGAGTCCCGGTTAGGTCATTTGGAATGTTCATGATAGGAAGTTTTCCAGCTGGCTTGCAGTAGATTTATTGTTCTACCTGTATGTTTCTGTGCACACGGAGTCTTCCTCTGCAAAAAATTAGCTCAGCATATCTGTATTACTGAAAACATGACGCAGCGACGGTAAGCTCTATAATGCTTATAAGATAAATTAAGTACACTAGCATAAAGAAATGTTAAAAATCCCTTTTTCCTATCTATCTTCAGAGTGTGCGGTGTACGGGACGACCTTTCAGGAATATCGGTTTTCCCGGATTTGGAACTATACCAAAGAGAAATTTTGTTTGCATACAAGAAAAACAGGTAACGTGTGCAAAAGCTTCAAATACAATTTCGAAATCAGCCGCTGTGATTTCATTGGTTTCAGTTGTTCCAGAGGATTCTAGACGATTCAGTGGTAAACTTTTTCAAACGGAACTATGATTTATAATATTCAACTGATTTTTTTTTAATTTAAGTTTGGATGGAAAAAAGTCGAAGTTGCCCACGACAATTCTCGAACCCTCAGAAATAAAGGGAAACATTTTATATGTTTTGATTCGTTATACAAGTCACTCAACATATTTCCGCCTGAAATAGCAGATTTATGATAATAATAAATATGAGGATAATATTTATAGTATTAACGTGTCTCGGGTGGCCAGACTTTGAACATGATCATGGCTTAATTGTAGTTAATCAACACAAATTGAACTATTTCCATTTTCTGATTTCCTTGGACTTTCAAATGTATGTAAGATATATTTTTCATTGCATGTTTTGACAAAATACCAAGTAATGAAAACGAATATATATCACAGACCCTCCCCCCCCCCCAAAAAAAAAGGGGGGGGGATAGCCGTTTCCATAGTGATACAGATTCCAGCTTGTATATTTTAGGTAACATCGCGTTGACTAAGCCGAGTTCAAGCGGTTACAGTCGTGGACTACAGATTCCTCAGCCCCTCAACGCTGTCGGTTCGAATCCCGGTAGGGAATTCGGATTTTTCATGTGAGGAAGCCTTCCAGCTGGCTTGCGGTAGGTCGGTGGTTCTACCCGGGTACCTCTGTGTACTCGGGGTCTTTCTTCACCTGTAATTAGCTGGACGTCGCTATATGATTGAAATACTATCGCTGCGACGGTAAACCCCAATGCAACAATAGCAACAACAACAAACTGTTGATGCATTTTGTATAATGCTTACCAGCCAAATATATTTTTATATATATTATTATTGATAAATTGCGAGCGAACTACTCATCGTACTCATGAGCGCTTCTTGGTTAATGCGTTCCTATATTTCGAGATTTAAAATAAAAACTTACATTTATAGCATGTTGTCAAAAAGTCAAAAAGAAATGTAATGAAAATTCACTAACTTAAAATGAAAACTTAGAATAATAAATGTTCAGTAAATTGAGTTTTTTTAATCTAATTGTTGAATGAAAAAAGTCCGAATATCAAATCATTGTCAATTTATTTATGTGTGAATATACCCCTAAATGGTATGAATACAACATAATTATGTCGAAGAATACTTGTATCTAAATTGTTCATGACTATAATTGGCGGTCCCAGGAATATATCTGGGCTATTTTAAGAGAGACAGATATGAAATTTGTATATGTAACGTGCTTTGTAGAAATGCGCTGTGTTAGCCCTTATGTCAATATTGATCCTATCTTGTGCTGGAAATATTCACATTTATTTTTTTAGCATTGAATGATTATCTCGGTCAATGTTCTCAATGCTGCAATTAGAAGCGGAGGTTTGAATTCGGCCAAATAGCATATTAATATTAAAATGAACAGGGTAGAAATGTTCTTCAACATTAATTTAACAACAATTCGTCCGTGAGCCTTCATCGAATTTAATCAAATATATTCCTTTAAAAAACTAACAATTAACGTCACAGAATACAACATAACGTTATTTATCTGGAAAAAAATATGCATGACCATTTGCAAACTAATATACATTATTCTAAAATTCATATTCGAGTGTACCATTCCCTTGTTCTAAATGGATTCAATCACCATACCAAGTTAACGACATCCTATTTTAAGAAAAATCACTGATTTGAGTGAAAAAGAGTTTTGGGGATTTATTTTCTTTTTCGTATTGAATGCTACTGAATTAACAAAACATAGATTAACACTCTGAAACTAGTCAATTCGTTTACTTTTCTTTCAGTAAAATTATCTCTGGAACCTTTACGCTATCCATTTATCATTAATATTTGATCATGGCCTATCAAGTGATCATGGACATTTTAAAGTAAATGCAGGCCTTTAAATACTTTGAGCAAAGGAGCATATAATTTGTAGTCAACGGATGCTTGCATCTGCACTGAAGTATTTTGAAGCATTTGAAGGACTAGGATTATAATTTAATGATGGATGGATTACCTTAACATAATATCATTGAATAAAATGAAACTTTCTTGAAAGTCCGACTATATCTTTAGCATAATAATCATAGAGTAGGCAGTCTTTATGCATAGCGCAATTTGTATATTCGTGGACATACCACATAGTGTATGTTATCGCAAGCAGGATCTTTTGTTTCGATTCGGAGGAGAAAATTGCTGTAAGCATTTTATTTCTTCTTCTAATGTTAATGGAAAAAAGCATGCAGAGGGGAAAATTGTTTCCTACACTTAGGCCTTAATGATTCTTTTGTCATATGTCATTCGGGAAAACAATATTTGTGATACGCTTTTCGCGATAACAAACATCAGTTCAGGAAATCTGATGGTTTTGTAAATCTTACAGACTTTGATTTTTTTTAAACTTAATAATGCAAAACTATATACGGGTTTAATCATCTTGGATATATATATATTGATATATAACACAAATATGGAAATTGTAATATTCTATTATCTCGAACATAGAAACGCAGACTGTCAAATGCTTGAAATACACTTGTTTAATACTACGTGGGTTGTCCCAGTGTGAAAAGTAACTACTGCATAAGCTTCCAATTTCAATTATATTATATATACATATTCTGGGTGTACATTCAAAAATAACATGTAGTAATAATTAAATGTACAATCTCTGTACACGATACAAAATTATAAGGTATGCGGACCCGGTGAACTCAGACGACGTCGTTGACCTTCCACTTTCTAATGACCGGTTGAACTGTTGTATCGTATACATCAACTCCTCTCTGCTCTGAAAACGTTTACCTTGAAGATGCGACTTCAACTGCGGAAAGTAAGCAAAGTCCAGTGGGTGAGGTCCGGTGAGAATGGCAGATGCACAGCTCTCGGTAGACCCAACACATCGATCTCCAGCTATAACCTGGCAACGGTATGACTGGGTGCGTTTTCCTGGTGAAAAATTACATTCGCGATGTGGTTGTACATGAATGAGGGCTTCTTGCGTAATGCGTTCATGAGGTCCCGGCGTATTGCCTGAAGTAAAACTATTAAGATTCGTGAAGGGCCTATTGTTATTTTGATTTTACAAGTGTATATTTTACGAGAGGTAAGGGTGTAATTTTTATTGCATTATTGGTTAGCAACAGTAGCTATATGTGTTTTATTATGATAATAATATTTAATTATGAGAAATAATTTATCTTTGAATAGTAATGTGCATTCACCGTCCGTCCAGGCTTAACCTGACCATGTGTACTAGGACGACCCCTCTGATGTTCAGGAAGACGATGCATATCACTTTTCCCATGGACTTTACCTTCTTCATTTCCAACATTCATGTATGGTTTACGTCCACGATGTGCACTATCAGTACAACCATCTCTAAATCAACTTTACCATTTGAAAACAAGTTTCCATGGACTTCATAGCCTTCCCCTTCTTTTTTCTCATTCTGTTAATAACCTCGTAACCCATCGATTGCTCACAAGTGACATTTTCAAGTGAATTTAGTACCACGACTTACTAATCCCAGTACACTTCGAAACTTCTCTCTCTGTCTTACACCTCTAGCCGTCAGTGACTTCCTTTGTTGCCTTAACATTACAGACATGCATGTATGCTTTACGTCCACGCTGCACTATCAGTCCAACCATTACTAAATCGGCTTTTCCATTTGAAAACAAGGCTCCTCGAAACACAACTGTATCTGTCTGTTCATTTCAGATTCTTGTAAGTGTCTGTTGGGGTCATGATGGTCTGCTCCCAGAACTAGATCGCCGTTCGGCGCACTTTTTTCTTCCTCTAACGTCGTCATTTTCAATATATTGTTATTTCAACGACCAATATCCTAATGCGCGCCTTTTTTCAAACAAATAACAACTGACGTTCGAGATCTTCTCTGATGACGTCAAAATAAGGTGCTTTAATCAGGCGATACGTTTTCGCGCTAAACGCTAACATTGCTGAAAAATGATATTATATTAAGTACGCAGATAATGATTTCTATGCCTATATTTGTTGCGCCGGGTAGGCATACATTGACCTTATCGATCACGCGCAATTTACACGTTGTTCATTTAATTATACCATCCATGCATCTATTTAACTTTGATTAATTGGGAGAATGTATTTGTAAAAAATTAAGAGAATCGGACGTCAAATGGAAAAAAATATAAGCAAAGTCCACAATTAAATTTACAGCCCTCGTGTTTTGTAAGAATTTGAACTGTTCACCCTCCTCTGTTTAATGAGCAATATCACATCCACGGCCTACAAA
>CM037778.1:8432319-8482319 GCA_021229015.1 Solen grandis
TCCGATGGAGCACAGTGAGCTGCAAAACTAAAACCAGAGTGGATTTCAGTAGATATTATGATACTGTCTATGGGAAGGGCATTATCATAAAAAACACATTTAAAAGTTGCAGTATGTGGTCATAATGCTCCATCACTTCTCTATATATAATCACAATTTTGTTTGACTTTGCTACTGGTCATGCAGCTTTTGCTTCAACACATCTCTTTATAAGTATGCTTTGGTTATATTTTCATGTTTGCCTCAGCAGAGGCCAAACAATAAGTATGCTTTGGTTATATTTTCATGTTTGCCTCAACAGAGGCCAAACAATAAGTATGCTTTGGTTATATTTTCATGTTTGCCTCAGCAGAGGCCAAACAATAAGTATGCTTTGGTTATATTTTCATGTTTGCCTCAACAGAGGCCAAACAATAAGTATGCTTTGGTTATATTTTCATGTTTGCCTCAACAGAGGCCAAACAATAAGTATGCTTTGGTTATATTTTCATGTTTGCCTCAGCAGAGGCCAAACAGTATGAAAATATACCTGGAGCATACTTCTATAGTAGAGATTAGCTTCAATACCTTAAGATGGATTATGGTGGTTTCGTCAAACCACAGGTTCGTCAAACTGGACATTATGAACAAAATAGGTAGTGGTTTCGTCAAACTTGTAACTATGGGTTATTACAGCCGTATAGATTCATCATTACTATCATCATCATCAACGGGGATTCAAACTGCTGTTTGATGGTAAATCAGTATTTTTTAAATTGTTGACATACTTCCTGTAGGCAAAATTGGGCCAGAAGAACAATAAACAGACGGACAAATGCGTAAGAAAATGTAACAATTTTTCACATCTCTGATATAACTATAATTTGAATTTGATATTTATAATTATCAAAAAAAAAATCTTTAATAATGTTTTAATTCTGCTTCTGATAATGTGCAACAAACATATCAAATATAACATTCCAACAGCGGCATCTTATACCATTCTCACTATATAAATATCAGTGTGATAAAACCTCTTTCCACCTACTATATGTTATCAGTTTGACAAACTGGTAGTTTGATGAAACCACCAACACAAACTGCAAACCCTGTTCAAGACATGTACCCTTTCAGAATCATTATGACATACACAGGTGGTAAAGTACTCATGGGGACCTGTCCAGAAAAAAAATACTTAAACAATGTCAAGCATTGCTCCCTGCCATCTTTGGACAACCAAATGTTTTGTTAAGTTGTTAAAAGTTGACATTCAAATAAATTTAAGTTTTTGACAAATGCCATCCTACTGTGCTTTGAAAGCAAATGTGTTTATCGAACAAAGCAACTTGCCATGACCCGAATGATGGGTCCGGGTATTAAAAAGATCATCATGACCTATGACCATCCGTAAATGCCAATGCGCAAATGAATGTCTTTCCACAAGGATCCGAAATGTCTCGAGGAAACGAGAAAGCAAGTTTTCCCAACACAATATAATGCATGACAAATTAATAACGAATAGAACACTGGGTGAAAATTACGTCTTCTATGATATTATTCAATACTTTATTGACATATCGAAATCAATATTGATGAAATGAAATATCGATGACATGATTTTTATATCCCCCACCCACCGGAAGTCACATGTATTCAACGTCGCGAAATTTGACTACACAATCCGTATGATTATCTGTAAATTAACCAAAGATACTAACACTTATCGAAATGTACAATTTGATAGTAAATCAAAACAAGAAAGTTTTTCCATTTCAGGGGAACAATAGCTTAATCAATGAAATTGATTAAGCACTATCAACTGATTCATTGATTACCTGCTTCTGAGATCGTCTGCCATCTTTGTTGTTGTGAGTGGGTTACTCTTGTGGTACAGCACTACACTATACTTGTCGATCTAACTGCGGAATAATGGTTCGAATCCCAGTAGAGTCATAAAATACATATCTATATTTTTCTCTATAACCATTTAAATTTAGAGAGAAAAGGAATTTCATTCATTTAATTCATATAAGTATTTAAGTATTTTAGAGTCAAGTAACAAAGTAAAGTGACATTTGAATTTTAGGTAAATAATTAGGCCTATTGTTAATTCAGTTGCTTTACTTACTGAATATTAAATTCTAAACACTGTGGTAAAATTAAATACTTTTACACATTTAATGAACAATTTAATACAATTCTGCAAATAATCATTCGTTTTAGCCTTCGAAATGCCATTTAAAAGCATTTAATTAGAACTTGAGGCAATTAAGGTATTCCCATCCTTATTGTCAAATTTCATATCTGGCCATTGGATGGATCCCACTGTATTTATGTACATGTATTACCAAATACAATGTAATACAGCGAAGATTTCAATCATTGATGTGTTAAGCATTTTGGCACTTGAAATTAGTGGTTATTACGTTTGTTATAAAATTAAGTCTGCAGATGGTAACAGGAGGGACAATTAACAGTTATAACAGCATGGACTTTTTATATGATGTTAAACAATTTAGACGAAAAAATATTGTATATAGCCTAATCCAGTTAACTATTAGTTTCATATTTTTTATTTATGTAACAGCTATAATAATACCTTTGTTACTCAGTACATGTACATATGTATATGAATTTGTTTAGATTGAAGGTAACCTATAGTTAATGACTTTTATGATGTTTATATACGTATAACAATATTTTTCTTAGAAGAACAAATAGCACTATAAGGGCTAATAGAACATGACATAATTCAGCTATTAATTATTTCTTTGTTTAAATGCGAAAAATGCATATTTTGCAACATTAGTTATTATTTTTTTAGACTTTGAAGACATAAGAGATATGATTTTTTTTGCATATTAGGTCACATACAAAAATAGGGTTGGAAAAAAAAATTTTTTTTTTTAATCCTTGTATTTAGGACATATAAATATAAAAAATGGAACTCATCTTCAATCATTCCCATGTTGCATTGGATGCACTGGAGACAGTAAACTCCACTCAGTGATCTCCCTTGCACGCTCACTTACTGTAAGGTGAGATAACTACTGCGTACAGATGCGTTGGTTTCGTTCTAGATACCGGTTTCTGTTGTCAAATTATTTGTATACATTCTATCTTTTGCCTGAGTAATTTGAAACTTAGTTTCAATATTGTTTGTTCAGTATCTTTCAGTTTTAAATTAATGTTTATATATATATATATACAACAATAATATGACAGTCTACTTGAATTCTTTATATCACTGTACCATAGTTGTTTAAAGACATCTAATAGCCTTTGTTTAATGACAGAAAAAATGAAACATTTGCACTTTGCATTACCTAAAAGTCCTAGATTTTAATATAATATTTTGATATTGTGAGCACAATTTAAACCACTGTACGTTATTCTACGACTAGCATCCTCTGCCAACATTTATGTAACATGTTAAAGGGTTGTCTGATTGTAATTTATTTTATTTAACCAAATTACATCATTTTATGTAAGATAGGTAAATACCCTAAATAGCTGCAGTTACAAATGCAGTCTAGCTTACATGGCCAACACTGAAATTTTAATAACTTCTTTATTTATGGGAATTTTTCAATGAAATAAAAAATGTGTGTTCTATCAACCAATCTGCATTAGCATTAGAAAATGTAAAACAACTGAAAATAAAAAACTTATTCTTTACTCAATAAATTTGTTACTATTATTAGCAACATTTTTGGATTTTCTAAATTGTTGAAAAAACAACAATATAAAAAAAGAATTAAAAGTCTCACCCTGTCATTTTTTTGTTCATCTGAAAGAATACACTTTTGTCTTTAAAATGAGACATAGTTGACCATTCTACTATAAAAGACTGTGGAGATATACCCCCGGTATTGTTCTGAAACAGGCCACTGCAGGCACTTCAGGGGTCTGGATGGCCAAATACCAGATGGCCCCATATCACCGGGGTAATACAAAACTTCAAAGGGTGACATGCAGTTGTCATTGTATCTTTCATGTGCCATTGTCAGCATCCCTGGAAGATGTCTGCATTCCCTGGAGTGTACTGTACACAACACAGTCAGTTTAAACCTCAAGACTTTATTGATGGTCTTATAGATGGTGAAGAACTACAAAGAGATACATAAAATACACTAAATACAATGTTCTCAGATACAAAATACAGTAAATATTGTACAAACAAAATAGCTGTATATAAGCTTAGCAGGATCTATATTATGACTAGAATTCTTACTTGCATAAAGAATAAAAGTTATGGGCTAAGGGAGGTAACCCCTACTGGAAAATACAAAGTTCAATCAGAGTTGTCTTTCTTAGTAAAATTAAATTCACTGAAAATGCACTTTAAATTGACAGTGTCCAAACTCATTATTATAATACAAGAATCCACTTTGATCAGTGATATCAGCACATATATATTAATTGCAGTAAGGTTTCAGTAATCACTAATGTAAAAACAACTTGGCAACTCCTCACAGTCCAAATTAATATGCAGAATTACCCTTTTTAACAAGTAAACACAGTAGTAACTGTTACAAATTTGCATAAACAATTAATTCACTAGCAATAATTATTGCCTTTATCATCTTGGCACCAAAAGTCCTGTTCTCATATGCAACTGTCGATCTGCACAAGCAACAGTCTTAGACCGCAGAATCAGCCGATTCCCTTTCTCCATGAATACGCGATAAAGGGCTTATATAAAGACATGTGGCTTTACAAAGAGCTTGTTTGAACATGATCTTATATTATTGTACTTTTACTTACGCTGTGGCCAGCCATAAACAGCCAGATATTGAGTGAAAAATAATGGTTTGACGAAGAACAGCCTTTTCTAAGTACATGCGCGCCGTACACACATCTTTGTACATACACTCATGTACGACAATACCCCAGAGTGGGTTATGTACATCAAGGAAGAAGAAGAAGAAGAAGAGTAAACAAATACCACGTGACTAAAAGCGCGCCACAGCGCAAGGGGCAGTACTATATAAGAGTGCAAAGGAAAGCGTCACTATAAAAGACACGGTTCCAGTACACTCCCCGCCTGATATCACCAGATATCATTTATCAATTACATTACAATTTATAGAAGTACCAAACTTGAATTAAATAAACAAGCTTTTTCTAATGCCCACATGTTGCCTCACATGTTAGCACTTGATTTTCAAAGATTGACACTAGCCCTTTCACAGATTCATCACTCATTTACACTAACGGTACATGGAGGGTTGAAGATCCACCTAGTTCCACTGTTGTAGAGGTATGGCTTCATTTTGTTATCTTCGACATTCACCGTATCTATGCCAAGGTCATCTGTAGCTCCCAAAAAATTCGTACCTCGATCAGAGCGAAAAATCTTCACCTTCCCTCTGATAGCCACAAATCTCCTAAGTGCCATTATGAATGCTGAAGACGCCATCTCTTCGATCACTTCAATGTGAATAGCTCGTGTTGACAAGCATGTAAACAGAATAGCCCACCGTTTCGAACTAGCTGCCCCACCTCTCGTGCGGCGCGTCACAACATACCATGGTCCAAATGTATCCACTCCCACATTGGTAAATGGAGGGCTTACGTCTAACCGATCCTTTGGGAGATCTGCCATCTGTTGGACAGCAACCTGGCCTCTAAGTTTCCTGCAAGGCACACAAAAATGTATCATAGATGATATGAGGCGTTTAGCGCCTGTGACCCAAAACCCTCCAGACCTGACCGAACCTTCAGTGAAATGACGCTCCTGATGTTTTACACTCTCATGGAAATGTCTCACCACCAGCAAGGAAATATGATGCTTGCCAGGCAAAATGATAGGGTTTTTCTCATACACCTGTAGTTCCATTTTGTTCAGCCTTCCCCCAACTCTCAGCATTCCTTCTTCATCTAAATATGGATTGAGAGACAGTATTGGACTGTCTCTTGATAGAGATTGTTTTTGTCGGAGACACTTAATTTCTTTTGTATAGACTTCTCTTTGTACACATTTTATCACTAAATGTTCAGTGTCCTTGAATAGGTCTACCTTACTTTCAGCACCTGGACCTTTAAGTTTAACACCTGCACGGACCTTCAGAATAAGTCTCAAATGAACTAATGCATTGATCAAAGACTTCCAGCTTGAAAACCTTTCAAATCTGTGGCTTCCCAGTGCTTGCTTGTCTATCTGGGTCTTTGTAACAGTGATTGGTCTGACATCTTTGTCGTCTTCAGGACACACCAAGTTGTGATGTGCATCAAAGGTGTCTGACACCTTTGCAGCTCTGTCTACGAAGTCCTTGGGACAATAGAGCCAACCTCCTTGATCAAACAACGAATTGGTTGTTGCTGGTCTTGTACCGTGGTCTGCTGGGTTCACAGAAGTAGGCACAAAGTTCCACTGCTCCGGTAATGTGGCCTTTCGTATTCTTTCAACACGATTCTCTACATACACATAGAATCTCCTGGTCTCATTGTGTATGTATCCTAGTACTACTTTACTGTCACAGTAAAATTTGATCAGGTCCAGCTTTTCGTCTAAATTTCTTACTACATACTCTGCCACTTCTACAGCCAAAACAGCAGCACACAGTTCTAATCTCGGAATTGTGTGTCCATGTAATGGAGCAACCTTGGCTTTTCCAAGCACAAAACCTAACTTCGAGGTTGCATCCTCTTCTTCAGTTCTCAAGTAACACATTGCTGCGATCACCTTTTCTGACGCATCTGAAAACACATGTAGTTCTCTTCTCTTCGCTTGCGCTAATGAGGATGATACATACATACGAGGAACTTGCACATTTTGGAGCTCATCTAAAGAACAGCACCAAGAATCCCATTCTGCTTTACCTTCTTCTGGTAATGGTTCATCCCAGTCTGTAGTTTCAGCAAGGAATTTCCGCAGGAGTAACTTCCCTTGGACAGTGATAGGTGCAACGAAACCTAGTGGATCATATATACTGTTGACAACAGACAAAATGCCTCTCCTAGTGAATGGTTTCTCTTCCAGTAAGACCCTATAAGTGAACTTGTCAAGTTCCAGGTTCCAGTATTGACCAAGGCTCCTTTGTAGTGGAAGGCATTCATTTTTCATGTCCAAATTCTTCAGATTTTCAGCAAGATCCTCCTGTGGAAGAGCTGCCATCACACTTTCATCATTTGAAGCAAACTTGTGTAGATACAAGTTACCATACTCTGATAGGGCTTTCTGAGTCCTTTTCAGTAAGTCGACAGCTTGTTCGCTGCTAGGAAGGGAAGTTAGACCATCGTCCACATAGAAGTTTCTCTGTACAAATTCCTTCACATCAGATCCGTACTCTGGTTCTGCTGACTCAGCCGTCTTATGTAGACCATATATAGCCACTGAAGGGGAGGGGCTATTTCCAAATACATGCACTTTCATGCGGTAGTCAATCAGATCTTTGTTGATATCATTGTCTCTGTGCCACAGGAAACGGAGATAGTTTCTATGGTCTTCTCTTACTACAAATGAGTAGAACATCTGTTTTATATCTGCAGACACGGCAACTTGGTTTTTTTCGAAATCTCAACAAGACACCCAGCAGAGAGTTGTTCAAATCTGGACCAGAAAGAAGAACGCTGTTAAGAGAGTGGTTCTCAAACTTTGCTGACGAGTCGAAGACACACCTGATCTGTCCTGGTTTCTTCGGATGGTATATGCCAAAAACCGGTAAATACCAACACTCCTGACCTTCAGATAACTGTGGAGCCACCTCTGCGTGTCCATTGTCTATAAGTTTCTGCATGAATTCTGTAAAATGAGATCTTTTGTTGTCGTCTGATTGAAGGCTTCTGGTCAGGGATTTCGCTCTTTTCAATGCCATTGGTCGGTTGTTTGGTAATGTCACTCTTTTGGGTTTGAATGGAAGTGGTGCACACCAATGTCCCTTTTTATCTTTGTGGCAATTGTTCTCCATGACGTCTAGAAAGACTTTGTCTTCTATCGACTTCCCTATCTTGTCGTCTTCGGTCAATTGAAACACAGTTGAGCCCATTGAGTCAACATCATTTTCAATCACTGGAGACAGCATTTCCTTTACATGGAATTCATTTGGACATGGCTTCAATATCGAAGGCCTCCCGTTGTGCTGTATGTAGGTCCTACAAGAGCTTACCGTGGAAGTGGCATGGCTCTTCCCAAGGCAAACTTCTCCGACTATTACCCAGCCAAGCTTGAGTCTTTGGGCATACGGTACAGATGGGTCTCCTACTCGTTGTTCCAATACATGATGTGCTTCCATTAAATCTCTACCAATGAGAAGAAGTATCTCAGACTGTTCATCGACAGGTTGTATCTCATTGGTCAAATCCCTCAGATGTGAGTGATACAGTGTTACTTCTGGTGTGGGAATTTCGTTCCTGTTGCTAGGAATTTCTCCGCATTCAACCAATGTAGGTAGCTTCATTGATGTGTTTCCGTCTACAGATTCAACTAAAAACCCATCAGCTCTTCGCCCAGTCATGACAGTCTTTCCCGAACAACTCATGAGTGTGTATTTTTCTGGTTGGCAACTCACCCCAAAGTAGTCAAACAGTTCTTCTTTCGCTAGAGATTTATTGCTCTGTTCATCCAGAATAGCGTACGTTTTCATTCTGACCAATGGATTGTCTTTACGCGTGACAAAGACAGGTACAATCTTGGCACACGACTTGCCACCAAATTCACCTGCACATATCTCAGTACAAGAATTTGTAATGTCATTCTGACCAGTTACTTGCTGACTACTCTTTAGCTCTTTCTGCTCCCCGTCATAATTTCTTCTACCTAAATTGGACGACTTAGGCGCTACATGCATAGCCGGACTGTGATACTGACTTCCACACTCTTTACACACTATATCCACTTTGCAGTCTTGTCTCAAATGGTCCTTTGAGTTACAGCATCTGAAGCACACACCATTGTCTTTAAGTATTTTACGTCTTTCTTCAATCGGTTTTGATCTGAAAACTCTGCAGTCATTCAAAGTATGATTTGACGAATGTATTACGCACTTCAGATAATGTTCTTCTGGTTTTCTTGAGATTTCTGTTTTCTTTGCATTCACGGTTGACCTTTGCTGATGTTCATGCTGTGGCTGGTAGGTTGCTTCAAAATCAAAACCGGGATCATTGTACCGACGTGCCATTTCATAAATAAAGTTTACAAAAAATGTAAACGGTGGAAACACAGCACCATGGTTCTGTTTGTAATTAAATGCTTTATCTCTCCATTTGCCTTTGATTGTCTGTGGCAATTTATTTAAGCTAGCAACTGCATATTCGGATCCAACTTCAGTGATGCTATTTCTGCCAGAACGTCATGTAGGTCATACAACTTGTTGAGATCCTTGATAGTGATTTTTGGAAAACGTTCCAGTTTCTTACGAAGAGACACTTCTATCATTTCCTGGCGGCCACAACAATCTTCAAGGCGATCCCATATCTTACTTACGCCCAAGGCTGGATTGTTAATGTTTGATGATCGTATTGTTTGTGCAACAGCTGATGACTTTGGACCAAGCCATTTTACCAGTAGATCTGATTCTTCAAATGGTGTCACTTCGAGTTCTTCAGTAATGCTTGTGAAGCTCTTCTTCCACGTGTGGAACGATTCCGGCCTATCGTTGAACTTGGCGAATCGCGACATAAGCATGTCTTTCTTCAGCAAAAAACGTGAGAGTTCGGACACAGGCATGTTCCTATGATTATTGTTTCTATCAATGTTAGCACCTTTTATCTCTGTGTTTTCGGCGTGCTTTGGTGGTTGCCTAGAATTTTCACTACCATAATTGACATCTGGAATATCTAGCGAGCGTTGTTCATAACGTTCAGGTAAATAATTCTCCTGATCATTCACATACTGCTTTGTACGTTCACAAATGTCATCTTCATCTATCCCTGAAGATGTTTCTACAGAGTCCAATTCTCTAATTGCTTCATATTCTGCATTCAACATTTCAGCCTCACGTTGCTTATTCAACTTGTTCATTTGGATTTCCACTTCCACTTGCTTCCTCTTAAGCTCAGCTTCTCTGTCAGCATAATGTAAAGATGCTTTTGCAGCTTCTGCTTTGGCCTTTTTTCTTAGCAGAAGAGAGAATGCGCTAGATCTTGAGCCATGGGACGAAAAACTTGAATGAGAACTGCTTTTTTGTGAAGTTCTCTGTTTGGAATGTCTATACTGGGATTGTCCATGTTCTGAATGCTTATGTGACAACTGTTCATGCACAATGTCCCCATTTATCTGTTGATTCATTTTTGTCAGCACTTCTTCCATTTCATGCGTAAATCTATATATAACCGTTCGTTGATAACTAATTTCTCTTAAACTATCAGCAGTGTGGATGCTTTTTAACCATGTGATCAGTTCCTCAGTAACTGAGTTGTACTGACTCAAGAGTTCCTTAATATACACTTGACTCTTCTGCAGAGTCTCCGGTTGGATATGTCCATCCCGATCCCGAAACATATCAATCTCATGTCGAGCCCTTTCCTGAATCGGATTGATTCGCCTGTTGAAGTCCGAAAGTGTATTTTCATACGAAGCAGCACCTTTCTCGGTGAGAGTCCTGATCCTCTGTTCTCGCCCTTGTGTTGCAGTTTCGACAGCCGGGTCCTTTTCCGGTTGAGATGCAGAATCCAGTGCCAGGTTGACAGCGGGGGTTTCCATTGCTGTGACGAGCTTCTTCACTGTACTGTTCACAACACAGTCAGTTTAAACCTCAAGACTTTATTGATGGTCTTATAGATGGTGAAGAACTACAAAGAGATACATAAAATACACTAAATACAATGTTCTCAGATACAAAATACAGTAAATATTGTACAAACAAAATAGCTGTATATAAGCTTAGCAGGATCTATATTATGACTAGAATGTGTAAAGAAATTCTTACTTGCATAAAGAATAAAAGTTATGGGCTAAGGGAGGTAACCCCTACTGGAAAATACAAAGTTCAATCAGAGTTGTCTTTCTTAGTAAAATTAAATTCACTGAAAATGCACTTTAAATTGACAGTGTCCAAACTCATTATTATAATACAAGAATCCACTTTGATCAGTGATATCAGCACATATATATTAATTGCAGTAAGGTTTCAGTAATCACTAATGTAAAAACAACTTGGCAACTCCTCACAGTCCAAATTAATATGCAGAATTACCCTTTTTAACAAGTAAACACAGTAGTAACTGTTACAAATTTGCATAAACAATTAATTCACTAGCAATAATTATTGCCTTTATCATCTTGGCACCAAAAGTCCTGTTCTCATATGCAACTGTCGATCTGCACAAGCAACAGTCTTAGACCGCAGAATCAGCCGATTCCCTTTCTCCATGAATACGCGATAAAGGGCTTATATAAAGACATGTGGCTTTACAAAGAGCTTGTTTGAACATGATCTTATATTATTGTACTTTTACTTACGCTGTGGTCAGCCATAAACAGCCAGATATTGAGTGAAAAATAATGGTTTGACGAAGAACAGCCTTTTCTAAGTAAACAAATACCACGTGACTAAAAGCGCGCGACAGCGCAGGGGGCAGTACTATATAAGAGTGCAAAGGAAAGCGTCACTATAAAAGACACGGTTCCAGTACATGGAGACCATTCTCAGTACATATAGGGCTGAATTTCACCAAAATCCTAATACAAATATCAACATTTAAGCAAAAAAACTTTCATCAACACAATGAGAGGTGACATGGCCGCAAACTTAAAAACTGGCCATATTCCACAGAGCAAAGGCTTGAAACTGACTGACTCTTCATCTATGGACACATACATGATTCATACTGACTGCAGCAGAGAGGCCTTTGAGACTGGGGGTCAATCCGTAAGGCGAAGAAAGTCCACTCCTAAAACAGCACAGGCGTCTTTGGCTAAAATGGACCCACAACTAGGCCTCTCATCAGAAACAGCAGAATGCAACATTTAATTTGGACATAAGACTCGTGAAAGGAGAGATGGCCTCCATGGGCTACGATGATGTATATTACGGCCATAATCAAGAGTCAATCAGCTGTCATCAACCTTATTTATGGATGGGAAGGAGAAAAAAGTATCTCCTGCCTTGAAATACACTAACTGCAACTACATCTCACATTAAATCACACCCAAGACAAGCTGTATCATAAGGTTCAAACTCCTTACCATGAGTCAAACACCCCAGCATGATCATGGATTGGCAGAAGGGTCAAATGATGCCTAAATGGGTGACAGGTGATTCTGGTACATATTAGCTAAAATGAACATATTTGACCTCCAGCTAAGAGCAGCAAGCAGAAAGCAGTTGATAGAATAGGAATGACTATCCAGGACCTGAATGAGAAATGGCTACCAACCCAGTACACAGATTATAATAAAATATAAATCATTGAAAGAAACAACAGAAAAAGAAGAAAACTAAATCCAAAAACATCGTCAAGGGGAGATAACCATTCCTATGTACTAGACATATTTTCATGAGTTATCTCCCTTTTGCTAAATGATCTAAAAGAGCAAATTTAAGTCCTTAACAACACGGTAAAGTGATGAATTCTGTTGAACTGCATTCCTAGAGTAAAAATAAATGCTTTTTAATAAATGGAAGCTCTTGCTTGTCCTTTACTGAAATATTATTGTTTTCATAAGAGCCTGTAAATAAGATGCTGGAATGTGTCACTAGGTTTTTCATTATTGCAGTGAATGAGCCTTTTAATTGCAGTTATCGTTCACATGATGAAGAAATAATATGTACACATTTGTCTACACCATGAAAACTAACCACATTTATTAAAGCGGCACTGTCCTGTCTTAAAAATATAGTGTATTTGAATTTTTTGTTTTGTTTTTTTTTTCAGAGAGAGAAAGAGAGAGAGAGGGGGGGAGAGAGAGAGAGAGATAGAGAGAGAGAGAGAGGAGTACATGCATATAAGCATGAAAACACTACAAACACATGGTCCCCCAAAGACAGCACAATCCCTTAAACAAAGAATCACATAACCAAAAAATAAAATAAGATGAATAAATAAATAAAGAAGTAGAAAGAAAATTTGCCAAATACTTACACTAGCTGTCACGGCATTCATGATAGCCATCATAGGCTAAACATCTCCCCTTATTAATAAATATCTGCTGTCTCGTGTTCATATCATGGGGCCCAAGTCTAAAGTGTTCCACATTTATGCAGAGTAACTCGTGGCACAGATGCGGAACATCACAATCATACTTTTTAAGCAGAATTCTATGATTCATACTGTGTCATAATATGTCAAAATAGATAGTATGCTAAACTGCATCGGAAAATTGGTCCTTAAGGAGTCTCTGGTTTGTGGAACCTGACTACCCATGGCAGTTTTTCTCATTTTGGACATTTTTTTCTGCTAGTTAAATGGAATATTTAACTCCTATTTGCTCCATTCTGCTGTTTAATACCAAATTGAGGCATTTTTTTTTTTAACCCTGCTGTTGTCATTGTAGAAAGTAGATTCTGATAAAATTTTAGTAAGATGGGAAAAAATTATATATTTTATATATTATATTATATAATATAAAAATATTATATATTTTCTTAAACAAACAAAGCAAAACATTTATATCTTTATAAGCAAGAGCTGTGCCAAATTTCAAGTCAAAAACATGCATAATAAAAAAGTTATTAATAATGAAAGTAGGTTACCCCCTCTCAAAAACCAGTCTATATCAGGACTAAGACCACAATTAATTTTAATATATGTTCTATATAAGCATATATACAAATGACAATTTCTGTAAGGGAAATTAACATCCAAACTTACCCTCATTAGATAGATCTATTCAAGAGAAATAATTCTGTACATTTTAAACATAGGGTCACCCGACTACTTTTTGACCTATTTAAGGCCAAATAACATACGTATGATTTTAGTGCACAGGTCGGCCATTTCACACCCATTTTCTCAAAAATTCCCCTCTCAGCAATGCTCAACTTTAAGTTGTCGGCAATAGGCTCCAAATTGGGCATTTTATAACTTTTTAACGTTTTATAGATTTAATCCTTTATTGCATGTCTTTCTGTCAAAAATTCACCTTAATTCAGCATTAAATAGGGTCACTATTTTTGGTGTGTGCACATCCGGATACAGGGTAACCAAGGGCAGGTAATTGTGGTCTTTGTCCTATTTAGTACAAAAAATAAAAAAAGTGTCTAAAAGTGATGCACAATGTATACTGAGCCATTGTATGAATTTGTAGCAAAATATTCTTTCATTTTACCAAAATACAGCATTTTATGTAAGATAGGTAAATACCCAAAATAGCTGCAGTTACAAATGCAGTCTAGCTTACACGGCAGACACTGAAATTTTAATAACTTCTTTATTTATGGTAATTTTTCCAATGAAATAAAAAAATGTGTGTTCTATCAACCAATCTGCATTAGAAAATGTAAAACAACTGAAAATAAAAAACTTATTCTTTACTCAATAAATTTGTTACTATTTTTAGCAACATTTTTGGATTTTTTAAATTGTTGAAAAAACAACAACAACAACAACAATATAAAAAAAATAAAAGTCTCACCCTGTCAATTTTTGTTCATCTGAAAGAATACACTTTTGTCTTTAAAATGAGACATAGTTGACCCTTCTACTATAAAAGACTGTGGAGATATCTTGTTCTGAAACAGGCCACTGCAGGCACTTCAGGGGGTCTGGATGGCCAAATGCAAGATGGCCCCATATCACTGGGGTAATACAAAACTTCAAAGGGTGACATGCAGTTGTC
This sequence comes from Solen grandis, assembly GCA_021229015.1. NCBI lineage: Eukaryota > Metazoa > Mollusca > Bivalvia > Adapedonta > Solenidae > Solen > Solen grandis. The sequence continues at coordinate 8,447,021 of CM037778.1, forward strand.
ATTGTATCTTTCATGTGCCATTGTCAGCATCCCTGGAAGATGTCTGCATTCTCTGGAGACCATTCTCGGTATATATAGGGCTGAACTTCACCAAAATCCTAATAAAAATATCAACATTTAAGCAAAAAAACTTTCATCAACACAATGAGAGGTGACATGGCCGCAAACTTAAAAACTGGCCATATTCCACAGAGCAAAGGCTTGAAACTGACTGACTCTTCATCTATGGACACATACATGATTCATACTGACTGCAGCAGAGAGGACTTTGAGACTGAGGGTCAATCCGTAAGGCGAAGAAAGTCCACTCCTAAAACAGTACAGGCGTCTTTGGATAAAATGGACCCACAACTAGGCCTCTCATCAGAAACAGCAGAATGCAACATTTAATTTGGGCATAAGACTTGTGGAAGGAGAGATGACCTCCATGGGCTATGATGATGTATATTAAGGCCATAATCAAGAGTCAATCAGCTGTCATCAACCTTATATATGGATGGGAAGGAGATAAAAGCATCTCCTGCCTTGAAATGCACTAACTGCAACTACATCTCACATTAAATCACACCCAAGACAAGCTGTATCATAAGGTTCAAACTCCTTACCATGAGTCAAACACCCCAGCATGATCATGGATTGGCAGAAGAGTCAAATGATGCCTAAATGGGTGACAGGTGATTCTGGTACATATTAGCTAAAATGAACATATTTGACCTCCAGCTAAGAGAAGCAAGCAGAAAGCAGCTGATAGAATAGGAATGGCTATCCAGGACCTGAATGAGAAATGGCTATCAACCCAGTACACAGATTATAATAAAATATAAATCATTAAAGGAAACAACAGAAAAAAAGAAAACTAAATCCAAAAACATCATCAAGGGGAGATAACCATTCTTATGTACAAGAAATAATTTCATGATTTATCTCCCTTTTGCTAAATGATCTAAAAGAGCAAATTTAAGTTCTTAACAACACAGTTAAGTGCTGAATTCTGTTGAACTGCATTCCTAGAGTAAAAATAAATGCTTTTTTATAAATGGAAGCTCTTGCCTGTCCTTTATTTAAATATTATTGTTTTCATAAGAGCCTGTAAATAAGATGCTGGAATGTGTCACTGGGTTTTTCATTATTGCCGTGTATGAGCCTTTTAATTGCAGTTATCAGTTCACATGATGAAGAAAAAATATGTACACATTTGTCTACACCATGAAAACTAACCATATTTATTAAAGCGGCACTGTCCTGTCTTAAAAATATAGTGTATTTGAATTTTTTGTTTTGTTTTTTTTTCAGAGAGAGAAAGAGAGAGAGAGGGGGGGGGAAGAGAGATAAAGAGAGAGAGAGAGAGAGAGAGAGGAGTACATACATATAAGCATGAAAACACTGCAAACACATGGTCCCCCAAAGACAGCACAATCCCTTAAACAAAGAACCACATAACCAAAAAATAAAATAAAATGAATAAATAAATGAAGAAGAAGAAAGAAAATTTGCCAAATACTTACACTAGTTGTCACGGCATTCATGATAGCCATCATAGGCTAAACATCTCCCCTTATTAATAAATATCTGCTGTCTCGTGTTCATATCATGGGGCCCAAGTCTAAAGTGTTCCACATTTATGCAGAGTAACTCGTGGCACAGATGCGGAAAATCACAATCATACTTTTTAAGCAGAATTCTATGATTCATACTGTGTCATAATATGTCAAAATGGATAGTATGCTAAACTGCATCGGAAAATTGGTCCTTAAGGAGTCTCTGGTTTGTGGAACCTGACTACCCATGGCAGTTTTTCTCATTTTGGACATTTTTTTCTGCTAGTTAAATGGAATATTTAACTCCCATTTGCCCCATTCTGCTGTTTAATACCAAATTGAGGCATATATTTTTTTTTAACCCTGCTGTTGTCATTGCTATTATAAACATGTATCTTTCAAACCGAAAGCAGATTCTGATAAAATTTTAGTAAGATGGGAAAAAAATTATATATTTTATATATTATATTATATAATATAAAAATATTATATATTTTCTTAAACAAACAAAGCAAAACATTTATATCTTTATAAGCAAGAACTGTGCCAAATTTCAAGTCAAAAACATGCATAATAAAAAGGTTATTAATAATGAAAGTAGGTTACCCCCTCTCAAAAACCAGTCTATATCAGGACTAAGACCACAATTAATTTTAATATATGTTCTATATAAGCATATATACAAATGACAATTTCTGTAAGGGAAATTAACATCCAAACTTACCCTCATTAGATAGATCTATTCAAGAGAAATAATTCTGTACATTTTAAACATAGGGTCACCCGACTACTTTTTGACCTATTTAAGGCCAAATAACATACGTATGAATTTAGTGCACAGGTCGGCCATTTCACACCCATTTTCTCAAAAATTCCCCTCTCAGCAATGCTCAACTTTTAAGGTTGTTGTGCAATAAGGCCTCCAAATTGGGCATTTTATAACTATTTTAACTGTGTTCTATAGGATTTAATCCTTTATTGCATGTCTTTCTGTCAAAAATTCACCTTAATTCAGCATTAAATAGGGTCACTATTTTTGGTGTGTGCACATCCGGATACAGGGTAACCAAGGGCAGGTATTTGTGGTCTTTGTCCTATTTAGTACAAAAAATAAAAAAGTGTCTAAAAGTGATGCACAATGTATACTGAGCCATTGTATGAATTTGTAGCAAAATATTCTTTCATTTTACCAAAATACAGCATTTTATGTAAGATAGGTAAATACCCAAAATAGCTGCAGTTACAAATGCAGTCTAGCTTACACGGCAGACACTGAAATTTTAATAACTTCTTTATTTATGGTAATTTTTCCAATGAAATAAAAAAATGTGTGTTCTATCAACCAATCTGCATTAGAAAATGTAAAACAACTGAAAATAAAAAACTTATTCTTTACTCAATAAATTTGTTACTATTTTTAGCAACATTTTTTGATTTTTTAAATTGTTGAAAAAAACAACAACAACAACAACAATATAAAAAAAATAAAAGTCTCACCCTGTCAATTTTTTGTTCATCTGAAAGAATACACTTTTGTCTTTAAAATGAGACATAGTTGACCCTTCTACTATAAAAGACTGTGGAGATATCTTGTTCTGAAACAGGCCACTGCAGGCACTTCAGGGGGTCTGGATGGCCAAATGCAAGATGGCCCCATATCACTGGGGTAATACAAAACTTCAAAGGGTGACATGCAGTTGTCATTGTATCTTTCATGTGCCATTGTCAGCATCCCTGGAAGATGTCTGCATTCTCTGGAGACCATTCTCGGTATATATAGGGCTGAATTTCACCAAAATCCTAATAAAAATATCAACATTTAAGCAAAAAAACTTTCATCAACACAATGAGAGGTGACATGGCCGCAAACTTAAAAACTGGCCATATTCCACAGAGCAAAGGCTTGAAACTGACTGACTCTTCATCTATGGACACATACATGATTCATACTGACTGCAGCAGAGAGGACTTTGAGACTGAGGGTCAATCCGTAAGGCGAAGAAAGTCCACTCCTAAAACAGTACAGGCGTCTTTGGCTAAAATGGACCCACAACTAGGCCTCTCATCAGAAACAGCAGAATGCAACATTTAATTTGGGCATAAGACTTGTGGAAGGAGAGATGACCTCCATGGGCTATGATGATGTATATTAAGGCCATAATCAAGAGTCAATCAGCTGTCATCAACCTTATTTATGGATGGGAAGGAGATAAAAGCATCTCCTGCCTTGAAATGCACTAACTGCAACTACATCTCACATTAAATCACACCCAAGACAAGCTGTATCATAAGGTTCAAACTCCTTACCATGAGTCAAACACCCCAGCATGATCATGGATTGGCAGAAGAGTCAAATGATGCCTAAATGGGTGACAGGTGATTCTGGTACATATTAGCTAAAATGAACATATTTGACCTCCAGCTAAGAGAAGCAAGCAGAAAGCAGCTGATAGAATAGGAATGGCTATCCAGGACCTGAATGAGAAATGGCTATCAACCCAGTACACAGATTATAATAAAATATAAATCATTAAAGGAAACAACAGAAAAAAAGAAAACTAAATCCAAAAACATCATCAAGGGGAGATAACCATTCTTATGTACAAGAAATAATTTCATGATTTATCTCCCTTTTGCTAAATGATCTAAAAGAGCAAATTTAAGTTCTTAACAACACAATTAAGTGCTGAATTCTGTTGAACTGCATTCCTAGAGTAAAAATAAATGCTTTTTAATAAATGGAAGCTCTTGCCTGTCCTTTATTTAAATATTATTGTTTTCATAAGAGCCTGTAAATAAGATGCTGGAATGTGTCACTGGGTTTTTCATTATTGCCGTGTATGAGCCTTTTAATTGCAGTTATCAGTTCACATGATGAAGAAATAACATGTACACATTTGTCTACACCATGAAAACTAACCATTTTTATTAAAGCGGCACTGTCCTGTCTTAAAAATATAGTGTATTTGAATTTTTTGTTTTTTTTTGTTTTTTTTTCAGAGAGAGAAAGAGAGAGAGGGGGGGGGGGGTAAGAGATAAAGAGAGAGAGAGAGAGAGGAGTACATACATATAAGCATGAAAACACTACAAACACATGGTCCCCCAAAGACAGCACAATCCCTTAAACAAAGAATCACATAACCAAAAAATAAAATAAAATGAATAAATAAATAAAGAAGAAGAAAGAAAATTTGCCAAATACTTACACTAGTTGTCACGGCATTCATGATAGCCATCATAGGCTAAACATCTCCCCTTATTAATAAATATCTGCTGTCTCGTGTTCATATCATGGGGCCCAAGTCTAAAGTGTTCCACATTTATGCAGAGTAACTCGTGGCACAGATGCGGAAAATCACAATCATACTTTTTAAGCAGAATTCTATGATTCATACTGTGTCATAATATGTCAAAATGGATAGTATGCTAAACTGCATCGGAAAATTGGTCCTTAAGGAGTCTCTGGTTTGTGGAACCTGACTACCCATGGCAGTTTTTCTCATTTTGGACATTTTTTTCTGCTAGTTAAATGGAATATTTAACTCCCTTTTGCCCCATTCTGCTGTTTAATACCAAATTGAGGCATATATATTTTTTTTTTAACCCTGCTGTTGTAATTGCTATTATAAACATGTATCTTTCAAACCGAAAGTAGATTCTGATAAAATTTTAGTAAGATGGGAAAAAAAATATATATTTTATATATTATATTATATAATATAAAAATATTATATATTTTCTTAAACAAACAAAGCAAAACATTTATATCTTTATAAGCAAGAACTGTGCCAAATTTCAAGTCAAAAACATGCATAATAAAAAGGTTATTAATAATGAAAGTAGGTTACCCCCTCTCAAAAACCAGTCTATATCAGGACTAAGACCACAATTAATTTTAATATATGTTCTATATAAGCATATATACAAATGACAATTTCTGTAAGGGAAATTAACATCCAAACTTACCCTCATTAGATAGATCTATTCAAGAGAAATAATTCTGTACATTTTAAACATAGGGTCACCCGACTACTGTTTGACCTATTTAAGGCCAAATAACATACGTATGAATTTAGTGCACCGGTCGACCATTTCACACCCATTTTCTCAAATATTCCCCTCTCAGCAATGTTTAACTATTAAGGTTATTGTGCAATAAGGCCTTCAAATTGGGCATTTTATGACTATTTTAACAAGGTCAGGTAATTGTGGTCTTATTCCATTCCAGGGTCAGCCATGTTTAAAAGTAGTCCGTATTTATGATCCCTTGAGAGCTTTCACACAGGTCATTCAGACCGGTTTTGACACATTGGAGATTTATCTAACGTAAATTCGAGTTGATTAATTACAAAAAAAAAAGTGATGGAGAGCATGCGCGGAATGTTTTGCAATTCGTATTTGTGTTCTGCGCCAAGAACCGTTTATAAATAAATAAATAGAAGGTCGGGTTCTTATGTTCCTAAGCATATAATATAATAATGCCCTGTTATGTTGAAATCTTTAAAACACATTCTAAAATTAAAACGTTATGATTCATGGTCACACAAAAGTATTGCCAATACAAAAGCCCCGTGCATAATAAAAAACGTGTTGGGTGGCGAAAAGGCGTTGCATTCCTTGTGTGTGTGTGTGTGTGTGTGTGTGTGTGTGTGTTATAACGGGGCTTATTTTATTTTTACTATAGATTCTTTATTTATTGACAGAAGTTCAAACCCCTGTGGTATTAATATAGCAGACCAGAACAGAATATTTTATTTCAGACTTGTACATATTACATTGTTTCTAAACAAACTATATATATATATAAATTTATAACACACGTGATTAAGGCTTAATGTATAGAATTATATTTTGACCAACGCGATTGCAGTATTTTTCAATATTTTCGATCGGTTTAACTTGTTTAACCGCTAGGTTTAATGGCTAACTTAGCATACGTTTTGATTAACATGTGATCAACCTTTGTGCGCATGCGTTTAAATGTAAGATTAGAGGCGTGGCTATGAAATTAATATTCCGACTTTGATTAAATACAGTAAAATTAAGCAACGATAACTGATACGAATATAGAAAATATTATTTATTGGGTATAGTATTTCAGTCATTTGGAGAAGATGTCTACTTGAGACAGATATAGTACTACCACACTGCAATATCACACCGTAGACATGTGGTATGATACCACACCCAGTCACATTATCCTGACACCGGGCCAGCCAGTCATACCAGTACCAGTTTAACGACTTTTTACAGTTATCATAGTAGTGACATCTTATATGATTCGTAAAACAAAAGAAATCGCAAATTTAAGTAAATAGTATGAAGTATTCACTCGCTCAATCATTGCCTATTTTCTTCCCGTCCTATCTGACTATCACAGTGCCAGGGTACCAGGATAGCGAAGTGGTAACGCCTTCACACTTCACTTCTTACCAATGCGTCCCGGGTTCGATTCCTGTTAGGATACAGTGGTCGCCCGTCCAAGCATGTGGGTTTTGTCCGAGTTCTTCAGTTTCTTTCCACAATAATGACCGTATATGCCGCCACCAGAGCCCTCGAGAATGATTAATATAAATTGTGAGAACTTGTTTCGTAATCGATGTTAAAAAAAATAAATTTGAACTTATGACTATCAAAACTTGTTTCAGTTTGAAACTTTATCATCTTGCGTTTTCGTCACGTGTGGTTGGTGTCTTTATCTCGGTAGAAGTTATTGTAGCAGGCGCTTCTTCAGTTTTAGGCCTTTCTTTACAACTCTTAAACTATTTAATAATTCAATATCCCTCTAAGAGATCAAAACTTGCGTTTACATATAGCCATTGTCGTTTCCGTGTCCTTTCACTGTCATTGTTAATTCTGTGTGTGTGTGTGTGTGTGTGTGTGTGTGTGTGTGTGTGTTATTGATACGAGCCATTAAGGGCCATCTTCACACCTAATCAACTGGGAAGGGCGATGGGATGTTCAACCCAACAAACAAACAAACAACTGGGAAGGGTGTGCTCGAGTCAATATATTAGTCGTTGCTTCTGTTCATCATCATCAACATCATCATCATAGGCATGGGATTGATTTTAGACTTCATAAATATAAAGGGTCAGATTATCAAGGTGTATAATTTTTACTACTTTATATATAGAGCATTTGAAATCAATTCCATAGTCGAGCGTTCTGTTCTCTGACAGCTCTTGTTCAATATTTATTTTAGATGTATGTATTTAATTTTAATTATCATGTTCTAACGTTTAATAAAAGAAATGAAAACTATCTTTTCTTGTTTTTTTATTTGACAACTGAAAACTGATACTGGTCACATATCCCTCTTTATAAACAGATAAGAATCCAGCATATAACCTATTTGGAATACAATCTAGCGCTTTTGCTAATCACCACGACTAACCTGCCGACAGTCTATAAGTGCCCTCGGCGCTTTGATTGGAAAACGTTGTCGCATTAGTGTAATTAGTAGAGAAGTATTATTCTTTAATTAGGTTGATTGCACGCTCGGCTGCATTTATATGGGCATGCCGATATGCGTGGTAGTTGTTTGGCTCATTTGTAACATGTACACAAATGTTACACACAGGTATGTGAAACATGGCGACGGATAGTTACCAAGTGGATGAGGCAAACCCTCGTGTTGTAGACGACTCACAATCTAAAAGACGTCTGCATCTGATACTCATTGTCCTTCTAATCGTGTGTGTTTTCTTCCAGTTTATCGCTCTTGTTGCTCCAGGATGGACTATTTGGACTATTGATTTTGGCCAGGTACAATTTACGTCACGAAAGGGACAGAAGAGCAGTTATGAAGGTGTCTACTATAAAGTCTACTGCACATCCGACGACTGCACAACTGAATCCTACCTGCAGGAATTTACTGATGCATATTCGTCCACAGAATCTGACATAAGGAAGGCTAGCTTAAGTAAGCAATGTTATTATTTCTTTAACTTTATTTCTCTCTCTGTCTTTCTCACACACACACACACACACACACACACACACACACACACATCTGGGTCGGACACACAGTTCAATCGAAAAAGATAAGACATCATTTGGAGTCGACGAAACCAGTCGTACTATAAACATGTAGCATGATAGCGTGAGACGCAGTAGATATGCAATGTGCATATTTGTCCGATTTTCTTCTCTTTTTTTTTCATGTTTTCTAACCAATTTTGGGTAAAATAAAATAAGAAAAAAGATACGTTTGCTGATAAAAGTTTACTTTAACATTCTGTCTCTTATTAATTCAAACTACGGCTCCTCAAAGGCTTTCCTCGCAGAAATAAAAGATGTTAAAGTTGGCATATCTTCGAAATTTGAGTAACGGTGACAACAGTCGATAGCGATTCATGGATAACGACGAAATCAGTTGAATAGCTAGTATGGATAACGTCGACACAGTCGAACCATTGCAACAAATCATGTCATTAATCTCATAAAATTGTGTTATGTATACAGATTCAGTATCATATATATTATCCAGTAACGTAAACATATACATGTTTCTTGTTACATGATCCAGTGTAATATATTTTAATAAACATGGCATGATTTGCAACAGTTATTTACAAGAGAGAGAGATAGAGGGAGATAGAGAGCATATGTTTTACAAACAAACAAACCAATTACAAAGTTTATGAAATGAAAACTATGTAATAATGAATTGTGTGCTACACATAGGGCAATACATTAACAAACCTTAGATCATGGGACAAAAAGTATATTAAAAATAGCATGGCTAGTATTAATGATACAACAGCAGCAAGTCATTTAATGACAATCAAAATATGAGAATGAAATGACGTGTATAAACTCTATCAATTACCTGATATAAATAAATAACAATGAATGCATGCTTGATGAATTAACATAAGTTCAATAATGTTTTCTTATTTTTATATTTCATGAGTTCAGTATATTCAAAATTAATTTCATGATATCACTATACGCTTTACAAACACACAAAAATGGAATCATCCTCATTATCACCAGTTCTACAAATCGTACAATATCTTTGGCTATATTCTGTTCTGTTTACACCATATCCGCCAGATTCAATTTGTCGCCAGATTCAATTTGGAGTTGATGTGAGAAAAGTCTTAATTTTGACAGAACGATTCTATATTTTTCTTGGTAAGATATCCAAATAATATTCATATTCGAATTTTGTTTTAATGAATATATAAAAACGCAATGTCCTTCCGCTAAAGATATTCGTAAACCATTTATTTTTTAATTGATCGACCAATCTTTCCTTAAATAGATTCAACATTAAAATCTAACACAGAGCTAAAGTCTTTTTTCACGTAACAACAAATCATCAATGACGCTAGATCCCGATGTGCATGCGTAAGTATAACAACCTATATTAAAATCTCTACCTAGCCTTACAAAAATCCAGTCATTTTAATCCGTAGCTGTTGTGACCTTTAATCATAGAAACTCGGATCAACCGTGGCATCTGGACAATACTCATCATCATCATTAAAACCAAGATTTATCACAAACAATATGATCCTTTCTATCAACATTTCCTACCTTAGCGTTCCACTGGTCTATCAAAAATAATTTACCAATTGCTTCATACTTGAAAATACACCCTGTAATAAATCTAACAAATCATCATTAATGAAATTATATGTAGATATATAGTTATACAGACAAATATTATTTCGAAATATATCGTTTTTGGTTATTATATGTGTTTATTGTGTGTTTTTCAGTGGATTATTGGTACTATCTATAAATTGAAAATTAAAAAAAACTGTTTAAACAATGAATATTGGTAATTTTCACTACTAACGGGACTTCTTTTTCCTTTATTGAGTCCGATAAACTGGCAGAAGAAATTTAATATAAAGAAGAGTTGTTGGTTTCAGTGGAATATCATTTTATTTTATCTCGTCATTATAATGATTTTCCTCTTCTCTCGATTGATTAAAAATAACATTCCGTTGAAAACAACAATTATCCTTTACTCGTCTAAAACGTTTCAAGGCTTCCTGATAATGCCACTCATAAACTATTGCAAAATTAACTCAATGAAACTTATTGATCTTCAGCTCCATACAAATGGTATTTTTTTTATTATTCAGTGTGGGTTTTGAAGTTGCCATAATTTGTAATTTTGAGTCTGTCCTGTTCTCTAGGCAATAAAAATAATAACTTAAGTCTCAAAATGACCCTAACTTTAAGTCAGAAAAATATTTTTATGTGATGGCTATATAACAAATCCATTTAGTTAATCTATTTACTCAACATTTCGTTTTCCTTCAAACTCACGAAATGTTTGAATAGACTGGTATCGACGGCCATTCAACGTTATTCGTCGTTATCCATGATCACTACCGACTTTTATCCTCGAAGACATGCCAACTTTAATATCTTATATCTCTGCAAAGAAAGCGTTTGAGAAGCCGTGGTTTGGATGAATGAAGAGACAGATTGATACAGATTGCATATCCACTGTGTCTCCCGCTATTTTTTCCAAAGGTTCCGTCTGATGTCTCGTTTTCCATCTGATGTCTCGTTTTCCATCTGATGTCTCGTTTTCCTCTTTTTTTTTGATGTCTCGTTTTCCGTCTGATGTCTCGTTTTCCATCTGATGTCTCGTTTTCCGTCTGATGTCTCGTTTTCCATCTGATGTCTCGTTTTCCGTCTGATGTCTCATTTTCCATCTGATGTCTCGTTTTCCATCTGATGTCTCGTTTTCCATCTGATGTCTCGTTTTCCGTCTGATGTCTCGTTTTCCGTCTGATGTCTCGTTTTCCATCTGAGTCGTCTGATGTCTCGTTTTCCTCTATGTCTCGTTTTCCATCTGATGTCTCGTTTTCCATCTGATGTCTCGTTTTCCGTCTCATGTCTCGTTTTCCATCTGATGTCTCGTTTTCCAGTTGAACGGTGTGCCAACAGCCGTTTATTTATCTCATTTTCGCAACATGCTGTACACGATTCTCTCGTATTTGACCCAACATCCGCATGATGTTTGGATATATAACAAAACACCCGTGTCACTCCTTATTAAATTATCTTAATATTCAGTCTGCTCGTGAGCGTATTTATATTTGTATATATGAAATCAAAGGTACTTGGAACATTGCTGCACATTCAGAAAAAAAATCAATAACTTTAAGGTCATTCTTTTTTTTAATAGGCAGCAACGTACCGGGTACCTTTGTATGAAATAATTGTTGCCTAGGCGCTGCTTTTTGAATTTTTGAATATTTGTTTGTTGCACAATATGATGGATATGTTACCACTGTTCTTCAGGGCTGGGGTACAAAATTTTAGTTCAAAGGCAGCTGAGCTTCCAGTTCACGTGGTTCATCAGTGTGGCCACCTTGGTGTTCCTCATAATCAAGATGGTGAAAAAGAAGCAATACCCACGTGTTACGATTGTTGTCGGGATACTAACGATAGTAGCATGTATGTAACATTACGGGTTTCATGTAAACGGCAGAACAGAACATTTTCTTATTAAGACTTTACAAACAATATATTGTCTTTACACACTTAATCAAAATAATAAATCACAGTGATTAGATTCGGTAATTTAACATAATTAATTAACATCTAAATACATAAGATTGGGTAATTTTAATTGGTTCGAGAATGATCGCAGAGAAGAAAAATAAAAGTATAATATTTTCATAAACAAGATTCTAGGAAAATCAAGAAGCTATGCACATACAGTGTATTTCTAAATTTTGACATTTAAACAAAAATTATCTAAACAAAAATACTTAATAAACAATACAAAACTTATTCGGCACTGTTTTAAGTCATCATCCTTAAGAGGGACAAAAGTGAGGTTAGGCAGCCACACCGAACTTGTTTGCATTTATTTATTCAGTTTGGCATACGTCCTGCTCGGGAAGCATTTGAATTCTCTTCAGTGCTAACATCAAAATTCTTCCCGATCGGGAAGTTTTTATTGTTTTGTTGTTTTTTTTTGGGGGGGGGGGGGGGGGGGGGGTTGACGTACCACACGAGAAATGGCCTGTGCATAAAAGTTTTTAACCCTAAAAAATCCTATCGAGTAATTTCCTTTTAAAATGCTTACTTTTTTGTGGGTTAAAAGCTTTTATGCAGAGGACAAGGGAAGGATTTTGACGTTTGCTGCCTGATCGGGAAGCACTGAAGAGGAATTTCCTTGCTTCCCGAACAGAAAGTATGTTCGACTGGTATTTAGGACGCAGTAGGTCAGTGGTTCGTTCCCTGGCGTCTTCCTCCATCTGCAATTTATACTTAAGCCTCACTGTATACCTGGAAATATTATCACACGTAGTAATAGTTAGAACATATTAAGTGAGGGGCGGAGCGAGCGAAACGAGCGCCTTCTTAATCATTAAGATTTCACTTAATATGTTCTTACTTACTTAGGATATAACCTACAATTTCAATGCACTATTTATTTCCAGGCACGCTGATGTTGCACTATATATACGCTGCCTTAGTTGTCATCAGTTACTTCAAGACAATGATCGACCTGCAGGACAACTATTATCTTGGTTTTCCGTACTGCCTTTTCTTTTATTGTTTAGCTCTTATTCAACTTACCGCATGCGCTGTGTTGATATTTAAAGAGGTAACAGATTGTATCCGAGGACTTGAGATGGAAGTATCTCAGCTGAAAGTTCAAAGAGAAACAGATAAAAAGTATTACGAAGATCTGCGGTACCGAAGTCGAAACAGAAGCCGGGAGAGGCAAAGCGGAAGTTATAGAGATAATGGTTCACGTCCAAGTTCCTTCGCCGACGAAGGGCATGGTGGAAGTCTTAGGCTCGACGACAGGAGTCAAGAATCTAGGCGGAGTCTTGACCGAGATGGTGGAAGACCAAGACCAAGAAGTAGAAGCCCTGATTTATGTGATAGATATCGAAGGGAAGAGCACAGACATCCAGACCGAGGCGAAAGAGTTCGGCCGAGGAGTCGCAGCCCAAGACCAAGGGACGGAAGTCCTAGATTTGGGAGGCAAGATCCAGGGCAGGCAGACAGTCATGACAGACCTAGGAGTGGCAGTCCAGAACGGTATGATCCCAGACACTTTTCTGAAGAAAGAACAATGGCTGATAAAAATCTATCGTTGCAGCCTGGGATCATTCAACAAACAGAACCGAAAATTATTTCACCTGAAGTTCGAAGTGCGGATGATGAGATTCAAAATGATAACATAAGTTCAAGCAATTCGTCAGTTGGTGCTGCTGAACCAGAAAACATTCGGTTAGTTCCAATAGACACGGATGATACTGAAATTAAACAAGGAAGTTTAAATGCAGGACGAAAAATGAGGGATTCCCACGATTCATCAACGCGTGGAAAATATGAAGAAATTCATGCAGACACTGAAATAGTAACCATTTAAATAACAGATGCTTTTTACATATATTATTCAATATAAAATGCGTATCTTCCTGTCAGTATTATGCATTTATAAAACATACTGCTATTTTTTAAAACTATAATGAGAGAAAAAAATTTCATGTATACTACTTACATTAGTTTATGATAACCGTGAAGTGAATTGTGATTGTTTATCTTCAACATAGTTCCATTTTGAACACGCGTACAAATGTCACGAAAGTGATTGCTTAACGCAGCTCGTTCACAGATGATCGGTAGAGTTCTAAAAAAAATGTTCTTCTCTTCCTTGTTAATTTTGGTGAAGTTTTTGTTACCTGAAAAATAAACTCGGCAAATGTAGGTCTCATTGCTCGGGAAATCGCTGTTTTCGTAAACGCAAATTCGGCAAATCAGTTAAATATAGAACATGGTATCCGCGACGCACTGGTGATTGAGGTACCACGTAATACGTTGCGCAACATGGCGTGTTCACCATTTACGGGTAGCGATTTTTTTAAGTTCAGCCTATAAAGTTTGCGCATGCGCGAAGAGAAAAAGTTATCAGTCAAATGACGGCAAATGAAAATAGAAAATCTAGAAATATGTTTAATAATTCTAAATATAGTTTCAATATTGCCTCTGATTGGGAAACTATCCAGTCTTTTTGTTTCAACGGTAAATTAAAGTATCATACCCCAAAGTAAAGGCATTGTTGTAATGGTAGATTAAAATATCATAAGCCAATGTAAAGGCATTGTTGTAACGGTAGATTAAAGTATCATACGTTAATGTAAAGGCATTGTTGTAACGGTAGATTAAAGTATCATGCGCCAACGTAAAGGCAATGCAACGGTAGATTAAAGTATCATACGCCGATGTAAAGATATTGTTGTAACGGTAGATTAAAGTAGCATACATTAATGCAAAGGCATTGTTGTAACGGTAGATTAAAGTATCATACGTTAATGTAAAGGCATTGTTGTAACGGTAGATTAAAGTATCATACACCAATGTAAAGGCATTGTTGTAACGATAGATTAAAGTATCATACGCCAATGTAAAGATATTGTTGTAACGGTTAATTAAAGTACATACGCCAAATTAAGGAAATTTTGTAGTAACGGTAAATTGTCAAATAATTTGCGTTACAACTCTTTATTTTTCCTCTCTCTCTCTCTCTCTCTCTGTTTAATATCATATATAACCAATCAATGAGAGTTATTGAAATAATTTGCGCTACATCTCTATATTTTTCCTCACTCTCTCTCTCTCTCTGTCTGTCTTCTCTCTCTCTCTCTCTCTCTCTGTTTAATGTCATATATAACCAATCAATGTGGGTTATTGAAATAATTTGCGCTACAACTCTATATTTATTTTCCTCTCTCTCTCTCTCTCTCTCTCTCTCTCTCTGTTTAATGTCATATATAACCAATAAATGTGGGTTTTTGAAATAATTTGCGCTACAACTCTATATCTTTCCCCCCTCTCTCTCTCTCTCTGTTTAATGTCATATATAACCAATCAATGTGAGTTATTGAAATAATTTGCGCTACATCTCTATATTTCTCTTTTTTTCTTTTTATTTTTTTTTTTTTGTTTCATTTGCATATTTGAATTATAATATATTTTCAAAATTGGCAATGTTTTGTTCATACATATTATGTTCATTAAGTTTTTTCTCTATTTGTGTGTTTCTTGAATAAGTATGTATCTAGATGTAAATTATTTTCATAATTTGAATATTTAGCACGTGTCATGACTGATTAGTTTATTGCAATTTCGATGTCTGGCACCTTTAATTGATAATACCTTTGGTCATGTGGCGGCCTGATAAGTTGTTCCTTACTCCGCTATCTCATTAAAATCAGAACAGAACAGAACAGCACTTTTTTCATCCCAGGTATACATGAACTAATACAGCATTGGGAACAGTATAATACAAACTTATAAAGATGATTTGATACATGAAACGTCCAATCCACGATGATTTTATCAGTTGGAGAAAAAATTGTATGAACTAACTAAATATTGTGGTTGTTATCTATGTCTTGGACGAAATAATACCGACATTACATATCAAAGTGCTAATTATTTGGGTGATATTTATGTTTGTTACCACACTGCAGTATCACGCCGTAGACATGTAGCATGATGTCACATCAAGTAACATTATCCTGACACTGGGCCAACCAGACCTGGAAAGACAATTATATGCTTAGCTTCAAGCAAGGGAGCTACAAAGTATCATATTTTGCGACTTCAGTATGTCGGACCGGAGATCGAAACAATGACTTTTTGAGTGTAACAATGAATTTGCATCACTCTTTTTATAAAAAAAAAATCGTGTTTTTGTTTTGTGTGAGTCTTATACTATTGCATAAATTTAAAATTAGAATTGGATAAGTGCACGTTTTTTGCTTTGATACTTTTGAGTTATGCTCCGAACAAAAATTAGGACAGACAAATGGGCAGAGAGACAACTCTAACAAAAACAACAAGTGAAATGTTGGAAATCTAAAGACCTATCAAACGGTTCCTAGCTTTTTGAAATTGTAATAAATCCGTGTTTTAGAATTTAAAACGTTGCATGCATGCAGATCGGAAGGTCAGATATTGATCTGACATCCCTAGAATAAAGGGACTTTCAAAATAATGCCGTGTTCTTGTAGATATCAGTATGTTTAATAATGCTTACACGAAAAGCAAACACATTCTAGCTAACACGTAAAGTCAATTGTGGAAATTTAATCTCTCAAGTGCTCAAGTATATTAAGAGACCTGAATTTCGTTGCGTAAATGATCAGTTAAAAACGACAGCTTAAACACAAAGACTTTTTCGTATTTTCATGTAAATCTAGGACATATTCGCTTTTTTTCTCAAAACCTCCTAGATCTCTTGATACATTTGAAAAGATGCACCCTGTTTGTTTATGGTTATCTTGCGTCAAACGTTTTCTTGTTATATGTTGAAATCTCTTGACAAGGTCGGTAGAACTACATGTAACACATGTATAGAATATGTTATTTCTGTATGGGTTTGGATTTGAATTGATTTCCCATGATATCGGAAATATGGCTTCATTAAATTTTTTAGACAAAGAGTCATTGATTATGAAACACAAATTGGAGTCATCTATTACATGATTCTAGCAGATGTCATAATTACAGATATTTTAAAACATTAAATACTGAGAGATACCTTGTAATTGAATTACCAGTAGCATACAGAATAGCTATGTCTCGCTGTCGATGTTCAAGCCATAACCTTAGGTAGAAACTTGCAGGCACAATAATATTCCCTTTGATTTACGAGTTTGCAAATAATGAATGAAAATCATAATTCAAAATAGTGGAATGTGAATATTATGTATATTTTTTCATTGTGGGAAGTATGCAGATATACGAAATCAATATCTACTGAACTGGTATGATTCAGGTGGAAATTTAGGAAGGTTTTATAACATCCATAGTTCAACTGATGCTAATGTTAAAAATAGAATAACGTTATATATTGATAAATTGCTGAACCTTTCTGGATAATAAAATATTATTTGTTTAAAATATTCACAGGTTATTAATACCACCCTGTCTAAATTATGTATTTCATCTCATGTAAGGTAGACTTGGTTTTGATGGTATGATACGTATGTATACATTCTTTGAATTATAATTAAATGAGAGAAATATGTATCATTTGTAGGTGTAATATAGAGGTAATATAGAGAAATATAACTTTATTTCATATGTTGATACATTTTTAATAGATAGAATGGTGATGATGATGATGATGATGATGTTGATGATTCAGTCAGTAGAAGGCGTATGACATAACTTCCTTTGTGTGTAATAAGTTATATGTAGCATGGTCAAGTTTGAGCTTGACTCAAGATAATTTATGTATGTAAATTGCGTTTTAAGAAATGTTCGTGCGTGTCATTCGTACCTGTTTTGTTAGTACTCTTGTCCCTTTGTTTTGTGACACGTTGTGTTAAAGGTCTCGTGCTCAGTGTTACGTATAGTCCCGTGGTGAGAGAAAATCATGAGTGCGTGAGTGAAAACAAGTTGCTATGATGTGAATGAATGATTTTCTATTTGATTGGTCAGCCCAGCCCTTTTCTCACCATAACAAAATATGGCGCGAATACTTTTACCTATATAACATTTCCTTCTAACATTTATGTTATCGTATTCGGGTTGCCGAGCGGGACACTAGTTCCATCGGAAATTGCTTAATTGGTCATCAATATAAGAGATTAACTTTTATTGTTTGTTCTATTAGAACTGTCCTTACCTTTGGACATTGCATTTATACTTATATTTTGGCAGTAGACGCATCTGGTAAGACTTTTATACAATATCATTGCTGAATATTTTTAATTTGAGTTGCTCGCTTGGTATGCGCTGAATTGTAATTATGTCGTAATTGTGAACTGTTTAATATGTTCATTAGTTTTATTTGTATTATAATATTTGTCATTTATGTTCTATGTTTTTGTTATGTGTGCATCCAATAAATGGACATCTAACTGTGGATTGTTGTTTGTGAACCCCGACTACATATAACATGACCATATGCTTAGTATCTTGGGCCGGAGGCAGGCTTTTATTACTATGAATAAAGAATTTCAACTAAAACTGCCTTTTTATGGAAATGCTGGCCAAATCAATCCACATAAAAACGTACATGTTTGTCAATGTACACACAGTTCCAGATGTGCTGTGAAGCAATGATAACTTCATGTCGCAAATAATATATATCTTATGTTTCTATGTGTTTTTATAAAGCTGTTTCATTAACTTCATATACAACCTGATCAAGTGTGATGAATGCCCCTTTGTTATACGATACCGCAAACATCCGTGTTGTACAGCGGCTTATACTCGTACACTGCCAGCAGACTAATAAACAAACTCCTACTTAAACAAGCTATAGATACAGTGGTATCTAAATAACTCCTGTACCGGGATTTTACGGATCTGGGCTAACCATAAATAATATGGATTGAATGGGTACTCAGTCTGAAACGCATGTATAACTGTGTCATACGTACCCGGTTAGACCGTCAGACTCGTTTCATGTCTTTTTAGCTCACCTGAGTACATGTGCTTAGGATGAGCTATTAGGATCGATGAATGTCCGTCGTCCGTCCGTCCATCGTCAACAATAAGTTTGTTTGCACTTTAGCATCTTCAATTCTTAAGCAATTATCTTCAATCTTTATGACAATGTTTATTACCATAATTTCTCAGCCATGTTTGATTATGGCTGATATCGGCCGATTAGGTCAGGAGTTATGCCCTTTTAAATATTAAGAAATGCGAGATTTTACTTTGTTTGCATTCTAGCATCTTCATTTCTTTATGATAATGTTTCTCAATTTCTCAGCCATATTCGATTTTGGCTGATATCGGCATATTAGGTCAAGAGTTATGCCCCTTATCATATTAAAAAATGCCAGATTTTACTTTGTTTGCACTCTAGCATATTCATTTCTTAAGCAATCATCTTTAATCTTTATGACATTGTTTATTACCATAATTTCTCAGTCAAGTTTGATTATGGCTGATATTGGCTTATAAGGTCAGAACTTATATCCCTTTAAATATTTAAAAATGCTACAAATTTTTGATAATGGTACGGTATAAGCCATAATCTCTAGGCCAAGTTATCAGATTAAAAGTCAGGAGTTATTGCCCTTTAATAAATAAAACTGTCATATTTTACTGTTTACACTTTAGCATCCTAATTTCTTAAGCAATCATTTTGAATATAATTTAGTAACTTGTACAGGCAATGAAGGCAGTTTTTCACAGGTGAGTGTCTTAAGGGCCATCTTGGCCCTCTTGTTTAATTTAACCACGGGGCCGTAAATTACCGCTTATATCCAGTATAGGTTTGCTTGTTTTAAGGTAAATTGTGTTAAGGCAAAGGCCCTTTTCATCACGATAAGATCTGAATTACTTGAAAACTGCATTTCACTCACGACAATATGAAAGAAATTTCTGTTACGTTTTGAGACTATGTAGATTGTATTTTAAGTTACGTAACCTCATTTATACAGTCACAACACGAATATAGGAAGCAGTTTTCTTTGTTCAATTAAGAGATATCTGTATAGTAGAAGCATAATTCATGGCAAAATATATGTATCCAATGTATAAAACACAGAACGCATATACCAATTATTATTATTATTATTATTATTGTCTATGGTGTCACCGCTTACTAGTATAGTCTGATATGAATCATCCTTCATAAAAAAATCTGATAACACTCAGTTTTACACATTATTTTTAAAATACGTTTCCTCATTTTTATAATAATCAAATAATATATATATATATACAAATGTATATATATATAAACACTATTCAGGTAACTTTTAAAACTTTAGTTTCCAAACTAACAGACTAATGTAGCACACAAAGTAGTAAAATAATGTTATACGTAAAGATCCAGTTGTTTTAAAACTGAATTTTTACATCAAACCTATTTTGGTACATTTTAAGATTTTAAATCTCAAAATAAGGAAATATTTGGTTTGATATATACTCGTATGGTTTCCTTATACATTGAATTCTGCAACTGCGTTGCACAAAAATATGATGCAAACAACAGGCCGGAAGAAATTTGAATAACTTTCCTGTTTTTCTTGATTTTGTTTCTAGGGATATAATTTCCTGCCGTCATTTGTATTTGAGGAAATTACATCTTTGAATAAGCGGGGTATATGACTTTGCACATGTCGTCGGTTTGTAGTAAATGTATATTACACTGTGGATAGTTGAGCATAAAATTCATGTTTATTACGTTACTGGGTCTTCAAGTGTTGCGGAGACATCCTACACTTGGCCCCTGGTCCCGGTTTTATAAAAAAAATACATCCGGTAGCATACATCATCAGTTAAAAGATCAGCCGACACGTAAATATAGTATATATTTAGCAGATGTAAACTGTACACACAGGTAATAAATGCAGGCACGTTTTTACGTTATTATGACACATTAGGGAGATCATATGTGCCTTACGATACGCTGGAAATAGTCATTATCATTTCCTCCTACCTTAATCATACACCATTTGTAAACATACCTAGTTTTAGACCTTTCTTAACCCGTAAAAACCTTTACTTTTGACCATTTGCAACCAGCAGTTTCCTTCCAGGAGCCGTCTACTCAGGGTCTCTTCTCTTTGCTCGTACTACTTAGTAGCACAGATTCTACATAATCGGCATTGCAAAGAAAACACCTTTGTTACATATATAATATTGCAATTTCAAGCTAATTAATATTCATGGAGTCAAAATTTATACATGAATATTCATGAGGTAATAATTTACGCACAACACAAATTATACTCAAGATAATATGCAAAGTTGGCTCTTGGGTGTAGTTTAAAAGAAGAGAAAAAAAAAAGAATTACCGGTACTAATTTTTCGTGGGGGATAAATTTGCGTTGATTTCGTAGATGGTATTTTTCACGAATATTGATCCCCACGAAAACTGTTCAATTAAGAGACCCACGTTTTCTTGAACACGAGCCCACGAATATTAGGCTATATAAGTACCAACGAAATTGACATTATTACAGATTCCATGACGTTTAATGTCAACGAAAATTAATGATATTACAGCATTTTACTTAATGAACTGTTGTTTTATGTATTAAACAGTACACATTTGCGTTCATTTTGCTGAAACCCAAAATATTCATGCGCAACACCATCTCAGCCACTACCACAAAACCAACCCCCATCCCGTGATGTTGCTGTTATCTTTTTGTATTCTTTATATTTCAGGAATACTATTTTCAAATTATTTGATTTCTTTAAAATTGTTTATGTTTCTTAATGGAAGGGCTACATCATTATGAAAGAAAACCCGAAGCTCTAAAGTAACTAAGCCTGTATTCTTGTGACGTTTATACATAAAAATCAATATGTATCAGGGATTATGTTGGGAAGATATTTTGGGAGATTTCCCTTATTTTTGGCTGAAAATTTCACTGAAAACTGCTTAATAAGAGAAACACCTATTGTTGGTATGTAAACAAGTCATAAATTAGGCTTAAATATCTTTCGCTGAACATGGACAAGTTCTCACTTCTTTGAGCAAAAGGAGATGTTATCTCTTTTCTCCTTTTTTCTGACAGAAGTATGCCTGTTGTGTATAATTGCTGTAGGATATCACCCTCTGTTCACGTGTCCTGTGGTTCCAGTCATACAACGTTTTTCAGTTCACACGAGCACAACGTGCGCATTATTTACAGTGAGCTCTGTCCGGTGTTCATCCAAACGCGATCAACTGATTACGCTACGATCAAATCCCAACGCCTTTTTGAAACTGATAAAATCTCAACGAAATAATATAAATTAAGAATCCCCACTGTTTAATACGGGAACTTGGTATGATTTTTCCCATTAATTATTATTCAAAAGTAGTCAGTGTAACCTCGGTACTTGGGACTTTGAAGTAAATAAGGAGGAGGAAAATCTCTATTTAAATTCTGAAATTATTTATGAAGTTTCAAAAGTATACAAAAATTGAAGTGTGGAAAATCTCAGGGAAGAGATGGTATTGGAGCTGAATTTTACAAAAAAAAATACTACAATTTTAATTGTACCTATCCGTAATTATTTGTTTTATAAAATATTCATACTGATACCCCCCCCCCCCCCCCCGGAAATTTTGAAAGACAGTATTATGATATCTTAGTACAAGTCAGGACTCCAAAATGACCCTTCAAATTATAGGGGAATTTCTTTAATCAACATTATGTTTAAAATATCTTCTTATACATATTAAAGGCTGTATACATGAACTGAGGAATTTGAAAAACAGACAAATCCTAAGCCGGATTCAGGTCCTGTTACTTTACAGTTGATATTATGTTATTATTATTTACATTACAAAGCATTGTGCAGAAATGTATATGTAAACCTGGTTTGAGATTTTATGTTCGTATGTAGATTTAAAAAAAAAAACAACATTTATTCTTTTATCAATGCATTCTGTTAATATTAATTTTATTCAACACTATTCTGTGTACAAGTTAGTGCCACCAGAACAATAAGGTACCAGACAATGGAATGTAACGAGTACAGTCATGTTTAATTGGAATAGGAATGAATTAACTCCCTTCCCACGCAATATCACCGTTAAATTCAATTGCAGAATTTTGTAATAATACCAGTATGTCTATAAATGAAACTTGAAACGGAAATAATTATATCTAGGAACGGTGGACCACTTCGATCATATGAAAAATGGTTCTACAACGATTATCCAGTAAATGTCACCTCAGTGTATAACTATATGGGCCTGTCTTCTATTCACTCCTAAATTAACCTGAACGGCAAATAAAACTTAACTGGCTGCTCAAACTAGAAAATCTATGCCATAAAAGCATATCAAAGAAATTTTGGAAATTATTTTACATTCAGGTTATTCTATTTTTTTTTTTGACTCGATGGTTAAACCCATACTTAGCTATGGTGCTGAAATCTATGGAACTGAAATCTCAGAAATTACTGAACAATTGCAATATTGTTTAGATGTAAACCATTCTGTTAATGATTATGTTGCACTAGGAGAATGTGGAAGGATGCCATTATGTATAGATCATCATGTAAAAGTGATCAAATATTGGTGTCAACTTCTTTGTATTCCAGAACAAAGACTTCCTAGGAATTGTTATTTGGTGTTAACTAGACAAGATAATATTGCTTTTCTGTAAAACATTTAATGTTTAATTACGGATTTGGTTTTGTGTGGCTTAGTCGAGAAACTGGTGATATAAGATTATTAATCCATCAATTTAAACAGAGAATAAATGATAGCAAATTGCAGAATCCAAAATTTTCCTCGGTGTGACACTTATAAATGTTTCAATATATATGTTGAATCCAGAAAAATATAATCTATTGACATGCAATTTTATGGTAAAGATGTTCAAGTTATAAATTATTTATAGAAACTGGGCGACATTTAGGTAAACCAAGACAAGATAAACTTTGCCAAAACTGTTTACAAAAAATAATAATTCTTTTATCGATGATGAGTTCCATATGTTTTTTTATTTGTGATAGATTTGGCAAAGAAAGACATCGTTATATCTCTCCCTGGTATAATCATGCGAGTATACATTCCATATTTTTTGTAATTACTTTACTCATACAAATAAAATATTTCTTGATATTTCCCTTTTTTTGCTCAAGTATATATAATGAAGGGGGTTTTAGGGAGAGCAGACTTGTTGAGGAGAATTGTTTTAGCAGACTTGTTTTTGGCAGCCATTCATCAAGTGTGGGTCATTCAACAGTGTGGAATTAATTTTGGATTTACATTTTGATAAAGGACATATCTATTGGATTGCTCAGGTTAAATTCAAATTTTATCAATCAGACAAGGATCAAACTAATTTGTTATAATAATTTTAAGACAATATATGTTGTGATATTCATATTGATATTTGTCACTTGTTTATAATTAAAATATATTTAGTTAACTAGTTTGTTGCTGGATTTTCTTTGTTGCGCCATTTCATCAAATTGGCCGTAACACAATATGCTGCGTAATTTACGTAATGATGAGACAAAATTGAATTATTTTCTGAAAGAAGGTACATGTGTAACAGTCCTTGATATCACTGAATAGCTTCATCTAAGTAGACAACATGTGAATCTATTTTATATCCTATCTAGGGGAAGGCTATATGTAATATGCTGCGCAATTACGTATTGGTGGTACAAAATTGAACTATTTTCTGAGAAAAGGTATATTTGTAACATCCCACATCGTGTCCCATAGGGATTGTGACACTTAGTCTTTGATATCACTGAATAGCCTCATCTAAGAAGACACAATATGAATCTATTTTATATTCCTATCTTGGGGAAGGCTATATGCAATATGCTGCGCAATTACGTAATGTAGGGACAAAATTGAATTATTTTCCGAAATAAGGTACATTTGTTACAGCCCACACGTGTCCCATATCGATTATTGCACGTATTCCTTGATATCACCAAATACTCATCCAAGTAGACAACATATTAACCTATGTTTTATCCCTATCTTGGGGAAGGCTATTTGTTATATTCTGCACAATTACGTATTGGTCGTACCAAATTGAATTATTTTCTGATAGAAGGTACATTTGTAACAGCCCACACAGTGTCCCATAAGGATTGTGAAACATATTCTCTGGTATCACTAAAAAGCCTGATCTAAGTAATTAACATGTGAGCCAGTGTTATAACCCTATCTTGGAGACGGCTATATGCAAAACGCGCTGTGAAAACGTTATTGTGTGATATGTATAAAATTATTTTGTTTTTGTAGGTACATTTGTAACACCTCACAACATGCCCCAAAGGAATTATGACACATATTCTCTGATACTACTGAATAGCTTAGTCTAAGTAGACCACATATGAATCTGAGTTATATCCCCATCTTTGGAAAGAGTATATGCAATATACGCGGTGCAATAACGTAATTGTGGAATAAATATTGAATTATTTTGCTTTTGGACGTATGTTTTTAACAGCCACATCGTGTCCAATAGGGATTTTGACACGTATTCTCTGGTGTAAGTGAATAGCCCGGCCTAAGAAAATAACACATGAGCTCGTGTTATATCCCTATCTATGGCAAGGCTATATGCAATACGATCTGCAATAACGTAATTGTGGGATTAATATTTACTCTTTTTTTTGCATTTAGACGTACAGTCGCCTCTCGTTGTCTCGAAATTGTCGGGACTGTCGAAATTAAGTCGACATATCAGTTTGTCGAGTTATCAGTAGCTGGGATACTTTGGGTATTTTGTTATTTACCTCAACATTCAGCAATAGGGTTGTTCCTTGTTTCTTTTCTTCTCATCGTTGATTTAAAAACAACTGACATTGAACTTAGTATTTATATATTTTCAACTGTTTGTTCCATGTGAGTTGTATTAGTTTTCTGGCAGTAAATACTTCATTTTTCATATTTCATGTCGTTTTGGGGCTTTTAGGCACACTTAATTCAAAGGGGTGTGACTCTGCTGGATTGTTCGACAGGCGTTTTGGGTTCTAACATTTCAGATATAGTCGTAAGAGTCATGAAAATTGACGGTTTAAAAATTAGAACTCTATTTATACACCTTGTAGAATTGCTCAAATTTTTACACGAGACAAATAACATTTTAATTACATAAACACCTTTTGTTTGTTAAGCTTGGGTATGGACACAAACAACGTTGAGTAATTAACGACACTCGATTACGGCATCAGTTTGCGGCACCAATTACATGTAGTAGAGAATGACTATCAGCGCGCGGTGTTATTCACACATCTCGTGGTCACCACAGATAATTGGTACATTTTTAACAGCCCACACAGTGTCCTATAGGGATTGTGACACCTATTCTTTGATATCACTGGGTAGCCTCATCGAAGTAGATAGCATGTGAACCTGTAATATACACATATCTAGGGAAAGACTATATGCAATATGCTCTATAATAACGTAATAGTGGGATAAATCGTGAATTGTTTTATTTATTTTGAGGTACATTTTTATAGCCCACACCGTGTCCCATAGATATTATGACACCTATTCTTTGGTGTCACCGAAAAGCTTGGTCTATGTAAACAACATATGAACAAATGTTTTACCACTATCTTGAAGAAGGCTATATGCAATACGATTTATACTAACGTAATGTTTGTATAAAAAAAAAATTATTTAATTATTTTCAAAGTACAAGTACATTTGTAAGAGCCCACACCGTCTCTTTGCGATTGCGACACCTATTGTTTTTGGTATCAATGTTTTGCCTGTTCTAAGAAACAACATTTGAACCTGTGTTATATCCCTTGGTGAAGGCTATATGCAATACGCTCAACAATAACATAATGGATGCAAGAAACGTTTATTTATTTAGTAAGATAAGGTACACGTGTAACAGTCCGGACATATTTTCCAGAATGGATAATGTTTTACTATAATACATTTTGTCTTTGATTTCTTGAAGCTTTGCCAGGACATTGTCCAAAGTATGCTTTGTTGCACCCTATTTGTCACATAGACGAATAAGTCCCGTGTGTGCTGTATTCGTGCGAATATGTTAAACATAGAGACAAATACATACGAATACATTACACACATCTGACGAATATGTGATACGTCTGGGACACAAACCTTTTTTCTGAAACCCTACTGCAACGTTTATGTCACATAATTAGAATAGCCAGCTGGGTTGCAGTTCCGACGAATATATGTAACACTTTTGACATGTTCAGATAATTGCTGTCCTGGAAAAAAGGACACCATTTATTGATAACATATTAGTCATTGCATTGCAAATCTACATTAAAATTGTGACATTTACAGTAGTCAGGCAGTACAAGAAGCTGTGATTCATCCTGTTGAAGGCAAAAATCTACTGTTGGCCGAGACCACAAACACCACACTTTGTCACTCTGGCAAAAATTATCTGCGAGTAGAAGGGCTTTAAATAAAGTGTTTCTGCTGTAGCAACTCCCTATACTTGCAAACTATCCCCAAAAATGTGGTGCTCACGCATGAACATTTTTGGCAATTGCTAAAAGTTTGCACCCCCTTGTAAAATGACTTGATATTTACCACCATGCAGACAAAAAGCACCGTTTACAGAAAATGGCGTCCTTGACATTCTCATGCATGAACAAATGATTCTTGGCCCTGTTTTCGAATTTGCCAGAGTTCATATTAGAAGTAACAAGAACAAATTTGATGCTAAAAAAGCATTTAATAGACAAACAGCCATTTAAATCAAGAATATTTACCCTATTCAAGAAATCCTCCCCGGCCATTCGAAGCTGTGGCTACATTTAGTGTGGTGTGCTACCTTTATTGACTGCTGTTATTGACTGCTAACTTGATTTTATTGATTTTTATATCCCCCACCCACCGGAAGTCACATGTTTTCAACGTCGCGAAATTTGACTACACAATCCGTATGATTATCTGTAGATTAATCAAAGATACTAACACTTATCGAAATGTAAAATTTGACAGTAAATTAAAACAAGAAAGTTTTTTTCCATTTCAGGGGAACAATAGCTTTATCAATTAAATTGATTAAGCACTATCAACTATTCATTGATTACCTGCTTCTGAGATCGTCTGCCATCTTTGTTGTTGTGAGTGGGTTACTCTTGTGGTACAGCACTACACTATATTTGTGGGGCCGCCGTGGCCGAGCGGTTACAATCATGGACTACAAATCTCACAGCCCCTCACCGCTGTGGGTTCGAATCCCGGTAGGGACTTCGGATTTTTCAATGGAGGAAGCCTTCCAGCTGGCTTGCGGTAGGTCGGTGGTTCTACCCGGGTACCTCTGTGTACTCGGGGTCTTCCTCCACCTGTAATTAGCTGGACGTCGCTATATGATTGAAATACTATCGCAGCGACGGTAAACCCCAATACAACAACAACAATAATACTATATTTGTCAATCTAACTGAGGGATAATTGTTCGAATCCCAGTAGAGTCATAAAATACATATCTATATTTTTCTCTAACACCATTTAAATTAAGAGAAGAAAAAGAATTTCATTCTTTTAATTCATTCAAGTATTGTAAATATTTTAGAGTCAAGTAACAAAGTAAAGTGACATTTGAATTTGGGTACATAATTAGGCCTATTGTTAATTCATTTGCTTTACTTACTGAATATTAAATTGTAAACACTGTGGTAAAAGTAAATACTCTTACACATGTATTCAACAATTTAATACAATTATGCAAATAATCGAATCAGCCTCCGAAATGACATTTAAAAGAATTTAGAACTTGAGGCAATTAAAGTATTCTCACCCTTGTCAAACTTTATATCTGGCCATTGGATGGTATTATTTCTACAAATTGCTGTCACTATAAAGACGTCTAAAAATAGAAATGTTTCACCGAGAGTTTTTTTTAAAGGTTTTGTCAGATTTGGGGGAGATAATTCATATTAAAGTTAAAATTTGAGCCTATGGGAAATAAACTCCTTAATTGTGAAAAACAAATAATTCTTTAAGAAAAACTCATGGTAGAAAGCCACATTCTGTGATTATGTTTAAAATTTCATAAAAAAATCCAAATTTCATCGAAGAAAAAAATGGAATCACTTTTTTTAAGTTTTCAGGGGGGTTAACTCATATTTTTCATAGGAGAAAACTCATGAAAACAAAATTACGGGGAGGTAGGCCTGATTAAAAGAACTTTAATCACTATGTAATCTTGTCAATATGTTCTTTAGGTTTGCATAGTTTGACATCTTTAAGCTCTTATTGTCAAGTTATAATGTTTATGTTTTGGTGGAATTTTTGGCTATTAGGATGGGAAAACCTTAATTATTCATAATTTACCAGTTACTGTGACATCTTGTGTATAAAGACTATCACAGGACATCCTACCTATTCAGACCACTACTTTCAGGAGTTCAAACCTTTCCCATGCTATTCTGTGATTCAGCTCAATGACTGGAAGACCTCATCAGTTAAACAAGTCTGAACGGGGTTCAAACATCGTCGGAAAACCCACGTTCGCGCAATACGCTTTGCTTCCTAACTTCGTGCTCATGAATTATTAATTAAGGTATTTCATTGGATCCGTGGCAGGGACAGCACGGCTTTAAGATGAATTTGATATGGCATACCCATCTCTTGCACCTCAGCCGTTACCAGGAAACAATTGTTGACTTAGTGCCTCTGAATATCAAAATAAGTTACTATACTTCCTTCCTGTTACTGTCATTCCTGATACTATGAAAAAGGGTGACAGGAGGGAATATATTGGTAACAGAATGGACAAAATGATATAAATTTCAGTTTTGGATTTAAGATCCCACTGTATTTATGTATTACCAAATACAATGTAATACACCGAAGATTTCAATCATTGAAGTGTTAAGCATTTTGACACTTGAAATTAGTGGTTATGACGTTTGTTATAAAATTAAGTCTGATTGTAACAGGAGGGACAATTAACAGAAACAGCATGGACGTTTTATTTGAGGTTAAACAAATTAGACAAAAAAAAATGTATATAGCCTAATCCAGTTATCTATTAGTTCGATATTTTTTAATTATGTAACAGTTATACCTTTGTTACTCAGTACATGTTTATGAATACAAAAATACGGTTGGAAAAAAATGATTTTTTTTAATCCTTGTATTAAGAACATATTAATAAAAAAAATGGTACTCACCTTCAATCATTCCCATCTTGCATTGGATGCACTGGAGACAGTAAACTCCCCACAGTGATCTCCCTTGCACGCTCACTTACTGTAAGGTGAGATAACTACTGCGTACAGATGCGTTGGTTTCGTTCTAGATACCGGTTTCTGTTGTCAAATTATTTGAATACATTCTATATTTTCCTGAGTAATTTGATACTTAGTTTCAATATTGTTCAGCATCTTTCAGTTTCAAATTCATGTTATATAAAATAATATGATAGTCTACTTGAGTTCTTTATATCACTGTGTCGTGATTGTTTACAGACATCTAATAGCCTTTGTTTAATGACAGAAACAATGAAACATTTGCACATTGCATTACCTATAAGTCATATATTTTCTATTAATATTTTAATATTGTGAGCCAAATTTAAACCACTGTACGTTATTCTACGATTAGAATTCTCTGCCAACATTTATATATCATATTAAAGGGTTGCTTGATTGCAATATTTTCAACCTGTACTTTATCATTACTAATTCCCAGGATGTTTTCATAGGATGTCTTTCGAATTCTCCATATAATCCAGAAAGGTTTGTCGATTTCCTTTACGTGAAAAACTTTCCTGTATTTGCAATGTTTTAATTTGATATGTTTGGCATTCTGATATCCCCATACGACTACATTATAATTGAGTATTGGACTGACTAAACTATCCAAAAAAAAAAGATTTATCCAATCTATAAATAGAGACTGTGACGTCACTAGCTAGCACTAGCATTCAAGGGTCAGCCATGTTTAAAAGTAATCCGTACCCGTGATCCTTTGAGCGCTTTCACACAGGTCATTCAGATCGGTGTTGACATATTGGAGATTTATCTAACGTAAATTCAAGTTGATTAAAATACAACAAAAAGGTTATGCAGAGCATGCGCGGAATGTTTTGCAATTCGTATTAGTGTTCTGTGCCAAGAACCGTAAATAAAAAATATAAATAGAAGGTCGGGTTCTTATGTTCCTTAGCATATAATAAAATAATGCCCTGTTCTGTTCTTATGTTGAAATCTTTACAACACATTCATTGTTGGGTGGCGAAAAGGCGTTGCATTCCTTGTGTGTGTGTGTGTGTGTGTGTGTGTGTGTGTGTGTGTTATAACGTATATATATATTTCCAATTGGAAAAAGTACTGTTATTAAAGTCCATATTTTAGTGATTCTTATTCATCAGTTTGTGTCCCTTCCAAATCCTCGAGAAAATATATTCACTTAATTATAGAATTTTATTTGGGATGGACCTGATAAAGTGAAAAGAACATATTAACAAAAGCATATTGTGAGGGAGAGCTATAAATGTAAAATATTCACGTTATTCTTATTTAGTCTCCAAAGAAAGTTGACTCTCTAAATTCATTAAAGAAAAGCATAACCGAATAAAAACGCCAAATAACATGGAAGAGTTACTTTCAACTTCATTTCTTTAAAATCCAAGCATTCTACTAAGAAATAAAGATGTGTATAAGCAACGGTATGACATCGTATATCCTTTCCATATTCTCCATTTCTTTAATCCCATCAACCCGCATATCTTTTTAAAGAGATTCTTGTTTTTATTTACATTAGATAATAGACGCCGTCAACACAATGAAACTGTCGATAAAGCGATTTCTGCAGGGAAACCGATGATATGATTCGGACTACTTGATCACCGACACCGGTGCCATGGGTTTAAGTATCTCCAGGCGCCCTAATGTGACTTATTATTAACAAACAACATACAAGGATCAGTCTGAAATAAGATGAAAATGCTTGCATGCCTTTAACCTTAACCCTTTACTTCATAAAGAATTGTTTTGACGCCTTGGTTCACATAACTGACCCAGATATGATAATTCCTCTGTCCGTTTATAAAATATTGAAATCAGATTCCACAGAGACTGCAGAGTAAGGAAAAATCTATTGTTTAAGTTCAGTACATTGATAATATGCATAAATTTGTTTTTTATATATGTATCATTTCATTTTTAATTTCATCTCATTACCTTGTAGCACAGAAGCTTGATTATACAGGTAACCTGATTCTATGATATCCTATTTGTCTTTATACCGCATATCAACACAACAGCATCATATAAAGAGACCCCGTGATTGTTTATCCGATGAACGCAAACATTGCAAACAACACACCGATTACAATTGCAAAAATCCCAATCTTCACAGCATTTGACATCCCAAAGCTTCTACCAGTAGCTTCCTGAAACAAAAAGGTAAATAAATTCCTCTACCAACTGCAAAATACGGTGTTTGCTTCAATGTCTTCTAAATTTGTCTGTTATGTATTCTGTACAAGTCTCGAATTATTGCTGCAATATCCTTCAATTCCCCAACACAATTTTACATGGGTTGAAAGTAATTTACAACGAAATCTACATATTTCTAAAATGATACCGATCTTCGAAAGATAGTATGCATTTTACAAAAGTATCAAGAGATCAATAGCTGCTAGAATTTGTTTACCCCCCAATCAAATGTAATTCTCATACAAAAATACCGACCCCCTGTGTCCTTTGGGCCCTTCCCAAAGATTCCTGAAACGAAACAATGAAATAAGTGTAAAGTGTATTTTTCGTATATCAACTTTTCAACAGCTGTTTCCTTTCTTTTTTAAAATAGATACGATGTAACTTTCTCTGCTTTAACTCAATGAAAATCAACTCTTTATGTGAGGAGTTGCGTACGTGTGTTTTGTAAAGGCAAGTAACGTAACTGTTTTTAATTAACATGAGTTACTTTTTTAATTAAATGTATCATTTTAATTTTCACAATTTCTGATAAAAAAGTTTTTTTTTTTTTCTTTTTAAAATTAAACCCAAAAGGTTGGTATAATTCGTAAAATTTGATACATAATTCTACACTTTGCATTAAAAATGTAAAATATGATAATCAATATAACACAATTTATAGCCATACAATATGGTATACTTTTAATGATACCAAACAAACAATTACAAAAATAAAATAAAAAATCATTTACATTTTGAGACACTAAGAAGTTTTGTAAATAAATTCACATAACTAGTGAAAATGTGCATTCCCAAATAGGTGTTCGATATTTTCTTGTTTATGCTGCAAAAACATAATGATTAATTATTAATTTACATATTTTAATATTTTTAATACTTAACTTGTTAAGCTGTTTTACATTCAGTAAAATTGATAGTAACGTTTTACTTCTGAATTTAAAAAAATTTAAAAAAAAATGAATGCTCAGTATACTTCATTCCTTTATCAAACCATGACTTCCAAAATAATGATTTTCCTTCAACTCCAATATGTGAATTATTCCATATTATTCGTTCTTTTGAATTATTCATTTTATTCAAGCATGTAAAGCATGTCAATATGCTCTTCATAAATCTGTTATTCTTTCATAGTCGTTTGATGTCTAGTTCGTTTAACTAAGATACAAATACTAGTTTTCCTCCAGTTTTCTCAAGTAAACTTTCATAAAAATATTCCCATTGCCCTTTATCAATGCTATCAAATATTCTGTTTATCCAACTACTTTAAAAAATATTATGAAACATTTCATTATTGGTAATTTTAAGCCACCAACATTATAATTTGAAGTCAATTTATCTCTTTTAAATGTCTCCGGTTTATCCCATATGAAGTTGTACATCGTATTATTTAGATCATTTCATGATATGATCAAGATTTGTTAAAACCGCAAATGGATACACAAGTTTTGTTAATATGAAAGTTTTCATTACAGTATTTTACAGTAATTTTCCTATAAGTGTTGATTTTCTGTGCTGCTTTTGTTTCAGTCAGTTCCTGAACTTATTGAATTTTAGTTCTTAGTTGCTATCATATTTTGGTTTGCAATGTTATAGAAATGTACTCCATTTATTTGCGCTTACTGAGGTAAAAGATAAAATCTTTTTATCATAAAATTTAATATTTGATTTTTTTTTTAAATTACCTGCTCTCAAAATAGCGAATTTCGATATGCTAAGATTAAAGCCGGAAACAAGACCAAACTGCCTTATGGTATTCACAAGTTGTTCAAAAGATTATTTTTCACCATTTTTAAAAAATTATCAGCGAATATTGTTTGATATTTTTTTACCATTAACATGTATTCCTTTAATATTTGAATTGTCTCTTATAGACTTTGATAATATTTCAATGGCAATAACAAATAACATCGATGATAATGGACTCCTTTTTCTTACACTGTAGTTGACACTAAAACTTTCTTACAAATGACGATTATTTATTATCAAATTGTTTGTATCTCTATAAGATAATTTAACCTATCCAATTACACCCTCTCCGAAAATAAAATGTTTTAACACTTTAAAAATAAATTAGTGTCTTTAAATATCATATGCTTTCTCAAAATCTGCAAAGGACAATAGTCCTGGTCTATAATTTCTTTCAGTATGTTCAAGTATCTCAAATATTTATCTTACGTTTTCTCCTATGTACCTCCCTTTGATGAAACTTCTTTGTGAATTTGAAATAACGAAAGGAATTATCTTCTTGATCCTGTTTGCTATAGATTTTGACGCTATTTTATAGTCTTTATTAAGTGATGTTATTGTTACCAATTTGAAATATTTGTTGTATTTTTATTTGCTTTTTGAAGCAGAGATATAATACCTTGTTTAACAAAATAGACAGATTACCATTCTCAACAGAGTAATTTACAGAATCAACAAGATACTGCTTAATACCATTCCTGAATATTCAATAAAATTCGACCATTAATTCGTCTGAACCTGGACTTTTATTATTTTTTGTATCTCCTTAAGCTTCGAAACATTCATTTTCTGTTAAATAACCTTCGCATGACATATTTTGCTCTTTATTTAATTTTTGAATAGGAATATTTAAGAAAGCCATACTTGATTCTGTATTTTTTTTTATTTTGATAAATTCTTTTTAAAGAAAAGCACCTCTTCATTTAATATATCTTTTGAATTCTTTATAAATATTTATTGTTTCTCATAACTGTCTACGCAAATAGCCTTTGTTCTGATCAATGTCCCTTTATTTTTTGTATCTTACATAACATTCAGCATCTGCTTTTTATTGTTTAATTCTTCATAAATCTCTGTATCAGACTTTTTATTTAATTCTATTTCTAGTCTCTCTTTTATAGGTTATTTTTCTCTTTATTGTCTTCTTCCTATTTTCATTTGGG
>CM037778.1:8482419-8532419 GCA_021229015.1 Solen grandis
AATTTAATAAACGGATCAGATTTTCAAGGGATGCCAATAAACCCTAATGTTATTAACATGGTGTTAAAAAAAGATGAAAACAACATTTGTCTCAATGGGCTGCTAACATTTAGCACTAGACCACTCTTATTCTACCTGTTCCCCTTGCCTAATAAGATCTCCAGCTTTCACTTGAGACACACACAACTTCAGTGCCTTCAGCGCTTTGATTATCTCTTTCATTTAAACCATTCTACTCAAGATATGGTTAGTATTTTTTTTATATAAAAATTATTTTTCTTTGTTAAAAATGATAGTATCAACATAATTGTGCATGAATAGTTACTGTTAAGTCATCAGTTTTTGTTAAATTAAATTTAATTGTTGGTGCATTAAAGGGAATTTAGTGGGTACATTTAATCCTGGATTTGTGTTCTAAAAAACTCATGGCCTATCAAATGAATGATTTTCATGGGGTAAATATTTTTTCATAAAAGCCTAGAGCAACAAAATCAACAACAACAAAAAAAAATTTATGCTTTTAGAGTGACACAGTTGTGTATGTAGGAAATTATCAGATGCCTTACCAGTATACATGTTGTAATTTTCAATAAGGCTTTTTGATTTCCGGACAAGATGAGATATAGACTTGACCTGATGGAGTGTTTCTTTAATCTTTAAATATTCAATGTCAGATAAAATCTTGCTTTATCTACATGGCCCTTAGTCTTACGTAAATATACGGGGAAACCATCCAGAGTCTAGTGTCAACATAGGATGGTTGGCTTCTCCACATTTGGAGATTAAAAGGGTCCTTTACCCCTCCCTTCCTGAACCATAAATCACATAAGTAAGGAATTTGGGATAAATGAAAGACTTACCTAATATGGCTTCAATGACGAGTACCTGGTTGTATACATAGGTTTAGGCCTACTTTCAAAGAGGTTTTCTTTACATGGTTTTTGGATGTATACTTCGAGGGCAATGTCATCTAATTTAATTATCTGAAAAGCTTGCTACATGGGCGCTTGTTTATAGCTCACTACTTTAATTATTAAAAACCAATTTTAAAACCTCTCATTACAATTTAACTGGAAATATTGTCATCTACATGCAGCTGCTGTTGTTGTTGCTAAGGCATATCATCTATATTATTGGGGATTTAATTGTCCAAATTGGTGTAAGGGAGGTATAATTATCTAAAATTGTGTGTCATAATTATTGACCTTCTTAACATTTTGTTGTCACATTTCTGTCATACCACAAGTTCTTTCAGTTATTGTCTGCTCAGACCGCTTGAGTCAAAATTTTCCAAACAATTACTCTCCATTTATCCAATATTAGATATTATCCATTATAAATAGAACTCCATCACAAACAATTACTCCCTGCTTTATTGTAATCTTAATAAATCATAATAGAAGATTTATCACGTGAATTCATTCAATTCCAGAACATTGTATGGCAGTTAAGTTTTATAGTTCTATGTCAGGATTCCATTTGTCCAGTGAAAATGAATGAGCTAGTTTGTGAAATTTCAATGAGCCATTTAACTTTATTGGTCTAGCCAACATCAGTACATAATATTCTATGGAAACCACAGCTTGGATTCGTATTTAAATCAAAAGCCTGTATGAACACATTCTCAGTTATTATTAAATCATGAAAATGTTTTTCTTGTTGTCTAAACTTTCTTTTATTTGATCAGGATTCAACTTAGATTTTTTAATGTTTTATAATTGCATTTCTCACACATGTTTCTCTGTTTGGGGCCTAACTGGACCTTTGTTCTCTTTATGCGATGTTTACATTGTTTCTTATGCAATAAATTGTTAGGTAATTTATTAAACCAGGGGGTCCTTAAGTTTGTCATGGTAGTGCTTTGTACCTCAACAAGATTGTATGATTTAAATCAAGCCACCCTGTGTCCTCTTATCTCTCTCGAGTAGGCAAGTATTTTTTATCACCTAACTAAAGGCCTAATATTGTATTTCCTTGTTTCAGGCAGGCTTAGTGAAATCTAGGATCTTTTTACGATCATAAATCAGTTTTTAAGCATTAAGTTTAATCAGTTAATTTTGCTGCATATTTATTTAGGAAAAGAAACCTATTGATCAGTGCCTAATAAAACTTAAACATATTTTGATAAGATGTACAGACATTTGTCTATGTTTTTTTTTCTGACCTTGCTTAAAAGTGTATTGATAGAAGGTGGGATAAAAATTATTTTTCTCATTCTGAACATATTAGAATATCTATAGTGTAATTTCATGTATGATTTGACAGTCAGAGGGATTGTACCTCATTTTTTAATGTCTTTTAACAGTTCTTATTTAGTGTGTGCATACATTTAAGATTATTAAACATTTGATTAGTCAGTCGAGAAAACAAGGAGAAAAGAAAAATCAAAACTAAAGTTTAAAAGAAATCTGAAATAGGGATCAGACTTGCAACATTTGATCTGAAGTCTGTTAACATTACCTTTGAATTTGTGCCTAATAAGTATATTCTCTTCTGTCTTATTCTTAGCTTTTCTGTTTTTCAATTAAAAAAAAATAATCAAGTATTGTCATCACTGGGGTTGTTTTTGTTGGTGTTGTAGTGGTGAAAAATTTAGCCTTTGCCTTAAACTTTTTAACTCTTGAAGCTTCTGTTACCAAACTTCATAATCACAGGGACTGCATTCCCATCAAGGGCCATAACTTTAAGTTTCATTTTGACCTATCTCCCTGTTTAACCCTTTCCCTCATAGAGGACACCATGAAAAGACCTATGCGAACAGCATAAAACCAGATCAGCCTGCGAGTAACTCGCAGGCTGATCAGGTTTTATGCTGTTGCTGCTCCTCAGTGGTCTGGAAATCATATGAGGATTTTGTAATTAAATATGGTAAGGTTTAACTGTGGTTTTCTGCAGGTCAGGCTTTATGTGATACCTATTGAGTGCGTCAAAATGAGTCTATATGAGGGAAAGGGTTAAAATAAACAACAACAAAAGAATAAACAGACAAGTGTGGCATCCTCATGTGGTGCTCTTGTTTACTAGCTGCTAATATGTTCAAAAATATTTAATATTTGGTATGATTAGCATGATGTGTGTTTTATTTAAAAAAAAAAAAAATTATTTAAATTGATTGATATTTTTTGTGGCTGTTTAAATGCTTGGTTGTGGCGCAACCGGAATGTTTGTAAGGGCATAGCTCATCATATCGGAGAGATAAAATGTGTGACAAACTTCACCTATGTTACAAACCAAACTTCAGAGGTGTCTGACAGATAATGATCTCCTTTAGTATTTATTCCATTCAATTGGCTACATTCAGCGTAATTCCACTTTGATTAAAATTACGGACCCCATGTAGTTTAACTTTTGATAATCGTCAGTACTTTGGACCAAGAGAAATTAAAATAGTGTGTTTGAAAGTTATCATTGCAAGTAACATTGAAAGACTGTTGAAAGACGGCCTTGTGGTTGATAATGGAATGATATTATTTGATATTTTACTGATTGATAAGGGGTTGGGTCTCTTTACTTAGTTTTCTTACTTATCAATCAATCCTAACATTTTTGGACCAATGGAGGAGGGCTAATGTGTTTCTTGTATTTCTTTGCAACTAGTTTTTAATGTCGTAATGTGATATACTGGGTAAATTCATTTTTATAAAGTATTACTCCTATTCAGACAAGCTTTAATAATTCATAGAAAATCATACCCTGGTAGTTTTAGTGAGCTTAAATTGAGGGTTTTAAAACTTTTCAGCACCTGGGGCTTTTAATTCATAAGTCTCCGTAGGAAAAAAAACCCTGAGTTTCTAAGATTTTCCTGAGTTATTAAGGATTTCTTTAAGTCTTATTTATAAAACACCTAAGGAGATTTTTTCCAGTTAAGAATTTATTTTCCTTAAAAACTAAGGAGTTTTATGAATACAGCCTTGGATAACTAAAGTTATCTCCCTTTTTGGTAATCAAAAGAATCTATAACTATGTCTTTAAGAATGTAGTAAATTATTTCTTTTTTCATTATTACAAGAATCAAGTTCACTGTTATCAGTTTTGCCTCTGAATTTGAATACTCCTTTCAAACAAAATAAGGATTTATATATCACTTCAAAAATGAACCCTTCAATATTTTGCACCAGGGAGTGAGTGGCAAACATACAATGGACATTTGACAGAAGACTGTTTCCAGCAGAAATTTGACCAACAGAATGGTCACAGTTCCATGAAAAAGATCTTAGCCAAATTATCATCTCATATTCTTTGGATTTTTGTAATTTGTCATTGCTCTTGGGTGGGGATTCAGTTAAACTCCAAAAAAGAAAACAATGTCGAATTCCCCAGGGTCAGCCAGCCACCCCACCCTTGGGCGAATTATATTGATTGGTACATGATATCTTTCTCTTTTTCCCCTACAATATTCATTTACAAGAATATGTGCAACCTTGCCCTTTAAGAAATAATTTTTTCTAGGCTTAATTTTCATTAATTGGGCCAAGGCACTGTTAAGTAATAGCAAGTTCGAATTTAATAATAGTCCATTAATTAACCCTTTCCCTCATATAGACTCATTTTGACGCGCTCAATAGGTACCACATAATGCCTGATCTGCAGAAAACCACAGTTAAACCTTACCAAATTTAATTACAATATCCTCATTTCCAGACCACTGAGGAGCAGTGAACAGCATAAAACCTGATCAGCCTGCGAGTTACTCGCAGGCTGATCTGGTTTTATGCTGTTTGCATAGGTCTTTTCACGGTGTCCTCTATGAGGGAAAGGGTTTAATTCAGTGTATGTCATGGTGAACAGAGGATGAAGAGAATAACTATTATCAGTGAGTAACAGATGTTGGATCTTTTGGTCATTGAATATGACAATCTCATAACTAAAAAATAGCAAAATAAGTAAGTTTTAAAATGCTTCTATATTTTGTTATGTGACTATAATTATGCATTTAGTTAGAACACAGAAAATTTTTAAAAGGTAGACAAATTAAGTCATACACTTATGTTTTGTAAATTACCTTATTCCAGATATGCAAAAATCTGTAGCAGCAATTGAAAGGGTGTCCTTAGTTCTGGTTTCATCGCTTTTAAATTTTACAGGTTTAAAAAACTGAATGGTGAATACATATAATTACTACAAACTGTATCTGTGATTGTTTGTGATGGAGAGGATAATTGGGGATTTAATCAAGTGACCAGTCTAAATAATTAAGCAAGGTTTTTCAAAGTTAATACTATCTAGTTAATTATATTGTGTTATTTGCAAAACTTAATATTTTCTTCTTAAAACAACTTTTTTTTTTCAATCAAATAAGTCAGTTATAATTATTTGGTTTTTATACTTAAACATAATAAAATGTTAAAAAAAGGAAAAGCTTTTGGGTTTTTTTTTTTTTTTTTTTTTATCTTCAGTTGAATATTTTGACATTGACTTGTTTACTTTAAAAAAGCCATATATATACAAATATATAGATTTTCCTGTTTGAAAGATAGGCGCATTGTTGCAGGTGTTTTAGTTCTTAGAGAAAATGATAAAAGAAGTCTAGTCAGGTACAGTTTTATGTTAGAAATGTTGGTTTAATGCTAAGTGCTTGTTTATAGAAATCTCAAATCTTCTATCAACTAACAAAATCAATCAATATCAGGTTACTTGTGGTGGATCTGATTCATTACTACCTTTTGGTGAATTATTTGGAATATCAGCACTTGACTTGTGAAAAAACAGGATTTAGACAGTCAGTGGGCATGAGTTAGACAATAACTATTTGTAAAAATATTGACATATTGTATATGGATTTGCCAATATTGGTGTATCAGACTTGTATGTGAATATATGTTTATATTGGACATGACACTTCTGAGAGATTTGTGGGCCAGTCTGAAGAAATACAATGGTATAGGAATGATGTGGAATCCCTTTGTTGTTGTTGTTGTTTTCCCCCGATAAACTGATTTGTTGATGAATAAATGATGGGCGACTTCTAGGGTCTGTTATAATCTGCACCTGTTACCTGTGGAGGAAGGTATGCTCGTGGGTTTTGGATGGAGAGTAGGTTAAGAAGGGCTTTGAGGGATATGGGGAGAGAATGAAAACAGCCCTTATACATGGACAGGCAATCTATTTGGGAATCTATGGAATTGTTGAGGAAACAGCAGGTTGTGTGGATTGATTTAAAGGAATTGTATTTCTGCTGGGTAAATGAATGAATGTGGAAGGGTTTTTGTGTAATTTTTAGGAGAATGTGTTACCTGTTGCAAAAGAAAATGAGACTACTGGTAATTTGTGAGTACAAATGTGTAGATTATGTGTCTGTTTCGTGGGATGAAATGTTGCTCTATTGAAAAATTAAAAAATTGGACTGGTATAATTTGAAAATGGTGGATTATTATTTTTGTCACATGGCTATTCGGATGTTGGTGTACTTTCAGTGTTTAATTAAAAAGTAGTTCTTATTTTTGTTTGACTTAATCATTAGACTTAATTTGGATCATTGCAGGTACACCCAAGGTATGAACTATTTTTTTTTTAATCTAACAAATCAGTATCTAAAGTGTATAAAAATGTGAAATGTTTACGAGATTTCAAAAACAGGTGTTAAGAATGGCTGCTCTCTACTATGGTATCTTTAAATGTATAAGATCTTGTTATATTGCTTGTTGGTGTGATTTCATCTGGTGTAAAGATGGTAGACTTAGGTTAGAGGGGAGTGAGAGTGGAAATGCATCAAGATTAACTTACTGTGTGCACCTGTGATAGTAGCAGAGTGTACCTATGGTTAGATACTGAAGGGCTTTTATAAATTGATTTTGAAAAGGTTTTAAGTAAAAAATTTTTTTGGTTGGAATTAATTTTATAGTTCTGCAGTGAAGTAATTTGTTTTGGAATTAGTTTATTAAAGGGTTTGAATTTTGATTATTGGGAACCAGCGAAAAAGAAAATGACAGCAATCAGTTTTTAGATGATATTTAAGTTCTCTTATTTTTAAGCAGCCTGGGAACATATAGCATTTCATTTGTGTCGAACCAGCCCTCTGAAGTAGTATAATTAGCTTTTCAAACATTTTTTTTCTACATGTTTAGAAATATTTTGCTGATTTTTGGTAAGTAGATGTTCTTTGATGAATTATATCAAGTGTATATTTTGCTTACCTTTGCGCAATGTTTGACATAATAACAGTCCTTAGACCTTAAAATCTCTGTACCAGATTTCTTATCCTGCAGGTGTCACGTGTACACCTAGTTTTCATCTTAGGTTTTTTTGTTGTTGCTCTAATTATGCTACATTAAAGACAGAGCAGCTGTTACAGTGTTTGTTAACCCTTTCCCACATAGAGGACACCATGAAAGAC
The DNA here is from genome assembly GCA_021229015.1 of Solen grandis. NCBI lineage: Eukaryota > Metazoa > Mollusca > Bivalvia > Adapedonta > Solenidae > Solen > Solen grandis. The sequence goes on from CM037778.1 coordinate 8,489,753, forward strand.
CTATGCAAACAGCATAAAACCAGATCAGCCTGCGAGTAAGGCTGATCAGGTTTTATGCTGTTCGCTGCTCCTCAGTGGTCTGGAAATGAGGATTTTGTAATTAAATTGGTAAGGTTTAACTGTGGTTTTCTGCAGATCAGGCTTTATGGGGTACCTACTGAGTGCGTCAAAATGAGTCTATATGAGGGAAAGGGTTAAGTTAGGAGATGATAAAGTATAGGTCTAGTACTACAGTGTCATCATAATTATAATACTTTATCTTCACTTCATTGGTACTTTGATCATTTATCTTGTTAATAATTTATCATCGTCTGCCCGATACTGCATAATCATCTTAATTGATATTTATTGTCACGGAACCATTGTACATTAACATCCAAGTGGCACATTTCTTATCTTCTAATTGGGACTTTATTTTTTTCACCCACTTATAATAATTCAACATTATTTTGTTAAATACACATTTTTCGTCATACTATTTTTTTTTATTTACGGCACATGTTATTCAGATGCTAAGCATATCTTCATTCCCGCCCAAAAGCAGGTGCTTGTTTAGTATGGATATTCTATATCGACACCAAATTACATGAATGTCTATGAGTGAAGTATTTTCCACTTCCTCGAAATCCCATGTGTTAATTAGGAGGGAAAGCATGATAGTGTGTGCAAGTTTAATCGCTTGTTTAGACGTTCAGCTGATTCTTGTCAGATAAAAAAAGAGCTTGTTACTTGTGGTTGTGATGGCACCTGATTACTGGGGAAGGAAAAACAATGGCACCTTTCAAGCCTGCTAATGCTAAATCAAAGTACTCAGGGCACTGAAAGACTGTCAGCAGGATTTACATGAATTAACTATGATTTTTAACTGGCGTTCAACAGGGTTGAACTCGGTAGAGGCAAAGGTCATATGATGTAAAAAAACTTCACACATTTTGCTGAAACTTGAATCATTAGTTAGTCAGCTATTCTTGCTCTTTTTCCATAAATCAGTCTCACATTGCCTAGAGCACCTTGATTTTTTTCATAATGATCCGGATTGAGGATCATGACCTTGATTCTATTCATAAGTAAAGAATACTTAAGTACATGACATGACTTAAGGACATGACATAACTTACATGACCTTACTTCAGCAGTTGTTGAGTAGAATGATACATTGCAGTTAAATCGGCTGTGGTAATTATGCAAATCAGCCATGCCTGTTTTTTATTTCCCGCTACTTAAGTCTCCGGCTCCTTAGCCAGTCTATAAATTGTTGTGCAGCAACAGCTTTAGGGATGAATTGATTCTTTGAATACATATTTTTACCGTCGATCTGCTGCTTCAGGTAGCGTCGGATGCCGGTGACGAACGTGATGATATGGAATGTATTAAAGATCTGACACCTGGGTTTATCTGCTGGCATGTGCATCTTATGCAACCTGTCAGACATGGATTAGCAATAATCAACATTTCAGGTGGGACATGCGTTTCCCATAGTCTCGAAAAAAGGTGTGAAAAAATTGCCTGAGCCATCACTCCAGGTGCCTCCGCAAAATAAATTTGGTAACTGACCCGGATACGATTGATAATAAGGACGATAATTAGTTTATGAAAATTTATGAAATTTGACTTCGAAATAAAAATGGAAAAATGTACATGAATTGAGACCTCGACTTTGAAATAACTAAAAAATCAAAATAGCAAAATTCAGATTAAACATTTTATTTTTAGTTAAGATAAAAAGGGGAGAAATCAGGACAAGAATAAACTTCGAAATGGCGAGGAATTCGATTTAATTATGTTTGGTTTGGTGAGGTTCTACTGTATTTGACTTCAATTCATATACCATCATTAAAAATCTTATCATAAATGTCTTCATTAAAAATCATCAAAAAGAAAAGATGCATGTTGGAAACTTATTAAAAATAGTGTATGTATTATGTAACCAGATTAAATGTGCAGCAAAATACATGGTCAGATGTAACCGAGTCTTGAACCTGTGACTGATTTGACAGTTGAATGCTCTACCAGATTAAGCTACCAAACCACTTCCATAAATGCCTCACTGATTGGATTATTTATGTAATTTATATCTACTTAATGTCAGTGTTGAAAGGAATAGTGATTTTAAAACCTGTAAGTTCCATCGCTCTGTTGTTTGGTCCATATCAGCGGAACCGGCCTTCGATCCTCATTTTAATCCATAATCAGGAAAATTTGGCATTGGAATTTCCTGACCCTCCATCCAACTCAGTGAATAAATATTTACATCACAAATGATTGATCCCATCCAGGTCAGGATGAAAGTTCATGCTAAATAATGCATTGATTGTCATTAGATTAAAGTGTAACCATCAGTTTAAATTAAACTAATTTATCAAGAATAATTTATTGATTACTTAATCAGTTGATTAAAACAAAGAATTGATAAAAACAGAGAAATTTCTGTGATACCATTTCTGCCCCATTGATTAGAAAACATTTTTTTTTACGATTTTACACATATTCATCTGAATTTTTGCTTGAAAGGAAAATCATAAAAAATTCTCAATGCAAAAACAGGTAAAGTGGCATAAAGGGGACATGGGAGATATTGTGATATTGCGCACTCAGTAGATATAGCATTTGCACACGGTAACTTATCACATGCGTATGCGATAGCTCCTGGATGCAAAGGTGGTAGTTATCGCTTACTAATGTGTTGGTTATAGCATATAAAAAAATCTTCAATGTCTCTTAATTTATGCATGGATGGGTCTGTGAAATGAACTGTATTCGTAGGGTTTAAAATTCGTGGAAAAAGCCATCCACGTCATTCAACGAAATTTAGTGTCCCATGAAATATAACGATTTCACAGTATCATACTTTCAGTTTGTTTTTTATACTAATTTTCTTTTTTCACTAGACAACAAACAGTCCTAAGCAGAGATCAAAGAGTGGAATTATTTCTGGTAGATGTTGCATGATGGGTAAAGGGCCCCCTGAGGCAGATGTTTCAGATCTAGATCATGTCAATTCCAGGGTCCTTCCCTCTGTTCTATGTCTCCCTCTGCAAGTAATTGTTGCCCTGTTTCATTAATGATTCATATGCTCTTATTTACAGTGAACTTTGCTATCCTAGCCTTGTAGACTGTATTTTCAGATATGGACATGTTTAAAGGTATTGGCTCTCATGACAATGGAGAAATTCTTAACATGGTGGATAGCCTAGATGACCAGTGGTCAAAATTTGAATATAGAAATTAATAATTTATCAATATATCTATGATCAGAACACCATTACAGTATTCCTGAGAGAGAATTTATTTTATTCATCTATTATAGTTGAGAAATTTATACTGAAATGAATGAGGAATTTGACTACATATTCACTTTGATTCACACTCTGGCGTAATTCCCTTTATTGTAACACCTGCTGTAAGCAGAGGTGACACATAAGGATCACTTTTCTGTCCTCTGTCCATTCATCTGTCTGCCCATCACATTTTTCTGTCGCACCTCAGCAGGTGACACATGTGTTCCAAAGAAAACTCTTGTGCACTTTAGGCCCCGGCCTGCATATAACTCTAGACAAAATGAATTATCAACACACATTAAGTTATTCTCTTTGAATTTAGATCTTTTTCAGCTACTTCTATAAATCCCCTACAACAATATTTATCATATCCTATCACTTGAATTGGGAAAGTTTCTCTTTACTTGCAGAAGATACTGTTTTCATTTATAATTGCAATAGAATCTACTACATAATTGGATCTGATGCATATTTAATTTATTAGAGTATTATACTTCCAGGAAAGTTTGTCAGTGACTTAAAAGAAGGCCCCCCATATGGTCCTGATGAATATCAAAATACTGTCATAATTGTCAGGAAAGTTTGTCAGATACTTCCAGCAGAGTCTGACTGACAGTGACTTTGATGTATATCCTAATTACTTTGTCTACTATGTTTAATTGAATCAAGTAATTGATTGCTAAAGTTGGGTCAGGTTCGTTCTCAATATTTACCCACAGACTTTTGATACATTAGCATGTTATTTCTGGCCTAATGTCACGAAGCGGCAGCTAGATTTGGGATGTTGCTTTATCGGAGAGGCTTACGTGGGAACTGGAAACCAATTAGCTTGATTGGAATTGATCTGCCGATTCTTTAACCTGTAAATTCGTGGTGTACCACAGGCCCCCCAGAAATACACGATCAATTGACGTATTTAAGGTAACAACATGGTAATGGATGTCTGTATTTTTCCCAACTTGTGCGGGCATGGGTATCAGTATATCAGTTTTATGCCATGGCATTGAGTTATGAATTGCATTTGAAATTCAACACAAAAATAACCTCTCGAAATTTCCAAAGTCAAACACATTTTTCTTTTTAATTAGAAAAATAATATCCCACATTCTTTCCAATTATTCTTAAAAATTGATTAAAATTTTAATATATCATATAATTTTTTTTATAATTATAAAGGAAAGAGAATTATAAGTCTGTCAAAAGATAATCTGTGCTCTCAAGACTGCAGTGCTGGATCCAGGAGTTCAGGTTGGTTGTGGGGAGGGGGGGACATACATGGTGCTATATTAAAAAAACAACATAGGCAGTGACAAAAATTTGAGCTGTGAGAAGGATTTAGTTCTGGTTGGACAGGGGATCCACCAGTTGTAAGATGTTTTGAGGGGATTTCATGCTTTCTTAAGATCAAGAAAATCTCAATATGAAAATATCAGTGAAATTGAGGCTGTTAAGTTAAAGACTAGAGTTTTAAATGACTCTATGAAATTTACTGAAAATCCAAAAGAGAATAAATGCTGAGATGAAATTTAGAATATAATTATGAGACTTGTATAAAAAAAATGTCTCACGTGTAAGTGAGTCTTAAATCTTATTTTTATATTAGAATATTTTAACTTAAATTAGTGTTTTCAATAAATCTAGCTTTTTATGTGCAAATATCTTGTGCAAAATGATTGCGCAATACTGAAACGTTTCAATGTTAAACTTGATACATTAATAAAGATTTCTACTATGTATTAAACTGGTTATGTGATGATAATTGAATGTAAATTTCATAAAAGTGGCTTCATGCAAGGCATTTGTTTATAGGAATTTGGTTATTTGAAGTTTATAGATTGCACTGCTTACATAACTGATAGTTATTGATTTGTGCATGTGTGCAGGTTTTTCATTACCTATATTTTTTTTTTTGAAAAACAGGTATCAATGGAGATATCAGATTTCACAATTTCAGATACAGCCAGAAAACATCAATTTTTTATGCAATTCTTAATCATGATTTTTATCGGCAATCAGTTATTATTATTAAATAAAAAAAAATATGATATGAAAAAACTGTGTACATGTATATGATTTTTTGTATGAATTATTTGGCTATCTTTGATAACAAGTTGCCAGATCATAGGAATGCAATCAGATATTCATCATAACTATTTCATATGAGGCATGTTTCTCTTTTTAAAAAGGAAAACCTTTTTTATGAGAAATTAAAAATAAATAATTTATGCAAGACTGGCTTCTTTCTAAAATGCCCTGAATTCTGGACTTATATGATTATTTTCTGAAGTTTGTTATAAGTGCCTGGATAGAGAAGTGGTAACGTGCCTCACTTCTCACCAATGCATCCAGGGTTCGATTCCTGGTCACATACGTGAGATTAGGTACAGTGGTCGCCTGTCCAGACACGTGGGTTTTTTATGGGCTCTCCGTATTCCTCTCACATAACGCCGCCACAAGATTTCTTTGAGTGAAATTAATTTGTGATGACTTGTTTCGCAATTGATGTAAAATGAATAAAGTTTAAACTTTTATAAGTATTTGAACAAACAATTAAACTTAATTTAGAAAGGAAGGATCATAAATTAATTTTCTAGCCTTTCTGGCAGGAATTTCAGTGACTTAATGCTATTGTGAAAAAGTTAATATACTATCATGTGGGTTGATATCTTACATTGTAGGTTAATAGCACTTAAGATCCTAGGCTGCCCTAACTTGGCTGGTCTTCAAATCTATAATGGAAATTATCTTCAATCAATTTTAAAGTGAACATTTATAATGTTTTCCATAATAAAATCCTTTCACATTAATTTCGGTGTTGAATTTCAAATACATGCCAATGTACAGTCTGTTTGTACTAAAAATTAAGATGTTTAGTAAATATGAAATATTCCATGGTTGTAAATTCAAAGTTTGGTATGGATATGAATGGTCTATATAGCTTGGATTGGTACCCACGCCAGGGGGTTGTTTAAAGAAGGGTTTTAACTGTTCATGAGGGTTTGGGTATCATTAAGATCAGACTGTCAGGTGACATTGCTGACAAGTCGCTGTGAAAAATTGACACCATTTTATGACATTTGTCAGGCGAAATTGTCAGGTTAGATTTGTGATATGTCAGAACAGTGTTTAAATGTTGCAATCTTTTACTGAATTGAGAAAAGTGAATGTAACATATAATTATAACTTATGGAGGAGGAAATATTTAGCCAGTCCTGGGATTGAACCCAAGATTTCTTGCTAACATGGCAAATGGTCAAACACATATTTTGTTATCATTCAGGGTGTATAAATCATTACGGGCATACTTCTGCTTGATTTAGGAGAAGGATAAGATATTTTCACCAAGGATAGAGAAAGTTTTCAAAACACATGTTGTAGTGCACTCCGTTCCTCTTACCTTTGCTCTGGAAGTTATATATCGTACCAGTCCAAGTAGTGAGTAGTGAGGTATTTGATAATCTAGAGAAAGAAAATCCAGTAAAATGAACAATTTGTGCATTTCATAAGGGTTTGCTTTATTTTCACTGTGATATGATTACAAATATATTTTTTGTAAATTTAACAAGTTAATCAAATTAATGAATTTTAGGATAAAAATACATTTATATAATGTGGATTGGTTCTCATGGGATATTATATCTAGATGACATATTGCACTGACTTAGACCAATGTTCAAGGATAGAAAATATTTTATGCTTATGCAGTTTTAAGAACATCATGTATAAACAACTTGATTTTCTGTCTGACATTTGGTTATACTTTTTAAAAGATTCAATATTTGCATAGTACCAGGTTTACCTCAAGTATTTACTTTCTGTATGTAAGGAATATCTGAAGTAGACATTTAACAAATAAAATGTGTAGTAAATTTGCTTGGTAAGCAGAGTTGTAGAAATTTAATTCACTTCGCTAACTTATTGGTATTTTCTATTCACTGGTTTGGGATTTAAAAGTTTGTATATATATTAGTGGTCTGGCTTCATATTTTCTTCAGGATGTATTGGTATAAAGTTTTGAAATTGACATATAGGAAATTAATGTCTTTTCAAATGAAGTTTGTCTGCCCATAAGAAAACATTAGTCATTTAAAAATATCTCGCAGTCAAAAGAACGTTTGAAATGTTTGATCTTAAGTCTGTCTCCTCTGATAACAGATGGTGTCATCTCTAATCTATTTATAATCACATATGAGAAATGTCTTAAATTAACTAACCCTTTAAATGCTGTGGGTACAAAGGGATCATTTTTCCGTTGTCTGTCTGACCGTCACTCTTCTTCCATCACGCTTGTCCGTAACGCTTTTTCCGTCGCTCTTCAGCAGGTGACACATGTATTCTAAAGATCACTCTTGTTTGAAACCAGTAGTCCATTCCAGTCTTGGAGGCCAACTGGTTGTAGTTGAGCACTGGCGTCTGGAGGTGAAACATCAAAGTCTTAGTAGCTCTCTATTGAGGGTGGTTAAATCTTATGAAAACACCATGCACATCACCATAGAAATAAAAATCTGGAATTGTCCTTAATATTATTGTGTAAAATCAGACAAATAGACAGAGAGGACTTAATTGTATCAAATACTGCATATTACTTCTTGGCACTTACTGGTATAGTTAGTTCCAAGAATGTGAACTTGGTCTAGTGACATGCTTAGTGTGACATGGTTTAGCATCATACCACATGTCTATGGTATAATACCACACTGAGTTAATACTGTGTCTGATAAAATAAAAACATACCCAAATGACTTAAATATCTTTGTTGGTTGGTTAAATGAAGCAGGCTATAATATCATGCTACTTTTGCTTGATATTTAGTTCACCTGAGCACAAACAGCTCAAGGTGAGCTTTTGTGATCGCCCTTCGTCCAGCGTCGTGCGTCGTCCGTCGTCAACAATTTGCTTTAAACGACATCTCCTCTGAAACCGCTGGACAGAATTTAATGAAACTTGGCAGGAATGTTCCTTGGGTGAGGCTCTACAAAAGTTGCTAAAATAAAGTTGATCCATGAAGAACTCTGGTTGCCATGGCTACAAAAAGAAAAATAATTTGAAAACTTTAAAAATCATCTCCTTCAAAACTACTGGCCAGATTTCAAATAAATTGGTACAGATGTTCCTTGGGTCAACCTCTACCAAAGTTGCTAAAATTATTCCGATCCGTAAAAAAACATGGCCGCCAGGGGCGGGGCTTATTTGCCTTATATGTATATAGAGAAACCTTTAAACAACATCTCCTCTGAAACCACTGGACAGAATTTGATTAAACTTGGCAGGGATGATCTTTGGGTCAACCTTCACAAAAGTTGCTAAAATAAACTTGATCCATGTAGAACTCTGGTTGCCATGGCAACAAAAAGAAAAAAAAGTGAAAACTTTAAAAATCATCTTCTTCAAAACTACTGGCCAGATTTTAAAATAAATTGGTACAGATGTTCCTTGGGTCAACCTATTTATCTCAGGTGAGCGATTTAGGGCCATCATGGGCCTCTTGTTAAGTTTGTCATTCATTTAAGGCAGTGTTTATTATTTTATAGAAACACATGCATTAATTGCATGATTAATTGCATGGAACACACCTCGGTTTTATATGCCAGTGTATTATTTTAAAGGGTGCATATTATTAAGGGTGCATAAAAGTAGATGATTTCTTACAGGTGGGATTTTCAAGCACCCTGAAAGAGACATTAATTCACAACATGCAGTATGTGCTATTAGAATAGTACAACTGTATGATACGATGTGCTAGGAGAATCCGTGCAACTTCAACAAGTGGTGAAGAATCCCAAAACTTCCGGTCTCATAAGCCTTTGTAATAGGTTCAGAATGCTTATGTGGAACAATCCTCCATGAATTGCATGAAAATAGCAGAGTGAATCATTCATTATTTAGGTTTTATGCTGGCTTGACTGGTGACTGTGTTTTTACTCATCTAATTAGTAACATATCCACGCTTCTCTGTGGAATTACTTTGGTTACCAGTCTAGTTGATAGAGAGCCAGCCAAGACTGCTTCTAAATTTTGGATATCATAGTGTAAGAAATCAATGGAACTCCACTTATTTCAAACTTGGTAGAAGAATGAAAGAGGAAAATTGGTGAAAAATATTATGAATATTTAAATACTTGATCGAACAGAAATTTGTATGACTTCGAACTAAATGACACCAAAGTCAGCCATTAAGGGCTCTTTAAATATGGATTTAAATAACAATAAAACAGGTAAGATAGTTTTCATTTCTATTCTGCAGTGTTTAAAATATGTTTAATATTCAAACAGGTGTCAATATTTGAATTTCAAGTTTATATGCTGGTGCCAAACACTTTTTGTATATTTATCTTTAAATCGTTCAAATGGGTGTGAGAGAACAAGGAGTGTGCTTGCAGAAATTAACAGTTTGAATTTGAAATAAATTGGATTTCTGGTTTTCTTTATATCTTTTGGAGGCAGTTTGTGCTATGTCTGATGAAATTTTGAGTTTGTATTAAGTTCAAGGTTGGAAAGGTGTGTGGGTATGTATATGATCTGGAGAACAGGTGTTTTTTTATAGGAGGTTGAATGGCAGGTGACAAAGTGTTTGGGTGGTGTACAATAAATTCAGGACATTACAGGGGTGTTAGCTAGCAGTACATCAGAAGGCACTTGCGTAACTTATCTTTTGATATTTTGGTATCACCCAAAAGTGATATGAAAATCAAAAAACACCCATTTAGGTGTGTGTGTGCATATATTTGAATTGATGCAAGCCGAGATGTATGAATTATGATAAGATATGACTTTTGTAAACTAAAAAAAAAGTATCTAAATGTATGCTTTGATTGATGCCATTAATTTGCTGCTACATGTGAGCTTTCAGTTGATGATGAAACTGTTTCCAGGTAATATCCTCATCTGGCTTGAATTCTATCAACCATACTTAGTGCTAAGTAATACTTAAATACTCGGTAAAACTTAAATACTTAGGGTAAATTTCAAGTAATACGGAAATACTTAAGGGTATTACTAATCCAGGCTCAGTACAGAAATCAGGCTAATAACTTACCATTTAAACTGAGTTATTTTTGATTGGTTAACATAAGCAGGGCCATAAACCTAATTCACAAGTCCCAGAGTTCCTGTGGTATTTTAACTGCTTAGACTTTGCTAACCTACCTTTGTAATGCTTATGGCTTGGAGAGTTAATTGTTTCAGACAGAATAGTTTGATACCTCATAAATATGCGTACAATATGCGGGGCTGACTTACGTATATTGTTACACTTACCAACGTGTTAGACTAGGGCAGTATGCCAATGGAATTTTATCATCATAAGCATATTTTATCCCCAGATAGCCGACACATATCTCAAACATTGATCAGTTGAAAGATTATTCATGGAGTTGTTCGTAAATTCAGTCTTTAAAAGTGAAAAGCAGGAAATTTTGGTAATTTTACAATTCATTAAGTTTTCGGTTAAATTTTTTTTTTTTTTTTTTTATTTTTATTTAAAAACTGAGTGGTTTTGATGATGCAGTTCTGATTGGCAAAGGTGGGAATATTCATTTAATCACCTGATGGATTTTAATTATTCAAGCTGTTTGATATACATGGATAATAATCAATTACAATATTATTAGTATATGATGAATTACTAATAATAATTTAGCTAAAATATGCATTTTAATAAACAATTTAAGTCACTCTTTACCAGTATTTCGGCAAAAGTTGCTTTTGACTAGGAAAAAAAATGGAAATAACAAAATATTGGTAAAGAGTGACTATTAATGCATTGTTTATTAAATTATCTTTCACAAAGGCATGTGTTGCCGAAATTCTAGTAAAGAGTTAAGAGTTATTTTCTTTCCCTCTTGAATATCTACATATTTATTGATGTAATTTATGACTGAAACTTTCCCAATATCAATAGAAGTTATTTTATGTCACTTAGATTATAATTGTAGCATTCAAGTCTGCAGTAATTATTCAAACAAAGACTAAATATTTTCGCAATGTGTTGCTTTTTCTGTCGTAATTTATGTACAAATGCACTAGGTCAGTACTGTAATATGAAATAACTTTGTTGATATTTCATTGTATAACAATGTGCGCAACAGATCTCCCAAGTTCCTTCCAAGACATGTGTTAATCAGAATTATACCACACCTCACAGGTAATGAATAAACTCAATGTATTCAATCTTGCTGTCTCTAATTTGAACAGTTTGTATTTATTGATGAATCAAAATATTTTCCTATATGGTTTTTCAAGGGTTGATTGACTGTAAAAACATTAGTAGTTTGGTTTAGACGGTCGGTCATTCATAGAACCCATGGGTGGATTTTTACCTTGATTTCACTTTGAATAAAAATGGCCAATTTGGTCTTTAAATGAGTGGGTGTGCGATTTTGATCCAAGGTAATTTTTGCACAGAGAAACCATTATAAACTGATTATATTTGTTCAGGAATACTTTATGGTAGAAGATCGTGCCTCATCCAAGGCTGAGTGTTGTTGGAAGGTTGCAAATCATTATAATGCTTCAGACAGAAAAATTGTGATATTTTAATGAATTGGTTCAGTTTGCACATTTCTACCTGTGTAATGATATTGAGGTTTAAAGTTCAGTTAATTTTTTTGTGGCCATGATATTATTTTCTCAATATCTTATAAAACAGATTAATTCACAGTAGGAGAAGATTTTTTTCTTTCTTTTTTTTTTTTCATTTTATTATCATTGGCAGAAAAAGATAAACATATCGGTATTTGAAATTTGCCTATATTCATAGGAAGGAAGCTAGTTTTCCAAAATATTGGACAGTGATGAATTGTTATTTGTTTTTGGATACATTCATCTGAGGAATAGTTCTGAATAAAAAGTGGAAGCAAAAATTACACACTGGAAAAAAAATTCAGGATTGGAGAAATGGTTATCGGAGTGTACCTATCCTAACCTGTTTAAAGTGATTGTTGAATGACAAGTGCTGATGAAAGTTTGAAATACAAACACTTGTGTGGGATATAGACATGAAGCCTGACAGTTTGGAGGAGAGCAGCCCCAGGGCGCGGCAGGATGTGAATGGAAACCCGCGCCCCATGTACAGTGTGGTCAAGCATATGAGGGGTAAGGCTGTGAGAATGGGGTATGTGTGAATTGCCCAGGGGCGGGGCCAATGTTGGAAGCATGCATAATTATGTCAGATACTTCCTGTCCTTTCTCTTCACCTCATCTGAAGTTATTTTTGAGAAACTAGAGCCTCAATCTTCTTAAGTTTCACAAGAATTAGTTTGTGACTGAAATTTAGGATGATTGAGGTCAAACTTTTAAGATTAATTGAGATGGCCCATTGAATATGGGTCCTACATAAATGACATAAAACCCCAGTGTTTTAATGTCTGTAATTAGATTTTCTTCACCAAAGGTAAGTTATGAAGATAGAAAAAGTCTATTAAATCATATTTATGAGAATCAAAGATGGCTAAGAGTTAAAAACACTTTAAAAAAAAAAAAGAAAGTAAGAGGGCAGGGTGAGCAAAAAGTGTTGACACCTTAGATGGTAAGATTTGGAATCAAAGTTTTCTTTTAGATTGCTTAGTATACTACGGGAAAAGAAAGATATCCTGAGATCAATTTAAAGGTAAGTCATCTTGGAGGGTATTACAGGCATGTTAATGTGTAGGTCTATTGTAGCACATGTGTGTATGTAGCTTGTAAAGTAGGTTAGCTTATAGTCCTCCATTTAAAGTATGAACAGGATTTTACAGTAATATATATAGTTGTGTACATTTATGTGGTATAATAGTTGTGTACATTTATGCGTTCCTAATTCAGGCAAATAAATTGTCTACAGGTATTGTATAGGAAGTTAAAATGTTAAAATGTTTATTCATTAACCCTAACCTCATGATTATGGACATGTTTTGTACCTTAGCAAACAGAGCTGACCCTGAGGATCTCCTACGTCTGCTCAAACAATTTTGTAGCCCCATTTTTACACAGCCTGCTGGCAAAGAAAAATTTATAGTTTCATATTTGCCATTCAAATTTCAGAAAAAAGATACTATGTATTCATTAAGTCATAAATTTGTAAATGAATTTTCATGAGGTAAAGGGTTAGTGCAGGTATGTGTAGGAAAAATATCTGTTTCATAATATCATGGGCCTCATATAGCCATTTTTTAAGGCTGCCAAATGGTGTAAATTTTTCAAAGGGAGAAAAATTCTAATTTTATTGCAGTATCTATGCCATTTATCTCCCTTTGTTATGAAAAAGAATATGTCTTTTTGAAATATTAAATGCTTTGTTAGTGCTATCAATTTTGAAATACAAGCCATACCATTCCTGTGTGTCTGTTTATATAATGTACTTCAATGTTACACTTTCCAAACCAATTAAATGTCAATGTGTTCTTCATAAGTTTTCTATGTCAGGTTTTCTATAGACTGAAGACCATGTTATCTGTGTATTTTCAGAGCTGCATAAACAGCATCAAGACAAGTTGGAGGATATAACAGGTCGTTTCGATGGAATCAAACTAAATCTCCTAGTAAGTAGATCCTTTACTTATTGTAGCCAATATAATTATTGTTATACCCCTGTATTACAATTTAACCCTTTCCCTCATAGAGGACACCATGAAAAGGCCTATGCGAACAGGATAAAACCAGATCAGCCTGCGAGTCACTCGCAGGCTGATCAGGTTTTATGCTGTTTGCTGCTCCTCAGTGGTCTGGAAATGAGGATTTTGTAATTAAATTTGGTAAGGTTTAACTGTGGTTTTCTGCAGATCAGGCTTTATGTGATACCTATTGAGGGCGTCAAAATGAGTCTATATGAGGGAAAGGGTTAAGTTGCTGAGTGAGACATTGTTGTATGTAGTGGGGGTGATCATCACCTCAGTAATAGCTCTACTTTGAAATATATTCCTGTGAAAAGTTTTTTCTGTGGGATGTTCTATAGACTTTGCTTGCATTACTTGCATATTATTATGCTATAATTAATTATTTAATTGGAAATAAATGAAATTAACAGTAATATCTGTATTAATTTTATTTGTTAACATCAATTGGGAAGCAAATGATTATAACTTATATTTTCACCTCCACATACATGGAAAAGATTAAACTGTGCTTGATTCATGTGTATTGGATTATGTCCCTTTGTATCCCCTAAACATTATTTTCCAGACCATGCTATAAGCTGCCGGGTGTATTCATCGCTTTCAGTTGTAGCTTTGGTTATCTCTTCAAGTTTCCTAGGCAGTTCCAACACTTGGGTCTGGGAATGGCTAAAGCTAATCTGATTCTTGTTTGGTTTGACCACACATTTGTTGATCCCTGAGTAAAAAAAACCAACCAACAACGAATATCAAAATGATTAAACCAAGATAAGATAACTCTGTCAAGAAGAATGAGTTAAAATTTTTAAGACAGCTTTCTGTTAGATCTAGTTTCTGTATGGTATGCCATTATGTAAAATGTTTTAGCTTTGAGGTAAATTAAGGGCAAAGAGTGAATTATGTCTGTAATTTGTGTACTTTTTTTCCGTCTGCTTGTAGAATAAGGTTGAGTCGTTGAAAGCCGAGTGTGACGGATTTCGAGACAGGGCCAGGGCATGTGAAGAGGCTCTACAGCGGGACTCCGATTACAAGGTTCAGGTAGGTGGCTCTGATTGGTCATTATTACTTTAATTACCTCATGAATATTCATATACAAACATATGACCTCATTAATTTTGATCTTAACTTTAAATGGTATGTGAAACAATTGATATTTCTTTGCGATACAATATTAAATGAGCAATCAGTGGAGATCTTGATCACACAGCTGCTTGGATTAGGGGATCGCCTGATCTGGGTCTGCTCGGTTTGCCAAGGCTGAAAGAGTTGTCTGACATCAGAATATCCAGTTAGAAGTGGCAATTCTTTGAATTTGAACATTACAGTGATAAAATGATTGTCAGTTTTTACTGAATAGGAAAATGTTTTACTAATGTAAATACATGGACTGTAGAATTCTGATAAATCCATGGATGGATGAGGGAAAAGAATATATACAAGAATATTCCCTCTGTTTCTCCCTACCAGGACTTGGGATATACCTAGAGCTGAGAAGGAATGATGCTCCAGTGATTTTCTTTTGATAAATTTACTACCTTTTACAGATGGTTTCCACAAGCCAAAAACTGATTTTTTCCCAAAATAACTACCTTTTCTCCCAATGAAAATTAGTTTTTGTTTTTCTCAAAAGAAATAATTATGGAATTTTAATGAAATTTGTGTTATCATTATACCTTTAATGTTATTTAAACATTTTCATTAACCTGTGCCGTCCCAGTTTTTGATTTATAACACTAATTTTCCCAAAAAGAAAGCCACAGGTTATAAAAAAAAAATCTTAAAAAAAAAAAATCACTGTGCTCAGATAATGGTTTCTCAGACTTGGACATTTATGGTCTGACGTTATACATTGACTCTCTTACAAATGGTACCATAATTATAATTATCTGTTGCAGTGTGCACTAGCACCATACAAAAACCTGCCACAAGAGATTGAGAGTCTGAAGACTGTTATTGAAATGAAGAATGAAGAAATTAACAAACTGCGAACCAAGAACATAGAACTGACTAAGAAGGTAGGTTTACTGTTAGAAGTGAGAATCCAGTAGTATTTCTGATTAGAGCGTCCGCCACGGATTTTCATGTGAGGAAGCCTTCCAGCTGGTTTGCAGTAGACGTAGTTCTACCCGGATGCCTCGCTGTAAGATGTCGCTATATGACTGAAATACTGTCGAGGCGACCGTAAACTCAAATAGTCAAGTCGTGAAAAGTCTGTCAATTGCTTGCAGACTGGTTTATCCAGGAAAATCACCCACAAAACATGTTAATGAGCATTAATTATAGGAATCACTATATAAATAATGTCCCATATTAAACTGATCGGTCCTTTCCTATCGATCCACATGGTGGGGGTATGAATCACCTTAATTGTATTATGATATTTGCATTGACTAGTATTCCACTAACACTTGGTGCTAAATAATAGTTAATCTTTAACTTATGTAGAAACCATTCCACCATTCCTGTTTTCTCAAATATTCAAATATATGATTAAATGCACATAAATGATTAGTTAAGTAACTATTCACAAAGAAGTGAACTATATTGGTATATATATGGGTATGCCCGAGCTGGGACACTTCCTCTGGTTACCGCATCAAACCAAAGATGTATAAATTGGTATCAGATGCACCCTTGCCTGGCATTGGCAAAAATAGGGTTGTTATGGGAACTTGGAGTACTCAGTACTGGTTCTACCTAGAAACTTGTGTCTTGTGTATTGGTGCTATACAACCAGGCATATAAAAGAACCAAAGGGGTCTATTTGAGCCAGGGTATCACAACCAGACTCCCTTGTATCCAACTACTGTCTCTTCTGATGCTGTCTCTGCAGCAAAAAGCAGCACCGACATGTGGGTTATCCTTGAACATAAGGTCTGATCGAAATATGGCCGTAATAAATAGAAAATGATTGCTAGATATCACAATAGAAGAAGATTTATTGAAGAAACATAATGATGAAATTTACATAGTTCTAAGAGGGTTGGTAAATTCAAGCCAGAGCATATTTGCATTGCTGGAAGTCTATTTTTGATTTTTTTAGAATTTTGTTTTATGCAAATATTCATGAAATATGCCAATGAAATAGCCCTGTATGTTATCTATTTTTGGACAGTATTTGTCTAGAAGAGACTGTATATTTTATAAGTATACAGTCTAGACCTATTTTATCATGTTCTTTAATATAACTCAGTTCAAATCATATACCCATTATCTTAAACCCTGTTCCTCATGAATATTCATGCACAAGTCTTTGACTTCAGTGAAAGTTGAATTAATGGATGGCTTACAATAAGCCAGCAGCCAGAAATTGCAGAGGTTTGGGCTTGATCATTTGCGTTTCGGTTGTACTTATATAACAGATTGCTTACTTTTGTACCTCCAGCTCGAAGAACTCCCCATCGCAGAAGAGAAGATAATTAGTCTTCAGCAAAAGAAGGAAAACCTAGAGGCCATTATCAGCATGAAGACAGACCATGAAAAGTAAGTATGCTGGTGATTGTCAGAAATTGATGTTGTCAGAAATTGATGTCATTTTTGTGTCACGTGCTGTAAGCAGAGGTGACACATAGGGATTACTTTTCCGTCATCTGTCTGTCCATCCGTCTGTCTGTCCGTCACACTTTTTCCATCACACTTCAGCAGGTGACACATGTGTTCCAGAGACAACTCTTGTTTCAGACATTTTGAGTGTTGACTAATCCTGGGCTTACAAGTCTTGACAGTGTGCTAGTTTTGCACTGATCGCCAATGATGGCTTTGTCGATGACTGAAATTAAAATCACCATCATTAAAATATTTAACGAATACATACACTTTTTTCAATTTTATTGTTAAATGCCATTAGTGGTGTTTGGTATGTTTTGATATATTTATTCATTAATCTTACCACTTATTTTATTTACAGCTGTCAAAAAACAGCCAAGGATTTCAAATAACTTTCAATAGAAAATTAGTAGTATTTATAAGCTTGATTATTGATATTCTTGAAGATTTTAAGGTTTACTTTAATGCATTTACTTAACACCCCAAAAATTTTGACTGATACCTGCCAGTTGTTTTTGAACATAACATAGGTCTTTTTTTCTTAAGAATATGTACCAATGCAATGAACAATGTGAAAGAACACCAAAACTAGTCATAGGTACAATTTTTTTTATTTATTCATGTTGATTTTGTATTAACAGAGTTCTTCATGAGAGATGCCAGAGCCTGATGAAAAAATACGACAAAGAGTCCAAGGCCAATAAACGACTCTCGATGGATTACGAGGAGTTGATGTGGAAACTGTCAGAATCATTCAATGAGGGAAGTGTAGATACAGGATCACAGGAAAATCTGCACTGTAAAAAACTGGGCATGTCTGAAAGTGCCGGATCTCCGGACATGGGTCGGAGATTGAGGACACCCACCGGTTCAGAAGGAAGTCCGTCAAAGAGTCCTGCATACCGGAGGACCCTTTCTTCGAGTGTTGACGATAGGGAGGAGAAAAAATTCAAGCGTCGCTCAGGAAATTTCTTGTTGGATGCTGGCAAGCAAATTCGGTCAACGAGTCCACTTGCAAAGCAAAATCCGCTGACAAAATCCTGGTGTCCCGGGACAGAGTCCCCCTCCCCAACACAGTCACACAGATTATCGCCAAACCTCATGTCACAGTCGTGGTGTGTTGACATGAGTGAGAATGAACAAAGTGCGAGCAAACTGCCAAAGAGCAGGTCAAGTCTTGAACCTGAGAATGAGAAGCCTAGGTCAAGACGAAGACTGATAAAGGAATCAGATAGGCCAGACTCTGAGATTGTTTCGGATGATTCTTTGTCAAATAGTGTCCGTTCCAATGGACTTGAGGTATCTGCAGATTCAAAAGCAGAGGCTAAGGAGGAGGTGCAAGTGAAAGGACGGGTAAGAAAGAATACAGTGACTCTAGATGATAGTGAATCAGTGTTCAGTGGAAAGGAGGACGCTCAGGCAGTGAATACCAGTAGTTTGCAACAGAATGGACATGTTTTAAAGAGTCCAGAAAAACCAGAGGCAAAAAGTGTGAAATCTTCAATGTCAGAATCTTCCAGTAGCGAGACGGTGACGTTACAGAGAGGCGCTGTCGTGTGCCCGCCATCTAAACTGCCCACGTACCAGGATAGAAAGACCACCAGAAGTCACAAGGAGTCGATGGTGTGAAATACAAAGGGCTCGTCTGCAGGACTCGAAGTGATAATAAGTGAGTCTTTGAGAGATGGAACTGCATCTATAATGGCCTATCCTGGAAAATGAAGGTTCACATTTTCTCTGATTTCACGCCAAGTGGACAGAGAGCATTGCTGTCTTTCGTATTGTAGATGTTTAGACTATTTTTAACACTTGATTGATGGACTGATTGTGCTAATTATGAATAATTGCTTTAGCATCAAAAACAGAGTAAAGCAAGTTTATGTTTGTTTTGAATACAGGTTAGCTAAACACAAAAGCTTTTCCCTATACAAATTTCAAGTATGCAACATTGCTTCTTAATAGATATTATATGATGTTAAGAGTTAAATGGATTTTACAATATGAAATCAATAATTGTTTGGGTTATGATGTTCTTGAAAGAGATGATACACCAAATTGCCCTATATTTACTCACTGTGTGAGGTCAGTCATAGGTTGAAGGTCAAGGTCATGACCTCTGTATGTTAGAAGTTGGAGTAGCAATGGGGATTGTGTGTAACATCTCGGTCAAGGTCATTGTGAATGTCATTCACTACTTTGGTGATAAAAAAAGAGGGCAGAAACTCTTTGGTAGACATATAAATTATGTATTTATATGTGTATATATGTATATATTTGTGTGTGAGAGGTGAGAGAGAAAATTGAGAGAAAAAAAGGTGAACGTTCAAATGAAAAGATTTACTTGGTCCAAAGTCAAGGCCTTTAATTGCCCTTTTGGGTTTTGAAACTCATGCTATTGTTTGATCTATTGAGTTAGCCCAATAGTAAAAGGGGCTATCTCCCAAGTAGAGAGTCAAGTCAGCCCTTTCACCTATAACTTCACATTCTTAAAAAGGCAGTTTGGACCTAGTACATGTAAGATTGCAATATATAGTCAAACCTGTCTTAAGCTGTCAGTCAAGGGAACAAGAGAATGTGACCGAATAACAGAGGTGGTTGCTAAATGAAGGTTAAACATATAATAAAATGCTAGTTTGGTAGTATTAAAACTGACCATTAAATGCAGGTTGACTGTTTAATACAGGTAGCTGCTAATACAGGTTCAATTGTATATACAATACATGCACACACAAGTACATACATACATTCAAGAGAGGAAGAGGAAAGGGAGGGGGGCTGTGTGGTTGTAGTCCTTGACAAATATCATTCAGCTCCTTACTGTTGTGGGTTTAAATCCCAGTGTTGTCCTTCAGATTTCCATTTGTGGAAACCCTCTTGGCTCATGATTAGTCAGTGTTTCACCCCGGTGCCTTGGTGTATTCCAAGTCTATACATAAATAAAAAAATAACATCTTTTGTGTTTAGCTTACCAGCAATTCTGGTATTTTAAGTAGTGGTTCTTCAGCCAGAAAACTAAAATACTGAGTTCTTATTTCAATATTGGAGTTCTTCAGACCTCTATCAAGTTAAGATTTGTTTGTTATTTAAAAATTGTGTGAAAAATTTGTTACAGATAGGTGTAAATTTTCACTTCAGTCAGTGTTAAAATTTAAGAACATTTCTGTCCGAATGGAATTTTAATCATGAAATCTCTTAATTGAAAAATGATATGATAGGAAATATTTCACTGTGATGAATATTATGACAGAAAAAAATAGCAATATTTTATCTTGATACAAAAAGGAAAAGCTTTGTGATGTGAGATGTATTTTCCTTTAGTAGTATAGTCTCAGGATATCTTCTTTTTAAAATTGGGACCAAGCTTTGATATTAATTACTTGTTGTAAGGTGTTACAATACAGACACAGTTTTTTTTTAACTTTTTAAAAAAACCTTTTTTTTTGCTTTATTTCTTTTGTTCAATCTACCTGAATTCCAATTAATAATCTTGATTATTTTTTTTTTCTATTTTCAAACATTATTGAGACATTAAATTATTATTATTCCCTTTGCTTTATATTTCAAAACAGGCTTCTATTTTTAATGAGACATGATTTTACAATATATTATTTGCTTGATAAATCTACTAAGCAGACAAAAATACTGACAATTCAGATTGGAATTATTGTCTCAAAATTTTTTATATTGATTCCAGTCATAAAGCATAAGAAAGCCTGTGTTGTTTTTCTGCGAAGGACACATTATATTGTGCCAAATCTGTATAGTGTATTGTCCTGTGTGCTATATCAAGTGACAATTCCATGTACATAAATAATTGTGATCATTGAAATCCACCAGATTTTAACTTCAGCTGTGACTTCAGTTCAGAATATCTTCTTTGATATTAATATTGTAAAATTAAAAAGAAAGAACCGTAATGTGAAAAAAATAATTTTTATTATTTCATCGCACAACTAGTTTGTGTATGCATATGTAAATTATTAGCTTTAAATTATTTGTTCATTATTTTTAGTGATATTGCTGAAAGCGCTCAGCATATTTATAGTTATGTATATATGAATATTTATTAATAATATTGTACATCTCTGCTGGCACCTCCCACTCTCCCGATATTGGGGGTGTGTCATTGTGAACGTTTGCCGTTTCATTGATAACATAGTCATGCCGAGTAGTTCAAATGAATGTAATCAAGATTTTAGTCCATTTTTATCCTTGTTAATTTGCAATTAACACACTCAGATAACCACATTCTCGAAAACAAATAGTCTAGTTGTTACATTGTTATCATTCATATACAACGTTGACCGAAATGAATAGTATGTTTATTACCTAATTTTCTTAATTTCTGCATATGTTTTTGCAAATTGGTTTAGAAGGTCATAAACAAAAGGGAAATAAGCAAGGAGAGATTGATTATGGTCATGTGACTCTGTCGAATATATTAAAGGGCATTATTTAACCCTTTCCCTCATAGAGGAAACCATGAAAAGACCTATGCGAACAACATAAAACCAGATCAGCCTGCGAGTAACTCGCAGGCTGATCAGGTTTTATGCTGTTCGCTGCTCCTCAGTGGTCTGGAAATGAAGATTTTGTAATTAAATTTGGTAAGGTTTAACTGTGGTTTTCTGCAGATCAGGCTTTATGTGGTACCTATTGAGTGTGTCAAAATGAGTCTATATGAGGGAAAGGGTTAAAATTTAATTATCTTAGGAAATTTGCAAGCTTACATTATAATCACTATCAATTGATACACAGTAACGTGTATATATTTACAACTAGGTAGTCCAGTAGTGTTGTCATATATATCACCAATTTGATCCAAGTTTTCATATTAGAAAAAGAAGCCCTGTTTGATCAGCTTGCACAGTTTCACTGGAGTTTTTTATGCTGATATTCAATATCATCACTTATACTTTCGTCTTTTTTTCCCCTTTATTTTTTCATTTTCTTATTTAGAGAAGCCATAAAAAGTGCCAGTAGAGACAAAATGGCCGCATAAGTCTTTTTGTTTTGGATATTGTAATTGGAATGTATTGTACATAATATTTTGATTTTTTTTTTTTTTTTTTTTTTTTTTTTTTATTTTGTGACATTTATAAGCTGCCTTCATTCATTGGTTAAATGAAATATATATATATAGATATATATATTTGTATAAATGTGGTGTTGGTTGCAAAACTGCCTTAACTATGTGGCAGATACATGATTTTTGCGGTAAAGTTCAGAATGTACGAAGAATGCATGTGTCTCAACAGAGATTTTATTTTCTGTTGACAGAAGTATTTATTTCTGTTAACTGTACTAATCGTTCAAAGTGATATTTCATGTTAACAGTTAAGCCACAATATTTGTAAACGATAACATAAGTTCCGTTAACAGTTATCTGATAAATGTGATCAGTAATGATACATTCTTCTGACTGCAAAGATATCATCCAATTGATGGTTCATCAGTCTTCATATATATGCTGATAAGCCCTTCTGGCTTTCAATGGACAATTATTATATGTATTAATTTGAAAAAATGTAAATCGTGGAGCTTTTGTAAAGTATTTTAAACAGCAGAGTGGCGCTATCACATCATTTTATAAACTTTTTTTTGCTGTCTACATTAAGAGCGAAAAATCACTGAAGAGTAATTTAGTTTCTTGTTTAAAGTGAGCTTAAATTCCTGATAATTGTGTCGATATTTTTTAACAGTAAATCTGTCAACAGTGATGTTATATTCTGTTGACAAAAAACGTTTGCAGTTCTGGTTGTATAAAGTGAAAGTG
This sequence comes from Solen grandis, assembly GCA_021229015.1. Taxonomy (NCBI): domain Eukaryota; kingdom Metazoa; phylum Mollusca; class Bivalvia; order Adapedonta; family Solenidae; genus Solen; species Solen grandis. Next base: position 8,512,942 of record CM037778.1, read on the forward strand.
TTTCGCCAAGAGAAACATATGCAAAGTTTTTAACGGCTTTACCGCTACACTGAAACTGTCTGTTTTGTTCTTGTCAGGCCCTGACTTCACAAGGTACCCTGAATTCTGACATCCAAATATTCAAATTTAAAAGAAAGAAGAGAAAAAAATATGATTAATGACAGATTTTACACCCGCTACTTTCTAAGGTAGTAACAACACAAACTTTGTAGTACTTTGGCCTTCTTAGATCCAGGGCATTTTCTTTGGTGGGGATAGACTTCAAGAGCGCGTGATAAAATTACCGAATAGCAATCAATAGTGCCTGAATGTGCAGAAGGGATACCATGCTGCCGTGATACTCTGCCAATCCTGTAGTTTGATCGTAGTTTGATAATCTCTTATAAATTTCATAACCATGAACAAATGTGCACAAGCCGTAAATAACCAATTCATTATAGCCAGTGCCCTTGGTTTAAATGACTTTGGTTTAACTTTTTGAAGGTTTTGAAAGACTGTTTATGTAAATGCAGTTTATGTCACATCACCATGGTTGGTATTAAAATTATAAAGTATGTTTACACTGGCATACTCCTATCCTATGATGCTTCCTGCAGCCATGAACTTTACTTCTTTTTTTTTGTTTCCTTCAAATTTTATAATGACATGACCTTGACTTTGTCAGTTGATAAGTATAGGCTAAGGTTTTAGGTGCATGCCAAGTTTGTAAACTTTGTGAAGACAGGGCTTTGTTTGGTAACTTGATCTCATTTTGTATTTAAGATATTTTGTTGCATTTATATACATAAGTTCGTCTGAAATTTCTTGTATTTGATTTGCAATATTCAAATTTTAAGATGATTCTTGAAAGGTTTCAGAGATTGATTCAGATAATTGAGAATCGTTGGCTAAATTTCTGCAGCAAGTTTTACATATCTATAGATTCTTTGTTAGGAGTATCCAAACCTTAGAACAACCTGTTCATTTGAAAATATTGACTAAAGCACTGTGAAATATGGACTTAAGTTTAAATGCTAAGTACAAAGTCTTTTAAGTCTTTTGATGTGAATGAAATATGAACTGGTGCTGAAGTGTACATTTGAATTTAAAAAAGTAGAATAAAAAATGTGATTCAATGGTGTTGTGAAATATTTTGTGATTATTAAATTATATCCTGTTTATGAATTAATTTGTATTATTTTTAGGTTTTGATTTGTGTTTTTCTTTGGTAGGTTTATGAGGAAATTATGTTTTGTTTTGAAGAAATATTATTCTAGCTGCCTATTTCCATGTGGTGCTTTGTATAAATTATCTCCTCTTGAGTTAAATATGGCTTTGTGCAGAATATGTTAAAACAATTACCTCCCCTGAGTATGTTTGCTTTTTTGCATTATTGTAAGAATGCATGTCATAGATTTTCTTTGTTTCAGGCAGCAATTGGTTCATAATTAATAAAATGTTACAATAAAATAATGGTTAGTGGTATTTTCACAACCCATTAAGAGTATTACAGCCTGACCTTGTCAAGGGAAAGAGAAAACTAGAGAGCCATAATGGCCCAAAAATGCTCATCCGAGTCCCATTGCTTAGTTTCATAATTATGGTGTGCTAACAAGACAAAAACAGCCCATTTCTGACGAATTCATAACTCTGGAACACATTATGGGATCAGTCTGGTTCAGGAAAGGAAAGGAGATCTATTCTTTATAAATGTTTTGTGAAAGGTTGGTTGAAATCGACGAATAAAAAAGGAAGCCAATATCCTGCAGAAATTGAAAATATACATATTTTGACCCTTTAAGGGACCATTAATCTGCAGTGCATGACTGATTCTGGCTAGTTGTTGTTGTTGTATTGGGGGTTACCGTTGCTGCGATAGTATTTCAATCATAAAGCGACGTCCAGCTAATTACAGGTGGAGGAAGACCCCGAGTACACAGAGGTACCCGGGTAGAACCACCGACCTGCCGCAAGCCAGCTGGAAGGCTTCCTCACATGAAAAATCCGAATTCCCTACCTGGATTCGAACCCACAGCGGTAAGGGGCTGAGAGATTTGTAAGTCCACGACTGTAACCGCTCGGCCTCTGGCTAGTTCAAGGAAGAAATATCGATATATTGCTGGTTAAATAATTGTGTTTTGTGTAACTTTGCAACTAAAAAAATAATAAAACAATACTATTCAGCAAAGGCAAAATAAGCCAATCTGCCCCCAGTCAGGGGCCATGACTCTGTAACGCATGATGGTGCCACTTTAAGAAAGGAACCTAGATGTACTGGAGATACAAGTTCTGTGCAAGTTTGATTCAAATCAAATTAACAATGAAACCGCTATCCTAGAGAAAAAATATGTTGACGCACGCACAGACAACAAGGTGAACAGGTGAGCTAACAAGAGCAATCAGGGGGACAACACTCGACTATTCTCGGTGCTTGATTGCAAAACAAGGGCCAGAGGCATAGAGCTCTAGGTCTCATATGATGTGTACGCAAACTGGTTAGGGGGTTCGGTTACAACTATACAAAAATAAATTTAATAAAGGGAGATTATCAGTATTTTATATAGAGAGTATTAATTTTAAGGAAACCCCATCGCTGTGGGGGCCTAATTTTTCATTTGATCAACTTCGTTTTTGCAAATGTGCAAATGAAAAAAATTAGGTGACCATTTGTGCCAAATGAAATTAAATTCAACGCCGTGGGCCCTCATTTTCCAAGGGATCAACTTCAATTTATCAATGGCAGATGACTATGGGATGACAATTTATGCCAAAGGAAAATTAAATTTTGACCATTGGTTTCGGAGGAGATTTTTTTCAAGTTTTTTTTTAAATGATTTGTGTTGGTTGCCATGGCAACCATAGTTCACGCTGGCGGCCTCAAACCTGAAGGCTTTCGTATAGCTGCTGGTCTTAACTGTTGGACTCACTACATTATTTACACACCTGAAAGAGTTTTGTTTAAAATTCACAAGATCATGTAGATATGGGGTGATAGTCTATAAAATTATTTGAACGTTTCTATGGTGATGCCATGTGTTCTACTCACATGTAAAGTAGGCAAATTAGCCCTATTTAAAAGGTCTCTGTACGATAAACTAAAATCTTTAAAAGTGATTCATACTCAGACGTCTCTGCTGTAACTTCTCAATATTAGTAGAATTAGAGTGGGAACAGAAATGCCAAACTAAAGGACAGTAGTTAAAAATAGACAAAATAAAAGACTTGTTTTCTTGATCAAAAACTTTGCTTCATTGGAGGCATCATGAATTTGTTCACCCACAGCAATATACTGGAATTTATCAGGGTTTGCTTGCATTTGTTGGAAATTTAAAGCAATTAATGGGTGAGCTAAACTTACTTTGTTTATTAGTGCATTTATTGATACTGCCTTTTTCATTTAATTAATGATGCCATATTCTAGCAGCACGTTATTGATAGATCTTTCTGTATAGCAGCGCATTTATTGATTTAGCGGTGCATTTATTGATACTGCTTTTTATTTAGAGCATATAATTGATACCGTTTTCTGTTTAGCAGCACATTTATTTATTTAACTGTACATTTTTTGATACAGCTTTTTGTTTAGCAGCCCCTTTATCCAAACGACTTTTTTGTTAAGCGTTACATTTATTGAAACAACTTTCCATTTTACTGCGCATTTATCGACGCCACTTTTTGTTTAGCAACGCATATATTGATAACGCCTTTTTAGCAACTATTTCTGTTAATCAGCGCATTTATTGATATCGCTTAATGTTTAACAGTGCGTTTATTGATAATATTATTAGTCCCCACCGGTGAAACTGGTTTGTAGTAATTGGAATCAGTCGAGAAAATATTCGTCGATTAATCAGAGGCAAAAGTCACTGATTAATTGATTAATTATGATTAAATACACAATAAACCGTTTTGGAGCCTGCATTTTTTATGATTTTATTGTGCAACATGAAAACAAAGTACTCTGTTGTTGTTGTTGTTGTTGTATTGGGGTTTATCGTCGCTGCGATAGTATTTCAATCATATAGCGACGTCCAACTGATTAGAGGTGGAGGAAGACCCCGAGTACACAGAGGTACCCGAGTAGAACCACCGACCTACCGCAAGCCAGCTGGAAGGCTTCCTCACATGAAAAATCCAAAGTCCCCTCCGGGATTCGAACCCACAGCGGAAAGTACTCTGTACCATAAAGATTATATAGAACGGAAATAAAGTATAAGAGGATACAATCAGAGACCAAAGACGTGCAAAGTGCAACTTTAAAAGTATCCTTATTTAATTTATTTAATTACCCAATCAGATGCGCGTTTTTTGTTTTTTGTTTATTTTTCGTCAGTATTTCGTCAACGAATTATTTTCGTCGTCATCGTCACGTCAACCAGTAGCTCGTCACTGATTCGTTGACTTTATGATTAATCAGTCCACCACTACTGGTTTGGGACTATAGGTTTGAACGTGCTTCCCGTCCGTCTGTCCCGTCCGTTCGTCATTCCGGCCGTCCGTCCCGCTTTCGCGTCCGCTCAATTACTTGGACATTTGTGGTTTGATCTCAGTTAAACTTCACAGAAGTATTCCTCATAACCCAAGGGTGTGTCGCATACATCAACCAGATGCACCCTTGAAAGGTCAAGGACACAGGACTTGTTAAAAATTGGTGTTCATAAGCTACATCTTCGTGCCCGGTCTATGACTTCTTGATTTAATTTTATTTGTCATAGCAAAAAGGTGTGTCATGCATATCAACCATATGTGTCCTTGAAAGGTCAGGGTCACAGGAGCTGTTAGAAATTGGTGTTCATAGGCTACATCTTCGTATCCGCTCTAAAACTTAAATATCTATGGATGGATTTTCATAAAACTTTATTTAGAAGTGTTTGTCATAACAAAAGGCTTATCATATGCATCAACCTTACTTTTCAAAATTATATAGTGATACTGAATGTGTTAATTATGATGATGTATTCTTTGATTATGTTAAAAACACTGTTGACGATTTAAAAACGTCAGATTTGGAATCTGAAGTAGACTGTTATTACATGCGAAGAAGTCATGACTCTGATTAAGACACTTAGGAAAGGTAAAATTATGTAGCTTTGGTGGAATTTATAATGAGCATCTGTCTCAAAGAGGGTGGTTATCTGGTAAAGGTAATTGTTAAACTTTTTAATGTTATGTATAAACATGTATATATACCCTTGAACATGAAGAGGGGATATATTATAACTTTGTTCAAAGGTGGTAATAAAATACGCACGATCCTAAAAGTTATAGAGCAATTACATTATCTTCTATATTGAAGCTGTACGAATGTATACTGTTAAACAGATTAAAACACGATATGGTACAACCTATTCATGAATTACAAGGTGGTTTCCAGGCTGCTATGGGCTGTAATATGACTAACTACATGGTAAAAGAGTGTGTAAATTATTGTAAGGAAAACCAGAGCAGGCTTTTTGCATGTTATCTGGACGCTAGACAAGCATTTGACAGAGTCTGGCATGATGGGTTATTTTATAAATTATATAAGATGGGTTTATCCAAACGTCTATGGTTGACTGTTGTAGAGCTGCACAGCAACATGTACAGTTGTGTTATGTATATGGACTCCAGACAGACTAGTTCCCAGTACTGCAGGGAACCAGGCAGGGCGGGGTCTGTTCTCCATATTTATATTTATGCTTCATAAATGATTTAATTAAAAAGTTAGCTGATTTGAGATTTGGTTTCTCGATAGGGGACAACTGTTTCTCAGCACCTACTGTAGCTGACGACATGCTTTTGTTATCTTTATCAATGGATAAACTTCAGAAAATTATTGATGTATGTTATGTTTATTCATGTCAGTGGCGTTTTCAGTACAACCCGGGTAAGTGTGCTGTAATGATATTTAATGAGAAGGAACGGTATACTTTGCGTCAAAGTAAGAAATTTACAATAGGAAATGAATACATACCTTTAGTTAATCAGTATAAACATCTTGGAGTCGACTATTACTCAGTGGAAAAAATACCAGGTATGGTCAAGGAGTATGCCAATAAACTAAGAAGAACATTTTTTGGTCTGGTAAATAACGGTTTACATGAGAATGGTTTACAACCTGTAACTTGTAAGAAAATATATACTTCCATTGTTTTGCCCAAGGCGTTGTATGGCAGCGAGTGCTTATATAATATTTCTGCTAATGATATAATCTGTTTAGAAAGGGCACATAGATTATGTATTAAGTGTATGCAAGGAATGAATGTCAGAACTAAAACGGATAATGCCCTTAGTATATTGTGTTGTCTTCCAATAGAAGCTGAGATAGATCGAAGAAAACTTAATTTACTGGGGCAGTTATATAACTTATCCAGGTATTGTGCTGTGAAGAAAATGTTCTTATAAAGAATCTGCTCGCAACAATTACAAAGGGGTTCCCTTTAAAATTTTAAAAAATTGAAACATTATCTAGATGCATATCATGACTAGTAATTTTCCAAATAAAAACATGTGGAGGAAAATAGCAAAAGATATGATATACAACAAAGTTAAGTCAGATTGGCATATTCATATCATGTCCGCTGAGTTCAGAAGATTTAGATCTATTCATTATCAATATCAAATGTGTGAGTTATGGATGTATGCATCAAGAAATCCACATTTTAATGTATGTAAAACAGTTGGATTTGACATTTTTGATGAAATGTAATGGTCAGTACAGTGAGATTTGCTTAACAGACCATGTCATTCTTGATTGTCCGTATGTAAAGGTTTTGTGTCAAACTCTCTTCAAAAGAATTAAAGACGTATTTGGTAACAATGTATGGTCTTGTCTGAATGAAATGGACAGATCATCACTCGTTAATACTCTATTGGGATCGCGCAGTTCTACAGCTTTGATGAACTGCTTACAGCAATACTATAATGATTTCTTTAGTATGGTAATCTTTCATATTCATGGTATTTGGTTAAAGTACATATATTTATAATGTTTGTTTGATATGTGCATGAAAATGACTACATGAATGTTAAGTGTTTGTATTGATGCTCATGTATTGTGCATTCGCACCCCTGTTGTAATGTTAGCACTATATTATGCTTGATATCACTTGTGAACTTACTGTTTATCATATTTATTGACCATTTTTAATCTTCAGTGATGTAGGAAATACAGATATACTACTACTACTACCTTTATTTATATTGCGTTTTGTTGAGCGACACATTTATTGATACCACTTTTCATTTAATTTTTGATACTGCTATTTGTTTAGTTTTTATTTTAGGATTTTATAATACTTTGTTTATTTTTTACGGCTTTTTGTTCAGCGGTCCATTTATTAATACTGCTTTTTCGCAGTGCAGTGTAAGGTTATGGCTAGACTTATAATTAAACGAATATTCTCTTGAATTAAAGCAAAATTAAAAATCATAATGTAACCAACGTAACCCGTATAGTTTAAACATATTATCAAAAGCCGAATGCATGTACAGAGAAAACAAATGTGTCCATTAGGCCCTCATTTGACTGTAAAATAAAGGGATACTTTTTCAGTATTCAATTCAATTCAATTCAATATATTTATTCAGTAATAAGGCCTCCGGCCCATAATACAATCTTCATAATATAAGCACAATACAGTACTGGAAGCAATGAAACGTCCCCTAATTAATATTGTCAGAATTCAAGATATGATATACATAGATACCAATGTTTCGAATAGTTTTATCGCAACTTGAGTTCATCAATAAATAAAAGTCTTGCAAATCTGTTCCCCTCGTGTACCAGTTAAATAAATATCGCTGTCTTACAGTATCATATTTACTACAAAAAAAAGGCATGATATTCACAGTCAAGTATCATTGTACCATTTTCAACAAAACAGTATATACAATGTCTTGCTTTTCTTGGAACATTTGCATGTCTCCCTGTCTCAATTCTGAGTTTATGATTTGAGCATCTAAATTTAGATAATGCATTTTTATACTTAAATGGCATATCTAATTGTAGGTACCGTTCTACATTTAAAAGCGTTTTGAAATGTTTGTAATGATGACATCGACTAGAATTATGTATATCACTATGCCAATTCTGTGTATAACAACGATAATTCTTTGTTTAAATAAGTAAACAAATGTATTAATATCCCCAATATCTTGTGAAATCCATGCGTGACCAAAGCCGTATTTAAATAACAATTCCTTAATATTTGTTGCCCAGTTACATCTCCCATTATCATCATGTCTTTTTAACATTAAGTAACACTGCCTTGGATGCCTAGATTGATGCATAAATAACAAGTTACACCAATATTTCACACAATTAGTCATATATGTTATACAAAGGGGCAATCTGCCACATTCACCAAGAGCTGAAACATTATTGGAAGTGGTATATAACCCAAGATATTTTTTACAATAATCATTATGAACAGATTCAACAGCATTTACATAACTATATCCCCATACTTGTGAGGCATAACAAAGAACAGGTTTAACAAGCAAATCAAATAATTGAAAATATTCATTGACTGGGAAGTATCCAAATGACCTTTGATATTGTCTTAATGAAAGAACAGCTTTACGAGCTTGGGTAGCGAGTTTTTCATGCGTGGTTGACCACGATAATGAGTTGGTGAGATGAACACCCATATATTTATATACTGACACAACGTTAATGGGATCTCCGCGATAGTACCACTTTTCATAGTTACGGAGATTTCCCCCATTACGAAAAATCATGACCTCGGTTTTATTCAAATTGACTTCCATACCTGTCTCTTGACAAAATATATCTATAGTATTAATTTGTTGCTGCAGTTTAATCGCCGTTTCAGCACAATTGGCAATATCGTCAGCAAACATTAGGCAGTGGACGTCAGGTATATCGTTAGAAATAAATATACCAGAATCACATGATTGTTTAAGCCGATCGATGAGATCATTAATAAAGAGGATAAAAATTGTCGGGCTGGTTACGTCCCCTTGTCTTGTACCTATGTTGCAAGGGAAGTAATCCGTCGAACAGTAACAGCATTCTGTGTTCCTGAAAGCATATCTTGTATCGTTCAGTGTGTTAGACTCTATTTTAACGCATGAATACAAATTACAATACATAGCCTTTAATATACGCAGAAATTTTCCATCTACTCCCTTTCGCTTTAAAGCGGTAAACAATTTTGAGTGATTTATTTTATCAAAAGCTTTTTTAAAGTCTATATATATACAATAGAACCTCCCACCCTTCCTCGTTAAATACTTTTGAGCCATGGCTTGTAAACAAAATATGTTATCTAATGTGGAGTATCCGCGCCTAAAACCTGCCTGAGACTCGTCAATTTTACCGTTTCTTTCAGCCCAATTATATAGTCTCGTATTTATAACATTGGAGAAAATATTATAGAGTGAATCAGTTACTGATATCCCTCTGTAGTTGCTAGGGTCTGTCATTGATCCACTTTTGTGGATTGGCGTAACAACACTTTTCCCCCAACATAATGGAAATTTACCCGTTTCCAAAATATTATTGAATAATACTTCTAGAATATGTATGCAGTAAGATATGATGTTTACATAAAACTCTGATGGTATACCATCAGGCCCCGGGCTTTTTCCCTTTGACACTTTTTTAATAGCTTGTTCAATCTCTGATCTCATAAATGGCTGATTCAGTTCATTATCAGTATCTTCCTGGAATGAGATATCTGCTAGTGGAGAAACTGCATTCTCATCAAACAGTAATGATTTAAAATACATAAACCATTTGTTGGCGGATACACTAGGACAGGGGCGCTTTATGATACGTGACCGTTTAAGTAATGACCACATCACACTGGGGTTATTTCTGGCGTTTATCAGTTTAAGCCTCTGAGTGCGTTGAAATAGTGTCTTTTTGCTACGACAACACTGCTTGAAGCAGTTGTTTCTACATCTATATTCTCGGAAGTCTTCAACTAAATTTGACCTTCTAAACTTACGTAACGCTTTATTCTTTAACGTTTTGTACCTATCACACTGAGAGTCCCACCAGTCGGGTTGTGATTTAACACGTTGAAATGGTCTAACGCGCATAACTGAACCAGCCATTTTGAGTGCAGACGTTAACGTCAAGACGGCATTATCAATATTGTCACATGATTCGTCAAAATCTGAGTTTCTTTAGTTGAAAGTAACTCACGTGCACAATTTCGTAATTGGTTTTAAACCCTTTTGGGATTACCTTAATGGTTATCAATTTGCTTGCAGGGTAAAGACATAACACATGAAATAGGGAAATGGTCCGACTCATCATGGTCTAAAACCTCGAAGTCTACAATAAATGGGAACAAATTAGAACTTGCAGTCATATAATCCACAACGCTCGTTCCATCATTTGCACTACATGTAAATTCACCTAAGTGATCATTTGGATACCTCCCATTCAAACTATGTACATCATACAAGCAACATAATTGTATTAATGATTTCCCAAAACTATTACACACATTATCTTTATTATTGCGAGGTCTACGGAAGTCACTACCCTCATAATCTATGTATCCGAATACATACACTAAGTTCTCATCTGTCACGAAATCCTGAAGGTTCTTAGTTCTTGCGTTTGTATCGCCCGATAAAAATAAGTTTAAGTCAGGGTAATTTAATTTAATTAATTCTAAATCATTTTGAATTCTGATAATACCATCTTTCTCTTGTGAGTTCTCATAGATACTAGAGCCTTCAGGAGAGACATATGTAAAATACATAATCATATCATCAATATTAAATATTTCTGATAACTTAATCTTTAAAACAACACATTCTGACATATCATCATATAAACGCACAATGGAATTGGCGCACTGAAGGCAAGAACGTATGTAAACACTTACACCGCCGCTATTACGTAAATTGTTTTGATTATATTGGCGAACATAGTCAAAGTGTAAATAACCTTCAAGAAAACTATCAAAATCACCTTTCCGCTTAGACCACGTTTCAGTCAGACATATAATGTCGAATTTTTTAAGAAATTGTTTAATGTTTATACTGTCAATATGTCTGTATAAACCACGGACATTCCATGATAGAAAAGTTATTTTTTCTATTGGACCTTCGCCGTTTCCCTAATCGTCAATTGGTGCCATCCTGTCAACATCGAGGTTATCCACTGAATGGGTGGCATGTTGCGATTGGTCAATCGCGTCATGGTTGGCTGGCGCGGAGCTCCGTCTGCCCGCATGTGTTCTGCGCTTACCTGTGTACACAACAGATTGTGTACTGTCATTGTATTTGTAAACACGATCGTTTATAATAAGCTTATCGTGTCGCACTGATGAGTAGTTTCCATGCTCGCGTTCTTGCATCATACGTTCCCCCAGAATTGTTCGATGTCTTCGGACACGATCAGTAAAATCCTGCTGCACATAGACCTCATTCACCTGATCAGGGTTGTCCCTAGCTAGTTGCAGGATACGGGAACAATCACATTGTCTTGTAAATGAAACCAGTATGGTGGGCTTATCCGGGTTAGATGATTTGATCCTACGTACCTCATCCATTGATACTGAACTTGAATCCTCACATTTTAAAGAGTTTAACATGAAATCTCTAACCTTATGCTCCGTATCTGAACGATCTTCATTCAAATCACCAGGAATACCTTGTATACGTATTTTTTTCCGTTTCAGAGCACCATCAAGTCTGTCAACACTGTAATGGAGATCCATAAGTTTTTGATTCAACTCGGAATTCTCCCTCTTGAGCAATTCATTTTCGGCCTTAAGTTCCTGCACTGTTTCAGAAATATTGTCAATTTTTGTATTAACTTTGCCAAGATCTGAAAGAACTTTATCGTTCTGCTTATTCATATCGACTCGCATTGTCATTAAAAGATCATAAATTTCGTCTGACCTGTGTTCCAAGCTACTTGTAGCGGTGGGTGGGGTACGTGCTGTACTTGTAGCGGTGGGTGGGGCACGTGCTGTAACATTGGCGTACGAGGAAATGGTCCGTTGCCGGGTGGTAACACCATCGACTGGTAAATTTGCGGGTCTTGGCTGTGGCTGAGAGGCTGGCTGAGCAGTGTCATTTACCAACTGCTTTTGTTGCTGAGAGAGACGGCGACTATCCTCTCGAGGATATCGTGGTGGGCCGGGGTTTTCCTCAATGTCTCCACATATACACAAAAGAGCCAGTAAACACGTGCATATGCGAAAAGTATGTTATGACTAAAGGTAATCCATCTATCATTAAATCATATTCGTGGTCTTTTAAATGCTTACAAATACTTCATTGCAGATGCAAGCATCTATTGACTTGGAGTAACTTTTACTCAAAGTCCTTTAATGCTTGAATTACTATAACATTCCCATGATCACTTGATGGACCATGAACACACTTTAATGACGGATGTTGGCTTTTTCTCAAAATACATGTTTAAAAAGGCATATACGGACTGCTAAACAATTTCGGTTCCGGACTTCCAATAAAGAACACTCCCGTGATCCCTATATGGTATAACTAGTATCACATAATCAAACATTGGATCACAATCATGTTACATGTATATCCGATATGATATAATTTCCGCTTCTTCACTGACTGTATCTTTATAACAGGTTGTGTTGAATCTTTATTGCATTTGGAAGACAGTGGATGTGTATTCGATATAGCAAAACAGTGTGATACATATATTGTAATAACTAAAAACATTGCATGAACATCTGTATCTATGAAATAAACTGAATTAAGTGGGATATTTTCACTTCTAAACTTTATGTATAAATTTTTTTGAAAACCCGTGCACATACTGAGCTTCGGTTTGACAGTCAAGGACCTATTGACGTATACCCAATTAAGTATAAACTTGTGCTGATAAGATCACAGACACAGAAATAACTGCAGACTCAGAACATACTGAATCCTGATATTTCTACGAGATGACGACCGTACACTTCCGGATTTATCTCATTTGCATAACAGTGGTATTTTTTTGTTTTTTGCAAACGTGTGATGGAAGTCAGTTGGATCCCCTTCCTGTCATCTGTGACAATTCCTGGTTGCCATGTGACAACTCCTGGTTGCAATGTGGAGATAACTGGTGTTGCTGTAATAATCATAAGCCTAGTTCAACAAAAGCAACTTGTAGAGGTCATGGACATCTCCTACAGTATATACCGGCGTTGCCGAACCATGTCACCAAATTAAATTTTGAGGGTAATTATTTACCTTACCTGTCAATAGAAACATTTAAAAACATTTCTAATAACCAAATTTACGTACTTTCTCTTAAAAATAACAGTGTTACAAGTATGACAAGAAATGCGCTTTCAACGTTAAGATTTTTAATGAACCTAGATCTTAGCAGTAACAAAAATCTAGACAAAGCAAAACTCCATGTAGCATTAGAAAGCCTCACGAATATAAACGTGCTAGGTTTGAATAGCATTAACCTTGAACGTACTGAGGAACTATTTCATGGATTACGCTTTTAAAAACTAAATAGACTATACATCGGGTTTAATCCTTCATTGCATCTAAATACTACATCGTTTACATTCTTTCCTAATCTTAAGACTTTATATGTAAGACGTTGCAACCTTAAAGAGTTTACGATGGATCCTGACCTTAAATCACTTGAGAAATTATATCTGAATGAGAATTTGCTATCACCAGATATACCAGACTTCTGCCGCCATTCAAGAAAACCTTATATCTCTTTTGTTTCTCTCATCATTAAGTCATTATACCTCCAGTCTAACAATATAAAAAATATAAAACAAAATTATATAACTTGTTTATCTCGTTTACAGTTACTAAATTTGAGTAAAAATCAAATTCTTACTTTAGAAGAAAATAGTTTTTCGATGTTTCCTAGCATTTCAAGATTGTACTTACAAGGTATGAAAAATAGGATAAAAAAGATAGGAAAAGGTGCGTTTAATAATCCTAAATTGAGGAGGCTCTTTCTTTCGGAAAATAAGTACAAATTCCAAGATGATGAAATATTCGAGGGTCTATTCGGTCTGCAAATCATTGATATAAGCGGAAATAATATGTTTTCTCTGAATAATTCAAAGTTAATTCAATTATTCAGACCTTTAAAAAACATAGACAAACTCGTAATGAGTGGAGTTAAAATTGAGCATTTGCATGGCGATTTTCTTAAATTGTTTCCACGTCTAACTACTATAATTGCCAATGGAAATTCTATCAAAGATATTCATGGTTCATTTCGTTATGTTAAGAAACTTCATTACGTCGACTTAAATGGAAATATAATTTCAACAATAAAAAAAAAATGATTTACCAATTAACATTTTAAGGACTTTAAAGCGCATCAATCTGAGCCACAATCCGTTTGATTGCACTTGCGAACTTCTGTGGTTCCGAAAATGGATAAATAAGACAATCGAGAGCAAAAATATTACCCTCTTACAATGGCCAAAGTTCTACAGATGCAAGTCACCTTCTTCTTTGAGTAATGTCCGTTTGATTGATTACAACCCCACGATCGAATCATGCGCTTATCATAACCCTTATGTAAATGTGTACGGCATTATCAGCAGTACCATTGTTGTACTTGTGATTTTCAATCTCGTTCTTTACAAACAACGATGGTATATTAGATATTGGATTTACAAGTTGAGAAAACAGCCCAAGGACGAAAGACAGCCTTTGCTTGAGTATTCTGACAACCTGTACGATGGCTATGTCATATATCACGATGATGACAGCGACTTTGTACACAAGGACATTATAGACGTCATAGAAAACAGGTATCATCAAAAACTACACATCTGGCATCGCGATGCGCAATCCGGGGCACAACTTGAAGTTATGTTTGACGCCATATACTCCAGTCGTAATGTTCTGGCTGTAATTTCCAGCAACTCTCTGAAAGACCAATACTGCCAGTTCCAACTTAAAGTGGCGATGGATAGAAAGGTCCAGCTTAACAGGGAATGTGTCCTTCTGATCTTGCTGGAGGATATAGACTTTCGGGCACTGAACAATTACTGGTGCCGGATGTTGACAAAATCACCGACAGCGGTTTGGTGTCAAGAGATTGGAGATATTAAACGTGAAGTATTTGAACAAAAAATAAAGTCTTTTATAAGGCTAAATGATGTAAACTAACTATAGGATCAAAACAAATGGATTTGTAGCATTCATTTATTATGTTACTATTTGTATAATTATATTTTAGGAACATTTAATGTATTGTGGTAATCTGCTTCTCTGTCTGTTTTGCTTTATGGTTATTTTCTTTTAGCAGCATTCACTTTAGAAATGAATTGTCACATGTATTAATGACATCTCTTTAATAACGTATAAACATTATTTTCATTAAAATGGAAGTTAATCTTCAAGATTTGTGATTATTGCAGTTGGTTTAAATTAATAAACATGTATTATTCTCGAGAATTTCTTGTTTTAAGCGTAGTATAACCATCCCATATTTCTTTGTATGTCATGTGTGTAATAATCGATATTAATATTACTCCGTTATTTAGGACTTAAAAAAGCAAACCTTAATGTGATTATTTATAATAACATATAAGCAAAACCATAATATCAATGTACAAATGTATGACTTTACGAATATTAACCCTTTACCTCCTTAATAATCATGTTCAAATTTTTGACTTAATATACAATTTAACGAATCTTATTGTCTGAATTTTAAAGTGTGTATGAAAAGAATCTTTGTCATGCAGACTCTGTAGAATCTGAGCTTAAACAATGTTTGATTAAAAAGAGGAAACTCTGATTAGACAGCTCCTGCAAGAGCTTGCTGTTTAATCTGGGTCTGCTATGTTTGGTAACGTGCTAAAACGAGGCTAATGGTTAAAATGAGTGAGAAAATTTGATTTTATTTATACATGAAAACATGTTCATATTTTATTTTAAGAAACGTGTATATAATCCAATATTTTAATATATACATGTGTGTATATGTGTGTGTACATTTTTTATTAAATTAATAAAAATGATGGTAAATCAGTCACTCACAACTATACTACCTACTTTTTCTACTTTAAAAACCAAAGTACCTCTCAATTTTGTGAAAAAAAAATCGAAAGATTGATTATTAATTTTCAATTATGCTAAAATATATGCAAAAGTGTTGAAAATCAATTTTGAGTCAAAAATGAATAACTACAGGATACAGCAACTGTGTCTGACACGAAAACACTATAGAACTATATTTCCTAACGTAACTGCTTTGATCACGAGATTACTTCCTGCACATTTCCCATTCTGTTTTGCATAGTTGATATACATGTTTCGGCCATTTTATGGTGTTACAATGAAGGTATCTGAGGTCGATAGCTTGATCAAGATATGGTTATAGTATGCATATAGCATTTATATCGGATTCAAGCTTTCTACCTCAGATACCTCGATGAGTTATTGTAAAAACATAATATGACTGAATCATGTTACTAACACCTTTGTCTGTAACACTTACCTTCCATTGTATGGCTTTGCAGCAAAACATGCATTGTTGATTTGTTTAATTAGCGCTGCCGATTTATTGCACACACATTCCCTCAAAGTAATGTAAATATGCAGTGTCGGATACTGGATACAAGCTCTCAGCAAATGATAGGTTAGGAAAGATTTCATCTTTGCGACTTATTACATAGATTAAAGTAACGCAGCAGACTGGCAAAGTCTCGGAAGGTTTCATTAAGTTGCAGCCCGTAAAACCCTTCACTTGAGACATACACAACTTCAGTGCCTTCAGCGCTTTGATTTTAATCAATACTTGTTTTTCTTATCTTACCATTTAAGTCTGACACTTTGAAGTTGTTATAGAAAACAAGAAAAGCAAATGAAACGGTGCCTTTTTGAGAAAGAATGGATTTAAAAATAACCAGATTTTAAACAGATGTTAATGAACATCAAACACGTTTTTATTTTCATGTAGACATACATCCTGACCAACTTTCATGAAGATTGGGTCAAAAATGTGGCATCTAGGGTGTTCACAAACTATTGTTTAAGACGGACGACAATCAAATGTCGGTCACAAAAGTTTAACATGAGCACAAGTGCACAGGAAAGCTAAAAAGCCTTGGGACCAGTTATTATCTATCATATAAATGTTTTAGATAAATGGGTATCTTAAATGAAAATGTCGATTCCATCGGTGTAAAAACAAATAACCATCTTCTTTTTTTTATTTTGATAGCGCTGAGAGAACAGGGGTTTTCAATGAGATAATATCGCATTTCGTTTGTGTATAAAAGTAAAATTATTAAACGACGATCAAATTTTCTAGCGATGCCACTAAACCAAATGTTATAAACCCGTTTTAACCGGGCGTGAACACTGTCGTTATAAAAAAGAGGAACTCAACGTACATTGTATTTTCATATAGTCAAAATGCGTTCCAGTAAAGTGCACATAGTGAACTGCTATGCACATCGCCACTCTTTTTATTTCTCATGCCTACAGTTTATAAGTTTATAAGTTTTATATCAATATGTGTATCTAAATCAACAGGAATCAAATCCAAAACAGCAAACGTTCAGTATTTTATTTATGTAAGTTCTTTTTTTTACATTTCAATTTATATACACGTGTACTTAATATAGGCGAAATGATTGTATACAATATTACAAAAATAGATAAAACTTAGTATTGTAAAAATGAATATAAACAAGGTATCCAGTGGGTACCTTTTATCGTGGGTCAAAGCCTTCCGTCAGATAAATTAAAGACTGACCTTTATTTTATATCAATGAAGAATACAGGATAATTAATTATAAAGATCATTCAAGATAAATCAGTGCAGTAAGTATTGACTGTATAATCTTAAGCATTTTAAAATGCCCTGAAAAGCTCGAAATATGAAAACACTTTCAGATAAAATTAAAATATAAGAAGCGTCCACATCTTTGTTTTATGGTTTGATTTTAGGCAATATATTGCAATATCGCAAGATTAGGTTTAAATATCGCAATATATTGCAACATCATTTTTGCTGAATGTACACGAAATTTACTTTGTCTTTTCTGTACTGATGGACAAGGACTTTCTTCCTAAAGGGAAACATGTCTCTGATTCAACCCCGCATTTACAAGTGTCGATGAAAATTCACCATCGGCTAAGATTTTGTTTTTTCCGGTTGACCTATCTGATATCTAGTTGACAGTTTCGTATATCTATTAATAAATGATGCTTATTAAGTACCTAAGTGTGGTTGAGTTATCACTGTAATTGTATATGTTTGCAGACATAAACATGTATATTCACAATATATCAAAATGCAAGCTTATTACTCGTCTTTGAACGAACTCCATTGACGCGTCTGCCCCCTCATGATTCAGCTACGGATTCCGTCTCCCTTGTATCTCACATCATACTAATGAATCCTTAAGATTTAAAAGCTTTAGCATATACGAATGAATTTTTATGCATATTGTTTGTTTTTATCCCAAAAGTATAAAAGGGAAGTAAATGAACTCATTTGCTGATCTTGTGCTGATCTTTGCAGAATAATATTTAGGAAAGTCTTTCACAATATTGACAGAAGAATCGTTCAAGTGTTAATGAAATTTTAAGGACAAGCTTTCCTGGATTTTTCAGAAGAAGTTGGTATGGAAATATAGCCCAGAGTGTTACTGTGAAGTTGGTTTCTTTTAGCTGTGTGGGATACCAGAAATCATGTGCCCTGTAAATGCTGAATGGTAACACTTCCGGTATTCTGTCTGCCAAGTGTATGGTATGTATCCCTAAATCAACCCATTTCCTTCCACACAGACTTTGTCTCCAACATTCAGATCCATAGTTCCCAAGCAACTCTCGTCTCCCAACCATGTCCCGTGAACAAGCTGTAATCATAAATGACATTTAGCCCATTTCCATTGACAATCCAAATATTAGCTACCACATCAGAAGAAAGAAAATTTGCAAAAAAGAAGTAGATACCACGCCGATTGGAAGTGAAAACATCATGGTATTTATCATAATACTTGCTAACTTTCTGGAAAACATCATCGAAGACAGCCGATTTCCCTTGGGCAAGCGTTGGCGTATTTTGAGACAATAGTGCTTAGAATGCCACAGGCTGAAAAGCTGAAAAATACAATTTATTACAAGCATAACGATGATTTTAGAATCTTTTTTATCATGTATATAAGGAAACTATCAAACGCCGCGAGGCCTCTTTTTTCAAGGGATCAACTTTATTTTCGCAAATATGAACATGTCTATGAGGTGAACATTTATGCCAAAGGAAATTAAATACATTGTTTTCAGAGGAGATTATTATAAGTTTTTTTTTTTTTAAATAAATTGGCAGTGGTTGCCAAGGCTACCATGGTTCTGCATGGATCAAGTTTATTTTAACAACTTTTGTGAAGATACACCTTACCATTCATGCCAAGTTTCATCAAATTCTACCAAGCGGTTTCAGAGGAAATGTCGTATAAGAAAAATGTTGACGACGCACGGACGACGGGCGATGACAGACGACGGACGCAGGGTGATAATAATAATATAAAATGGTTAAGACACATTGAGAA
>CM037778.1:8532519-8549370 GCA_021229015.1 Solen grandis
TCTTCGTTAGCAACCTCCCACCTTAGCGATGAAGTCATCCTGAAGTAATAACAGTAACGATTTATGCTATTAAAATGAAATTTTTGAAGAAAAATTTAAATTTTTAATTATAAATACTTCTGTTATTACAGAGTCCCACCTCCCTCCCGCTTGCTGGTGGTTGTATCCCTCGATGGCTTCATATACAATTGGAGAACGGGGTTACACTTCCGGTAACTAGGGGTTTAGGGAATGGTTTATTTTGCGGACTCTGTTTGGAAGCTGTGCACAAATAGACACAAAACCTGAAGTAATAACAGGAAAGGGTATTTACTAATTAAAATTAATTTTACTTCAAAAATTTCATTTCAACCAAATGAAAAATTTGTCATAAATAAGATAAAAAACTTGTCAAGTTTACAACAAAACATATGGTATTTGTAAACTCAGGCGCTTCAAGTGGATGAAATAAAAACACTTTGTACAAAAACCCATAATAAATTTTTAAGCATATTATTAGTAGTAAAATAGTATTCAAGGCTTCATCTACAGGCATTGTTAAAGTGATGTAGATCAATGTACTACTATTCCAGTACATGCTATTTTTTGTTTAATTAGTCCCCTAACGGTGTAACCAGAGGGGACTATAGGTTTGCCCTCCGTCCGTCCATCAGTCAGTCTGTCCGTCCGTCCACAAAAACTGGATCCAATGATTACTCAAAAAGTACTGAAGATATCTCTTTGAAACCTGAAATATGGATAGATGGCTGTATGGAGATTATGCACGTCTATTTTTATTTCTTCCTAGGTTGAAAAATGTGGTTGCTATGACAACAAAAAGACTTAAAATATGACAAATAAAGCAATATATTGTAATAACTCAAGAAGTACTGAAGATATTTTTATGAAACTTGAAAGATGGAAAGATGGCTGTATGAAGATTATGCACTTCTTTTTTTTTTTATTTCTTTCTAGGTTTAAAATCTGGTTGCTATGACAACAAATAGACTTAAAATATGACAAATAAAGCAATATATTGTGATAACTCAAAAGGTACTGAAACTTTTTTTTATGAAACTTATAATAAGGATGGATGGCTGTATGGAGATTATGCACGTTTTTTTTTTCTTCCTAGGTTGAAAAATCTGGTTGCTATGACAACAGATAGACTTAAAATATGGCAAATAAAACAATATATTGTGATAATCCAAAAAGTACTGAAAATATTTTTATGAAACTTGAAATGTGAATAGATGGCAGTATGGAATTATGCACATCATTTTTTAGCTTGTTTTTTTTTCTTTTTCTTCTGACCAAAATTCTGGTTGCTTTGGTAATGGGAAAATATGTACCTCACCGGCAGGGGACTCATGTTTTGCCTGCAACACCAGTTACTTGCTTCTATTTTATATATCATAAAAAAACCCACAAAAAACGTGAATTTCATTGCTTCTGTTACTTGTATCATTGGTACTATTTTATCATATTGAAGGAATAGACATGATTTCATTGATTGTATCAATGCAGGGTTTTCTTAAGTGGACATCGCTTGCCCGCCCCGGGTTAAAATCACTGCGGCAAGTGATTTTTCAAAGAAGATAGCCAGGTGGGCAAGTTTATTTATGAAATGAAATCTTTCGTTTTATTTTCTGCAGTATATCAAGGGTGAAATGCTTACAAATTGTGTTTGATACATATTAACTAAAATTCACCTTAATATTACACATATTTAGTTTTAAGCATTAACAAACAACAAACTAACTTCAAGATTGGCAACTTGTTTTTACTGGGGGCTAGTAGATGTTCAAAGTAACTTACCCCCTGGACAAGTGAAAGTCAAATCCTTAAGTAAACCCTGGCAATGTGATACAATTCCAATATGTGCTATTTCTGTTGTGTCAGTGTTTATTACTTAACATTTATCATAGAAAATAAATAAACTTGTATTGCATTTCTTGAATCATTATGTTTTTGAAATATATAAACTTCAATGTGTTACTTTTTCAATACATGCTTTGAATTATCTTTATTCTCATAGAAAATGAATATATGTTCATATAGCATTACTTTTGGGTCGCATTTTAGCCATTCTTATAAATAAGAATATCCTTATATTCCTCAGACTATGATAATATGACAACTGTCATTCCAGAATTTACAGGTAATTAACAATCACACACTCCATAGAGGACCCCTTAATTAGCTGTAACTAATTAGGCGTAAATTTTGCAAGTAGTCGTACACACTGATCATTCATCCATGTAATTTATGGTAATAAAGGTCACCAGTAAATGTCAAATTTGGAGGGCAATTAATGATGTATGATGTAACTTTTTTAATTCAATGACTCTGTTATTCCTGAAAACTAGTAGAAATAGCTGATCACTTTGTCATTAATGCATTTAACCCTTTACTACATGAATATTCATGTACAAATTCATAACTTGATGAATATTGATTTACTGAATGGAATCATGAATTATTCTTTGCCACAAAGTCTGTGTAGAAACTGAGATACGATATTATATGAGCAAACAGAGGAGACCCTGATCAGACAGTACGTATATTCTTATATATGTCAATTTGAGTCTATATGAAGTGCAGGGTTAAGGCATTGTATTATATGCTGGCTACTCTATTATATTTCAAAGAATAGGAAAATTTATTAGCTATAGAACTCAATAATTTTAAAACATACTCAGTATGAAAGTAAAGGATACTGATCAGTATTGAAAGTAAAGGATACTGATCAGTATTGAAAGTAAAGGATACTGATCAGTATTGAAAGTAAAGGATACTAAATCAGTGTTGAAAGTAAAGGATATTGATCAGTGTTGAAAGTAAAGGATACTGATCAGTATTGAAAGTAAAGGATACTGATCAGTATTAAAAGTAAAGGATATTGATCATGCAGTATTGACAGTAAAGGATACTGATCAGTGTTGAAAGTAAAGGATACTGATCATGCAGTATTGAAAGTAAAGGATACTGAACAGTATTGAAAGTAAAGGATACTGATCAGTATTGAAAGTAAAGGATACTGATCAGTATTGAAAGTAAAGGATACTGATCAGTGTTGAAAGTAAAGGATATTGATCAGTATTGAAAGTAAAGGATACTGATCAGTGTTGAAAGTAAAGGATACTGATCAGTGTTGAAAGTAAAGGATACTGATCAGTATTGAAAGTAAAGGATACTGATCAGTATTGAAAGTAAAGGATATTGATCATGCAGTGTTGAAAGTAAAGGATACAGATCAGTATTGAAAGTAAAGGATACTGATCATGCAGTGTTGAAAGTAAAGGATACTGATCAGTATTGAAAGTAAAGGATACTGATCAGTATTGAAAGTAAAGGATACTGAACAGTATTGAAAGTAAAGGTACTGATCAGTTTGAAAGTAAAGGATACTGATCATGCAGTATTGAAAGTAAAGGATACTGATCAGTATTGAAAGTAAAGGATACTGATCAGTATTGAAAGTAAAGGATACTGATCAGTGTTGAAAGTAAAGGATACTGATCATGCAGTATTGAAAGTAAAGGATACTGATCAGTATTGAAAGTAAAGGATACTGAACAGTATTGAAAGTAAAGGATACTGATCAGTATTGAAAGTAAAGGATACTGATCAGTGTTGAAAGTAAAGGATACTGATCATGCAGTATTGAAAGTAAAGGATACTAAACAGTATTGAAAGTAAAGGATACTGATCAGTATTGAAAGTAAAGGATACTGATCAGTATTGAAAGTAAAGGATACTGATCAGTATTGAAAGTAAAGGATACTGATCAGTATTGAAAGTAAAGGATACTGATCAGTATTGAAAGGAAAGGATACTGATCAGTATTGAAAGTAAAGGATACTGATCAGTCTTATGAAAGTAAAAGGATACTGATCAGTGTTGAAAGTAAAGGATACTGATCAGTGTTGAAAGTAAAAGGATACTGATCAGTGTTGAAAGTAAAGGATACTGATCAGTGTTGAAAGTAAAGGATACTGATCAGTATTGAAAGTAAAGGATACTGATCAGTGTTGAAAGTAAAGGATACTGATCAGTATTGAAAGTAAAGGATACTGATCAGTATTGAAAGTAAAGGATATTGATCATGCAGTGTTGAAAGTAAAGGATACAGATCAGTATTGAAAGTAAAGGATACTGATCATGCAGTGTTGAAAGTAAAGGATACTGATCAGTATTGAAAGTAAAGGATACTGATCAGTATTGAAAGTAAAGGATACTGATCAGTATTGAAAGTAAAGGATACTGATCAGTATTGAAAGGAAAGGATACTGATCATGCAGTATTGAAAGTAAAGGATACTGATCAGTATTGAATGTAAAGGATACTGATCAGTATTGAAAGTAAAGGATACTGATCAGTGTTGAAAGTAAAGGATACTGATCATGCAGTATTGAAAGTAAAGGATACTGAACAGTATTGAAAGTAAAGGATACTGATCAGTATTGAAAGGAAAGGATACTGATCAGTATTGAAAGTAAAGGATACTGAACAGTATTGAAAGTAAAGGATACTGATCAGTATTGAAAGTAAAGGATACTGATCAGTGTTGAAAGTAAAGGATACTGATCATGCAGTATTGAAAGTAAAGGATACTGAACAGTATTGAAAGTAAAGGATACTGATCAGTATTGAAAGTAAAGGATACTGATCAGTATTGAAAGTAAAGGATACTGATCAGTGTTGAAAGTAAAGGATACTGATCAGTGTTGAAAGTAAAGGATACTGATCAGTCTTGAAAGTAAAGGATACTGATCAGTGTTGAAAGTAAAGGATACTGATCAGTATTGAAAGTAAAGGATACTGATCAGTGTTGAAAGTAAAGGATACTGATCAGTGTTGAAAGTAAAGGATATTGATCATGCAGTGTTGGATGTAAAGGATACTGATCAGTATTGAAAGTAAAAGATACTGATCAGTATTGAAAGTAAAGGATACTGATCATGCAGTGTTGAAAGTAAAGGATACTGATCAGTATTGAAAGTAAAGGATACTGATCAGTTTGAAAGTAAAGGATACTGATCAGTATTGAAAGTAAAGGATACTGATCAGTATTGAAAGTAAAGGATACTGATCAGTATTGAAAATAAAGGATACTGATCATGCAGTGTTGAAAGTAAAGGATACTGATCAGTATTGAAAGTAAAGGATACTGATCAGTGTTGAAAGTAAGTGTTGAAAGTAAAGGCTCATACTCAATAGGCCCACTTATCTTCTCATATTTTACCCCTTTACTTTATATAGATATGTTTTGTCACCTTGGCATACAGGTCAGGGTCTCCTCTGTTTGCTCACACAATGTTGTAGCTCAGATTCTACACAGGCTGCATGGCAAAGAAAAACCTAATGTTTCATATACCAATTATAGTTCAATTAAGTATTATCAAGCCAAAATGAGGTAAAAGGGATAATCAGGAAGTCATGGATGATGATGATGATGATGATGATGATGATGTTTAGTTAGACAGGTCACTATCACATTTTGGTCACTACACTATTGTCTATATTCCAGATACTGCAGGAACTGGCCAGTGTTGACCTGAACCTGATGGCAGCTGACTTGATGCTTGTGGTAGACACTGTCTCTGACCAGGTCAGTACTTGAAAAAAGTTTAGGACAATCCCAGGCTTAAACCCAGATACCATACTCAAATCCCTTGTGTACCTAATGGCTGTATTTTGAGTTTCAGCGTGTAAATCAAACCAAGTAAAGTCCTTAAATTGTTTATTTTTAGCTCACCTGAGCACAACATGCTCATGGTGAGCTTTTGTGATCGCCTTTTGTTCGGTGTCCGTCGTCCGTCCGTCCGTGCGTGCGTCTTGCGTCAACTTTTCCTTTAAACAACTTCTCCTCCTAAACCACTGGATGGATTTTGACCAAACTTCACAGGAATAATCCTTATCATGACCTCTATCAAAGTTGTTCAAATTATTTTGATTGGGTGAATAAGTAGGTCACAGGAGCTAAAAATAGATTTTAAAAATGAAAATTTAAAAAATCTTCTTCTCCGAAACCACAAGGCCTAGCCTTTTGATTTTTGGTATGTAGCATGATCTTATGACTCTCTACCAAGATTGTTCAAATTATGACCCTGGGGTCAAAATTGGCCCCGCCCCAGGGGTCACTTGATTTAACATAGGCTAATATAGAAAAAAACTTGGAAAAATCTTCTTCTCAGAAACCACAAAGCATTGAGTTAAAATATTTGGTATGTAGCATGATCTTATGACTCTCTACCAAGATTGTTCAAATTATGACCCTGGGGTCAAAATTGGCCCCGCCCCAGGGGTCACTTGATTTAACATAGGCTGATATAGGAAAACAACTTGAAAAATCTTCTTCTCAGAAACCACAAGGCATAGAGTTAAGATATTTGGTGTGTAGCATTGCCTAGTTGATCTCTACCAAGTTTGTTCAAATCATGGCCCTGGGATCAAATTTTGCCCCACCAAGGGGTCACCTGATTTTACATAGGCTAATATAGAAAAAACTTGAAAATGATTTTAATATGTAGCATGATCTTATGACTCTCTACCAAGATTGTTCAAATTATGACCCTGGGGTCAAAATTGGCCCCGCTCCAGGGATCACTTGATTTTACATAGACTTATATTGGAAAAAAAAATTGAAAAATCTTCAAGGTCTGGAGTTTATATATTTGGTATGTAACATGGGCTAATAGACCTCTACCAAGTAGAGTGTGGTAGTGTGTAGCATTGTCTAGTCGATTCTTACCAACTTTGTTCAAATCATGACCCTGGGGATACCAGGTGAGCGATCCAGGGCCATCATGGCCCTCTTGTTTCCAGATTACTAAGCATGGCGTGTGCAAAAACATAAAATCAATACTACGTTCTTTTATCTTAAGCCTTGTCTCATTTTTTCCTCAGCTTTTAGACAGCAATGGTTGCAAATATAGTGTTCTTGTTCAGTTTTGAGACTCCATGTAAGCCACATTGTCAAAATAGATTTAATTGTATTGTTCGACTCTTTGTAAGGAACCCAAGCAATGCTGATTCTGTGTGTTTTAATTGTAACCATTGACACTTTTCATGTGTTACAATGTTTCACATTTATTTCTTCAATGGTTATTTTTAAGCTCACCTGAGCACGAAGTGCTCAAGGTGAGCTATTGTGATCACCCGTCGTGCGTCATCGTGCGTCGTCAACAATTTGCTTTAAACGACATCTCCTCTAAAACCGCTGCTAAAATAAAGTAGATCCATGAAGAACTCTGGTTGCCATGGCAACAAAAAGAAAAATAAGTTGAAAACTTTAAAAATCATCTCCTTCAAAACTACTGGCCAGATTTCAAAATAATTTGGGCTTATTTGCCTTTTATGTATATAGGGAAAACTTAGGGATCATCTCCTTTAAAACTACTGGCCAGATTTTAAAATGTTTTGATACAGACTGATGTTCCTTGGGTAACCGTATACTCAGGTGAGCGATCAAGGGCCATCATGGCCCTCTTGTTTGCTGGATACATCCATTTTAGAATAGAACACAAATTCTGTGCAATTTATGAAACAGAACAATAACCCAGTTTACATGCATAAAGTTTTGCTCCTACAAAAAAATGTTGTGCTTTGCATTAGATATTAAGCATTGCTTAACATTGAAACACTATTAAGTGCCATATGCTTAGTGCACCTCCATGTATATCGTGTGAACCGCAAGTTTGAAGTTAAAAATATTGACAAAAAATGTTCTCTTCTATAATGCATATATCATCTTGTATTTGAAGGAGGCCACCATTTTGTTTTGCTGTGGGTATTTTGTGGATAATAGATGCACTACAGGTGACAAATGTTTTACTGCTTCTGCACGTACGATGTAATGCAGTGATTATTTTTCACACCTTTAGAATCAACATGCATTTGCATGGTTACTTTGATACTTATTATAGCTTAGTCTTAAAATGCCCACATCTCATAGTTTATTTGTTGCAAGTCTCTTTCCAAAAGGTATTAATTTTGAAGTACACATTTATCATTAATCAAACAGTTCTGCCTGAAATGAAACTTAACTAGTCAGAATATTGTTTGAATATATTGAGAACAATAAACTGATTTTATATTTATGGTTGGACAATGCAAATACTGCATTTGCTTGTATGCTATCAATTTATCAGTATATTAAGTACAGAACTTAACTTATGACAGGTTATATTAAACAACAAATATGAAAACAAGAACATTACAGTAATAAGTCCCCTACCATTGTAACCAGAGGGGACAATAGGTTTTCCCTTCGTTTGTCCATCAGTCAGTCCATCCGTCCGTCCGCAAAAACTGGATCAAATAATTACTCAAAAAGTACTGAAGATATTTCTATGAAACTTGAAATATGGATAGATGGTTGCTATGACAACAAATAGACTTAAAATATGGCAAATAAAGCAATATATTGTGATAACTCAAAAAGTACAGAAGATATTTTTATGAAATTAAAATATGGATAGATGAATGTATGGAGATTATGCACTCTTTTTTTTTATTCTTCCTAGGTTGAAAAATCTGGTTGCAATGACAATAAATAGACTTAAAATATGACAAATAAAGCAATATATTGTTTGTGATAACTCAAAAAGTACTGAAACTATTTTTTTATGAAACTTAAAATATGGATAGATTGCTGTATGGAGATTATGCACGTCTTTTTTTTTTTTTTTAGCTCACCTGAGCACAACATGCTCAAGGTGAGCTTTTGTGATCGCCCTTCGTCCATCGTGAGTCGTAAACAATTTGGCTTGTTAACACTCTAGAGGACATATTTTAAGGCCAATCTTCATGAAACTTAGTCATAATGTTTGTCTCTATAAAATATTGAACAAGTTTAAAATTGGGTCATGTGGGATCAAAAAGAAGGTCACAAGGTCAAATTTTAATAAAACCTTGTTAACAATCTAGAGGCGACATTTTTGGCCATATCTTTAAGAAACTTTGTCGGAATGTTTGTTTCCATAATATATTGAAGTTGGGTCATGTGGGGTCAAAAAGTAGGTCCATATGAAAAATCCAACATGTTGCTCATTTATAATCAGGTGAGCGATTCAGGGCCATCATGGCCCTCTTGTTTCTTCCTAGGTTGAAAAATCTGGTTGCTATGACAACAAAAAGACTTCAAATATTTCAAATAAAACAATATATTGTGATAACTCAAAAAGTACTGAAAATATTTTTATGAAACTTTAAATATGAATAGATGGCAGTAAGGAGATTATGCACAGCATTTCTAGCTTGTTTTTTTTTTTCCTTTTTCTTCTGACCAAAAATTCTGGTTGCTTTGGTAATGGGAAAATTATGTTCCTCACCGGTAGGGGACTCATGTGTTACCTGCAACACCAGTTACCGTACACACAGCGCAGCTACGTATAAGGTGCATCCTAATATTCAGGGTATCTTATTTAAAAAAAAAAAATCACTGATCGTATTGTATGCGGCAAAATCTTGTTTTGAAATTTGTGTCGTCATACATTTTGAAGACTGAAAGCTATCTGTATGTCACTTGGTTAATCATATGGTGAACCGTTTTATTTACACATGGCATAAGAATACCATTAAACCGTTACTTAATGAGGGGTAGGATAAAGGTGACACATTTTCATAACATGACATTCCTCAACGTTAATCATATGGTGAACCGTTTTATTTACATATGGTCCATAAAATAAACTTAATGTTTATATTGAAAATGGCTTCCGTCAAGTTGTTTCAGTTTCTCACGATCATTTTATCATGAATATACCAGTAGGATAAACTAATAAGAACAAAAGCAATAATCTGGTTTTGTTTATCATGGTTTCGTATAGACTTTGTGGCATATTATCTGTAAATTTCACTTTTCGGAGATTGAAAAAGAAACCAGAACAGCTGTATATCATCATATAAGGCGGACCCCTATATAAACCTGAATTATATGGAAAAAAGTGTGCTAATCTGCCGGTGTATACGGCACATGTTTCTCAAGCATTTATTTCTCAAAATTTGACTGAAATAAAAAAGTTAATATATACAGTCAAGATTAAATATCAATTTAAAGTATGAAATATACTCACAGACTGATATGGCTTCTCTACTGGCTGGAAAAATACAAAATAACTTAATTTTTGTATATTGCTCACACCCTGTCACTAAAACAGGGTTTCCACTTTCAGGGAAAATTCATTGAAAAAAAAAATCAAGGTCAGGGAACAGATGTGGAATTTTTTATTTGGTGAAAGAAATTTTAACATTGAGCATAATTAGTCTGGCGAAAATCAGGGAATGTAACCATGTCAAGGACAGTCCCAGACACATGAAGTGATGACTTGAATTGATGAAAAATTG
Organism: Solen grandis; assembly: GCA_021229015.1. Lineage (NCBI taxonomy): Eukaryota > Metazoa > Mollusca > Bivalvia > Adapedonta > Solenidae > Solen > Solen grandis. The sequence goes on from CM037778.1 coordinate 8,542,852, forward strand.
CTAAATGAACAGTGACTGCTCTCTAACATAGACAAACATGAACTGATCTTTACTGAACTTTGTCACTATGTGTATTGGTACAGTATCTCAATCAAGTTTAAAAACCAACCAGATTGTTCCAGACACTCTAGAGTTGTGGCCCTTGAAATGATGAAAAACTGCTAAATTAACAGTGTTACTCATTATATAAACTCAAACGTAAACCGACCTTTATCATACTTGGTCACAATGTATATGGGCACAATATCTTGGCCCAGTTTGATAACCAGCCAGATTATCCCAGACACTCTGGAGGGGGGACAGACAAAATCCCCCCCGGACATAATCCCCCCCATGAAATTTTGTATAGGCAGACATAATCCCCCCCAGAAGTTTGTCAAGGAGAACATAATCCCTCCCAATAGATTTTACGGGGCGGACAAAACACCCCTCGTGAATTTTCCAGGGCGGACAAAATCCCCCTCATTATTATATTTGCTTGGATAATGTTTTTTTTTCACCTTTTCACGCTCGTTTAAGAACATAACAGAACAGAAAAGAAATTTTATTGATATAACTTGGACATATACAGTTTATCGTTACAAATAATATAATAATACATATTATACAGTGCGCAAAAACATAGCAATGCGAGAGTGCAAAAGGTGGATTTCATATCCTTATTAATTATTCCAAAATTATCACAAATCTGTAAAAATTAAGAATTACCATTAAATGTATAATAATGTCTCATTTTAATAGCATGTTTACAGAATAAGGCTAATTTTTTAAGTTCATTTTCATTATCAGAATTTAAAAACATAAGAACATATCCCTAGCTTGTGATTGGTCATATTCATTAATGTATTATATAAGATACAATTATTTCTTTTTACAGAATGTTATTTCAAAAAATATTTAACTATTCTAGCATATCTTGTTATACCCCCCCGCAACGAAGTTAGGGGGGGGTATACTGGAATCAGGTTGTCCGTCCGTCCGTCCGTCCGTCTGTCCGTCCGTCTGTCCGTCCGTCTGTAGACACAAAATTCTGCGGACTACTCCGCCTAAACTACTGGAAGGATTTTAATGATACTTGCTGTCAATGATCCTTAGACATTGTAGCAGCGCGTTATCTATATAGCATTGAGTTACCTCCCCTATTTACCAAGTTATGCCCCTTTGATGATTTTTGCATTACAAACTTCTGCGGACTACTCCGCCTAAACTACTGGAAGGATTTTAATGATACTTGCTGTCAATGATCCTTAGACATTGTAGCAGCGCGTTATCTATATAGCATTGAGTTACCTCCCCTATTTACCAAGTTATGCCCCTTTGATGATTTTTGCATTACAAACTTCTGCGGACTACTTCGCCTAAACTACTGGAAGGATTTTGATGAAACTTGCTGCCATTCATCCTTAGACATTGTAGAAGCATGTGTTAGTTATATAACATTGGATTACCTCCCTTTATTATAGTTATGCCCCTTATTTTTCTTTACAATTTTCTGCAGACTACTCCTCCCATTGGATTACCTCCCTTTTTTATAGTTATGCCCCTTTGATGATTTTTGCTTTACAATTTTCTGCAGACTACTCCTCCTAAACTACTGGAGGGATTTCAATGAAACTTGCTGTCATTCAACCTTAGACATTGTAGTAGCGCTTTTTCTATATAACATTGGGTTACCCCCCCCCCTCCCCCCTGTTTTAAAGATATGTCCCTTTGATGGTATTTGTTTTACAATTTTCTTCCATTGATAGATTTCAGTGAATCTTAATGATATTTATCCATAGACATAGGTATATCCATAGGTATGTGTTACAAAGGATCACTAGATTTCCATGTAGTTGGCACATATGTCCTCTATATACGTATTAAGATGGAGTGTTGCATACAAGAATTCTGATTTCATGCTCCAAAGCCATGTTTGACAAAAACACTTGCGGGGGGGTTATTAGTAAGCCCTTAGGCGACAGTTCTAGTTATATATATATTGTCTGAAATGATTAATGTGAACAGTTCCTTAACTTATTACACCAGTTAATAATAGATAAAGGTGTGAACATGAAACATGTAATATTGAAGAACTGGTCATGAATTCCATGATTGAATTATAATGTTTCAAAATAGGCATGGTGTATATACTTATTTTTTTCTGAAATATTTTACTAAAATGCCTGGTTTAGTAACATCAAACATATTTTATCATGATCACTTATACATATAATACAAATAAAAGAAAAATATAACTTGCATTATCAACTGGTGTAATTAGTTAAGGGAATGTTCAAATAAACCAATTAAGACAGAGGTGGCCTTTATTAACATGTCTTAAACGGGCGTGAAAAGGTGAAAAAAAAATATCGAAGCAAATACAATAACGAGGGGAATTTTGTCCGCCCTGGAAAATTCACGAGGGGTGGGGATTATGTCCGGGGGGGATTTTATCCTACATTCACTCTGGAGATATGGCCCTTGAATTGATGAAAAATTGCTAAATTAACAGTGTCCTTTCTCTAACACTGACAAACGTAAACCAATCTTTAGAAAACTTTGTCACAATATGTACTGGCACAGTATCTCAATCATGTTTAAAAGCCCAGTAAGAATAACTAACCAAAACACTCCTGAGTTAAGACCCTTGAATTGATAAAATTGCAGGATGAGCGTATTTTGTGTTAACCAGCGTTCTTGTTTCTGGAATACATTTATCTGCTCTATTTCTGAGCTACTTTTGGTCAGATTTTGATTTTATGAGTACCAAATCCTTGGCACATCATGATAGGTTATTACCCTTTGTTATATTTATTGAATGCATGTATATATGTTTCAGAGCTCTACCTGTTTTTAGCTCACCTGAGCACAAAGTGCTCAAGGTGAGCTTTTGTGATCGCCCGGCGTCCGGCGTCGTGAGTCGTCCGTCATCAACAATTTGCTTTAAACGACATCTCCTCTGAAACCGCTGGACAGAATTTAACGAAACTTGGCAGGAATGTATCTTGGGTGAGGCTCTACAAAAGTTGCTAAAATAAACTTGATCCATGAAGAACTCTGGTTGCCATGGCAACAAAAAGAAAAAAAATATAAAAACTTTAAAATAAAACCGATTTTAAAATAAATTGGTACAGATGTTCCTTGGGTCAACCTCTACCAAAGTTGCTAAAATTTTTCCGTTCCGTAAAATACATGGCCGCCAGGGAGGGGGCTTATTTTCCTTATATGTATATAGGGAAAACTTTAATCAACATTTCCTCTGAAACCACTGGACAGAATTTGATTAAACTTGGCAGGAATGATCCTTGGGTCAACCTTCACAAAAGTTCCTAAAATAAACTTGATCCATATAGAACTCTGGTTGCCATTGCAACAAAAAGAAAAAAATATGAAAACTTTAAAAATCATCTTCTTCAAAACTACTGGCTAGATTTTAAAATAAATTGGTACAGATGTTCCTTGGGTCAACCTATTTATCTCAGGTTAGCGATTTAGGGCCATCATGGGCCTCTTGTTTGTGTTTTTTATCTTCATCCTTCAACTATGTCAAGACTGTCCCTGAAATGATTACATTAACTGTGACAAAGCAGTGTCTGTTTATTCATCATCTTCATTGATAGTTTTTATTGTTTTAAGCTCACCTGAGCACAAACTTGGCCGTCAGGGGCAGGGCTAATTTGCCTTTTATGTATATAGTGAAACCTTTAAAAGACATTTTCTTTGAAACCACTGGGCAGAATTTGATTAAATTTGGCAGGGATGATCTTTGGGTGAACCTTCACAAAAATTGCTAAAATAAACGATCCATGTAGAACTCTGGTTGCCATGGCAACAGAAAGAAAATAATTATGATAACTTTAAAAATCATCTTATTCAAAAGAACTGGCCAGACTTCATAATGTTTTGGTACAGATGTTCCTTAGGTAACCATCTACCAAGATTGCTTAAATTATTCCGATTAATAAAAAAACATGGCCGCCAGGGGCAGGGCTAATTTACCTTATATGTATATATTGAAACCTTAAAACGACATCTCTAAATATGCTGGACAGTATTTGATTAAACTTGGCAGGGATGATCCTTGAGTGAACCTTCACAAAAGTTGCTTAAATAAACCCAGAGGAACAGATAAGAAATGGTTTCAGTTGAGTGATCACTCCCTGTTTTTGTACTATTTGAGTGAAACCCATTTCTTATGAGTACTTTTTACTGTAAATATTTTAACTTTTTGAGTGAAACATTTTCTTACCTTAAAAAGGTGGCTTTATCTACAATACCTGAGAATGATATTTTGGTTACTTGTAAGGGATGGTTTCCTAGAACTTGATTTTCTACCTCGAAGTGACATTTTGTTTTTCTCACAAGAAGGTAAAGATAACAAGGTCTAATTCACGAGACAAATGTGGCATAATTGAAAATAAAGCATGTTATAATTATTTTATTCTTTGTGTTGCATATAATTAGTTTCTAAGTTGCATAAACGTCTTAACGTTAAAAAAAGATAACCCAACAAAGATGATATTGTACATTTTAGCCCAGTCTACTATTGATGGGCTGGGGTACTATCGACAACACTGTTAAGTCATCAAGGTGCGCCAGATGCTCTTGAAATTTTGAATGTACAAACATCAAATGATCAATGGTTCTTGAAGGCAATACACTTAAAAGCAGGAAGGGATAATCAGCTGTTTGTTAAAACATCAGCAGCAATGGAATTCGATACACAAGGAGTTAAAAAGAATTGAGTGAAGCCATTTTTTCATGCGTAAATGGTATGCACAGAATTGAAATGTTTAGCATATTGGTCCATTTTATTTGTGTAAAATATGCAGATACGCAGCTTATCTGTTCCTCTGTAAACCTAATTCATGTAGAACTCTGGTTGCATTGGCAATAGAAAGAAATGAATTCTAAAAATCATCTTCAAAACTACTGGCCAGACTTAACAATGTTTTAGTACAGATGTTCCTTGGGTAACCCTACACTCAGATGAATGATTTAGGGCCTCAATGGCCCTCTTGTTTTGATTGAGTGAGATTTTGTATGATATTAATTAGTATATTTTTTAAGATGTTTATTGTCTCAGGAACTCTTAAGATATGCACACAAACATTTTACAAGTATTAATATACAGTCAAACCTATAAACAACGGTCGGGCAGGGGAAAATGGAAAAGTGGCCGTTGTTCACAGATGACCTTTGTTTGGAGGGTCAGTTAAGATTTGAAGTTTGATTTACAGTACATACAAGTTATGTACATGTACATAGACAGAAAAAAACAAAAACTTTTGCTGAAGAAGATATTTGTACAAAGTTTAAAACGTGTACAAGCAACGTAATTATTATTTTTTAAAATTTTTATTAAAGATTTAAATCAATTACACAAACTCATTTTCCTGACTTTTAGTGAAATTTACCTTCGCTTTTTGTGTGTTGATTGTCTGTTTACAAATGTAAACCTATCATGTTGCAATTTATTTAGAATCCGCAGCCATTTGTTTTGTGATAATAATAGATTGATATCCCCTTATTCATGTTTGTTTCACCATTAAATCATTTTCTTATAATTCTCTCTCTCTCTTAACCAAAAAAAAAAAAATCAATTTTCCTAGTAGATTGCTTTGCTTATTAAAATTATCACACTTGTTTACTTTTCTAATTGGGTGTCAAATTAATGAAGGCTCATCAATTGATAACAGATGGAGGATAATTGTCACCATTGTAAGAGGTGTTAAAACGGTTTGTTCCCGCTTTGCCCACTTTCCCAATTTCACTAGTCCCACTTGAATTTTTTGACAGGTAGATAGATACCTGTATGCAATGAAGTGTGATGGTGTTATGGTAAATAATATATCAGCATTTATATCTGGTGTGATGTAGTAGGGTATCTATATGCATGTATTGTATGAATGTATGTATAACTTAGTAAATTAGGTGATAAAAATATCATATGTTATGTCATATCTATTGATACCATGTGTTTATATTTAAATTTTAAATTCAAAAGTTTAGTAAGATGACTTATCATGGATAATTATTATAATTTCATGATATATGAATTTTTAACTCGACTAGTCGCCCTGGCGTTGGCGTCGGTGTCGGCGTTGGCGTTGTAGCTTTTGGTTAAAGTTTTGCGTGCAAGTTACTATCAACCTTATATCTCAATAACCATTTATGGTATTGACTTGAAAGTTTATAAATATTTTCAGGGGCATCAGACAACCAAGGTAGATAACTCTTGATGGAATTTGATATGAATTATGGCCCCTTTTTAACTTAGAAATTTTGGTTAAAGTTTTGCATGCAATAGAATATTTGGTTAAAGTTTTGCGTGCAAGCTACTATCTAGTTTGTATCTCAGTAACCATTCATGGTATTGACTTTAAAGTTTATGAATATGTTTAGGGGCATCAGACAACCAAGGTAGATAACTCTTGATGGAATTTGATATGAATTATGGCCCCTTTTTAACTTAGAAATTTTGGTTAAAGTTTTGCATGCAAGATACTCTCATGCTTATATTCGATTTGATTATTT
>CM037778.1:8549470-8581830 GCA_021229015.1 Solen grandis
TTTCAGAGTTATAAAAGCAAAGTATTCGCTTTTGAACAAAAGCATCTTCAGCACCCTATGACGTCACATGACGTCACAGCTAAAAATAGTGAAAAATGGTGTTCGCGCTCTACAGCCGTCATTTATGGTCGGATTTTCTTCAAATTTTCACAGATGGTACATCTTGAATCAAAGGTGTGCATATCTTGTCAGCTAACCGAAATTCCGAAAGACCGAAGTTCTGTGGCTGAAATAAGATTCGAACATAGGACCGAAAATTTCATTTTAGGATTAAAGAGCTTCAGATGAGATAGAAAGTTGAAACTTACACAGTTTGCAGTTCTGCAGAATTTCTACAAATATTTTGAGTCGTGACGTCATATGATGTCATGTGACGTCATAAGCATACTTCTTCATTTTCATTTTAGGGCAATGATTTCGACATGATGCCAGTTGTTCAGAATAATGAAAATTTCAGAGTTATGAAAGCAAACGATTTGCTTTTGAACAAAAGCATCTTCAGCACCCTATGACGTCACATGACGTCACAGCTAAAAATAGTGAAAAATAGTGTTCGCGCTCTACAGCCGTCATTTCTTAACCAATTGACTTGATTTTTTCACAGAATGTATGGATTGGGACTTTGTTGTGCAGGATTATATACATTTTGCAACATTCAAAAAGACCAAGGATCTATGGCTGAACCAAGTTTCGAACTTTGGACCTGAAAATTTATTTAAGTATTACGAAGCACTCAGATAAGCTAGAAACTTCAAATTTGGACAGAACATGTGTCTTATCAATTTCTTACAGCTCTGAAAAGACTGACGTCGTATGACGTAAAATGACGTCATGACGCGTTAACAAACTTTTAATCCAAAATGTAGGGTTTTTTAGCACTACATGCCTTATCTTTTGACCGATTTGCATACAATTTTCACTGAATGTGCAACATAGCATCTCATTTACTTCAGTCACTTCCGTTTCCGGAAAATCGTAAAGGTCAAGGTCATATGTCAGTTGTTGGTGTTTTTATTCGGCAAGGTGTATCTCAAAAACGAAAAAGATTCTACCTAGACACTGTGGACAAAATCTGTAGTGATTTGAAAGACCTTTCAGGTGATATTTAGTTTTTGAAGATCGGGTTGAATTGGTTGAGTTATGACAGAAAGGCGAAAAGTGTACTTTTAACGAAATTGAAACGCTGTAGTTTCATGAACTTTGAGTCAAAAATCATGATTTCTTCAGGATTAACACACTGAAAAGTGAAGTGATGTATACTGCAAGGAATACTTGTTTGGTCACGTGATTATAACGTCATGCATATTTAAGCAGAAATTATTAAAAAATTCATATAAAATCGGCAAGTTGATGTTTGAAGTTGAAATTTGCACGAATGCCGTAGCCTACAATGTGCAAAAAGTCCTGAAAATTTCAAGTGATTCCGTCAACAAACATGGCAGATATTCATGTTTTTCGGAAAGGGCTTGTATATGAAAATCTAGCAATTTGAAGGAAGAGAAGAAGGCGGTTATTGGGTTGGTTACCCTCTATCCGGACGTTCCTACGCAGGAAAGAGTGCCCGTGTTGAAAGGTGAATTGCGATGCGTATTTGAGAGAATGAGGTGCATTTTAGAATGCAATGGTGTACACCAGGACCGATAAGCATATTGCCTTTGTTATAAAGCAGAAAGTCCTATTGGGTTTGTTATGTTTATTAGGACTTTCTGCCTAAAGCAGAAAGTCCTATTGGGTTTGTTATGTTTATTATTAGGACTTTCTGCCTACAGGCAGAAAGTCATATTGGGTTTGTACTGTTTTTTTATTATTCTTCTTCTTCTTATTCTTTTTTTCTTCCTCTTATATTTGTGTTAATTTCGAGGTGTTGCCATTGACTCAGAACAATGAAAATTTTATGGCATATATTTCAAACCATGAGCTTTCCGATGCAATGAATTGTATATTCATATGACGTCATATAACGTCAGATTTGACGTCAGGTGAAAAAGTTTGTACGCGGTCTACAGCCATTATTTCTGGGTCGATTTTCATCAAAATTTCACAGAATGTGTATGTTAGGCTCTAGTTGTGCATCCCGGTGTCCGTTTTTCCAAATTCGAAAAGGCAAATGTTTTATGGCGATTCCAAGATTCGAACTAATGACGTCAAATTTCAAATGCGTATAAAATCGCTTCCAGAAAAGCTAGAAAGCTGAGATTTGGACTGAATATTAGTCTCTATGTCTTCTTTACATTCTGAAAAGATGAACGCCATATGACGTCACATGACGTCATAATGCTAATTAAACTTTCGTATTAAAACTTAACGGTTTTTAAGCCCTGTAGGCTTTATTTTTTGTATGATTTACATGAAATTTTGTCTGAAGATGCAGTATTAAATTCTATAGAGCCATGTCACTTCCGTTTCCGGAAAATCTCAAAGGTCAAGGTCATATATCAATTATCGGCTTTTTCTTCGGCCTTAAATATCTCAAAAACGGTAAATATTCTATCGAGACACTATGCGTATAATTTGTAGTGCATAGAAAGACCTTTCAGATGATATTTAGTTTTTGATGATCGGGGTTGAATCGGTTGAGTTATGGCGGAAAAACAAAAATTCGGTAACCCTCAGTGTGTTTAACAGTTTATATCTCGAAATCCTTTGATTTTTGAAAATATGATGATGAATATTATTTGTAGAGCAATGTTTGGCCGTTCTTTTGATGCTTTAAGTTTAATAATTGACCTAAGATTCATGGAGTAATGGGAAAAAACAAAATTCGTGCATATAGCGTTGGTGATTTTTTCATTTTTCAAGAGGTTTAAGAGCTTTATCTCAAAAAGTATTAAAAATATTCCTATAGATAAAGCGTGTGAAATGTAGAGAATTTTAAGACGATTAATTTGGTACCTAAAGTTTTGAAATTGATCCAAGTATAAGGAAGTTACATCAAAAATAAGAATTTAAACATGTAGAATTTCAGCGATTTTGTCGTTATGTAAGAGTTTCAAGGCTTATATCTTAAAACCCATATGAAATAAGTCAACACATTAAGCGAATGAGATGTAGAGAATTTTAAGACGATTATTTTGGTACCTTAAGTTTTGAAATTGATCAAAGTATAAGGAAGTTACATCAAAAATAAGAATTTAAACATATAGAATTTCAGCGATTTTGCCGTCATGTCAGAATTTTACGGCTTATATCTTAAGAATCATTAGAAATAAGTATTAAAATTAAGCAAGTGAGATGTAGAGAATTTTAAGACGATTATTTTGACACCTAGAGTTTTGAAATTGGTCAAGAAATAAGGAAGTTACATAAAAAATACGAATATAAAGCCAATTGTAAGAATTTTCATAAAATATCCTACTTTCGCTTTCACCTTAATTGAAGCATTTTCGGAAAATGTAAGTTAGTCATATAAATTGAAAAAAAAACTTTTTACTTATATCATATTGATATTACTAGCTAAACAGGTGTACCGTTCCCGGTGGCCGAGTGTTTAGAGCGTCCGCCTCGGGAGCGGGAGGTCGTGGGTTCGATACCAAAGTCGTAAAAAATGGTACTGTTATAGCTCCCTTGCTTGACACTTAGCATATAAGGGTAGTTGCAGGACTGGTTGGCCCGGTATCAGGATAATGTGACTGGGTGTGGTATCATGCCACATGTCTACGACGTGATACTGCAGTGTGGCAGCACTATAACTGCATTAAGTAGACATCGTCTCCAAATGACTGAAATACTGTCGGTGGGACGTTAAACCGAACAAACAAACAAACAAATTAAACTAGTGTTGACAATGATTTAATTTTTTGTCAAATCATTTTATTTACGTTACTTATGAATATCAGTTGCAGCATTGTGTTACCCATAATCCTTTGAGCGTTTTGACACATGTCATTTAGACCGTTGTTGAAACATTGCAATTTTCCGACTTTGTTGTTGCATCTATCGATAAATGTTGTACAAGCTATATTCCAAATTTATGATAAATGATAACCTATGTGAAAATATATGTTATAGTACAATGTAATTTAATTGCCAGCTTGAGATACCATGAGCGTGTATAAGTGTAGACGTTTTAAACAAAATGATCAACACATGTCATCCGTTCAAGACGCTGCAAGCTAATTTGTCTGTAATGCGGCGTTCACACAGTGCCGATTATGGTTCCCGTTTGAGATCAGACAGCGCTACGACACGAAAAGCGAAAAAGTCGGATTACTATCCTCAATGTCCTATCATTGTCTGAACGCAGTCGTATATGTTCGTAACAGAGTCCTACGGATCGGGAATGGTCCGGAGAGGTCGGCCAAGCACTCCTGACAGTTAGGTGCGTCCCGTAACATTCGGGAAACTCAGCCGATTTTGTCTAGTCGGATTACAATCGTGACTATGTCGTGACAGATTCTGCTGTATCGGATCAGAATCGGATTGAGAACGGGATAATCGGGACGAATTCTGCTGGAAACGGCTGGATCGGGACGCCTCCTGAACAATATCTGATTGTTGTCGTGATTAAATAAATGTTTTTACAAATTTTAATAAAAGTTTGAATTTCCAGCCACGAATCACAGGATCTTGATCAGACTTTTGACACATTTTAATCGGGAATGGTCCTATCAAGGACGGCAGTAAAAATCCTGAATGTGTGACCTAGGCATTAGCTAAAAGCGCAAAATTTAGTAACTTTGTGTAATACAGTCGTCTCGATCGTATGTACAAGTGTTATTTGAATTTTACTCACGAGGCTACACGCGTCGACGGTTCTATTGCATGGTAGCATTTACTATTTCATTCCCGCGACTGTACACGAAAATAAAAAAAGAATTTTGATATGCAGAATTAAGAGGTTTAAGTTTAATTGTTTATATTTTGAATACCTATAAAACTAGACCCAAATATGCTACAATTGAATTTCAGGCCATTTATTTTGGTACCTAGAATAGTAAAATTGGTCAAGTTAAAAGAAAGCGATATCAAAATAAAGATTTATTAGTCCCCTACCGGTGTTCACACCGGAGAGGACTATAGGTTTGCCCTCCGTCCGTCCGTCCGTCTGTCTGTCCGCTCAAATCTGGATCCAAACTAAGCAAGCTAACTTGATGAAACTTGGTTTATGACTAGATGGCAATGTGTAGATTATGCACATTGTTTTAATTTTTTTTATTCGACTAAAATTGTGGTTGCTATGGTAACGGAAATAGTGAAAATATGGCAAAAATGGGACCCCGCGATAACTTTATAACTAAGCAAGCTAACTTGATGAAACTTGGTTTATGACTAGATGGCAATGTGTAGATTATGCACATCATTTTAATTTTGTTCTTTGACTAAAATTGTGGTTGCTATGGTAACGGAAATAGTGAAAATATGGCAAAAAATGGGATCCCGCGACCGCGATAACTTTATAATAAATTTTATAAGGCATTTATATAGTCAGGGTGGTGATGCAGAGTGAAAGTTCTCATTTCTCATCAACAAGACTAAAGACTAAAGAAAAACATTTTGGATCAGGCAAGGTAACTAATATTAATTCTATTTCTTGCATCTGTCTTGCTTGCATGAATTGTATAGTGGGCACAGCAGAGTCAACAACTCTACATGTAAGTCTTGCTTAAATGGACATAACTTAAATATTCCCTTACATTTACTTTAACCAAAGTTTTGTTTTTCTTGGACCAAAATTCTGGTTGATGTGGTAATGGAAAAATTATGCACCTCACCGGTAGGGGACTCATGTGTTGCTTGCAACACCAGTTACTTGTTTATTTTTGGAATATGGCTTATTTCAAAAAAGTCATGCATGAGAAGTCCATACGAAAAAAAGTAAAAGGTAGGGAATTTAATATATATTCTTTCTAACGGAATTAATCTTTATATTTTTCAATGTTAGCAGAAAGTCCTATCATTCGTATCAACGAATGAAATCTAGTTATTATTATTATTATTATTCTTTTCTTCTTCCTAACTAAACGCTTATTTTTATATGTTGCAATAGTCCTAGGACGATGAAATTTTTATGGCTTATTAGTCACGTGAGGACATTTTGATTTCAATGATTTTCAGCACCCTATGACGTCATATGACGTCACAGCTAAAAATAGTGAAAAATGGTGTTCGCGCTCTACAGCCGTCATTTATGGTCGGATTTTCTTCAAATTTTCACAGATGGTACATCTTGAATCAAAGGTGTGCATATCCTGTCAGCTAACCGAAATTCCGAAAGACCGAAGTTCTGTGGCTGAAATAAGATTCGAACATAGGACCGAAAATTTCATTTTAGGATAAAAGAGCTTCAGGATGAGATAGAAAGTTGAAACTTATACAGTTTACAGTTCTGCAGAATTTCTACAAATATTTTGAGTCATGATGTCATATGACGTCATGTGACGTCATAAGCATACTTCTTAATTTTCATTTTAGGACAATGATTTCGACATGATGCCAGTTGTTCAGAATAATGAAAATTTCAGAGTTATAAAAGCAAAGTATTCGCTTTTGAACAAAAGCATCTTCAGCACCCTATGACGTCACATGACGTCACAGCTAAAAATAGTGAAAAATGGTGTTCGCGCTCTACAGCCGCCATTTATGGTCGAATTTTCTTCAAATTTTCACAGATGGTACATCTTGAATCAAAGGTGTGCATATCCTGTCAGCTAACCGAAATTCCGAAAGACCGAAGTTCTGTGGCTGAAATAAGATTCGAACATAGGACCGAAAATTTCATTTTAGGATTAAAGAGCTTCAGGATGAGATAGAAAGTTGAAACTTACACAGTTTGCAGTTCTGCAAAATTTCTACAAATTTTTGGGGTCGGAACGTCATATGACGTCATGTGACCTCATAAGCATACTTCTTAATTTTCATATTAGGGCAATGATTTCGACATGATGCCAGTTGTTCAGAATAATGAAAATTTCAGAGTTATGAAACTAACGTATGCGCTTTTGAACAAAAGCATCTTCAGCACCCTATGACGTCACATGACGTCACAGCTTAAAATAGTGAAAAATGGTGTTTGCGCTCTACAGCCGTCATTTATGGTCGGATTTTCTTCAAATTTTCACAGATGGTACATCTTGAAACTAAGGTGTGCATATCCTGTCAGCTAACCGAAATTCCGAAAGACCGAAGTTCTGTGGCTGAAATAAGATTCGAACATAGGACCGAAAATTTCATTTTAGGATTAAAGGGCTTCAGAATGAGACAGAAAGTTGAAACTTACACAGTTTGTAGTGCGATAGAATTTCTACATAAATTTTGAGTCGTGACGTCATATGAGTCATATGACGTCATGAGCATACTTCTTAATTTTCATATTAGGGCAATGATTTCGACATGATGCCAGTTGTTCAGAATAATGAAAATTTCAGAGTTATGAAAGTAAAGTATACGCTTTTGAACAAAAGAATTTTCAGCACCCTTTGACGTCATGTGACGTCAGAGCTAAAAATAATGAAAAATGGTGTTTGCGCTCTACAGCCGCCATTTATGGTCGGATTTTCTTCAAATTTTCACAGATTGTACATCTTGAAACTAAGGTGTGCATATCATGTCAGCTAACCGAAATTCCGAAATACCGAAGTTCTGTGGCTGAAATAAGATTCGAACATAGGACCGAAAATTTCATTTTAGGATTAAAGAGCTTCAGGATGAAATAGAAAGTTGAAACTTACACAGTTTGCAGTTCTTCATAATTTCTTAACATATTTAGAGTCGTGACGTCAAATGTCGTCATGTGACGTCATAAGCATACTTCTTAATTTTCATTTTAGAGCAATGATTTCGACATGATGCCAGTTGTTCAGAATAATGAAAATTTCAGAGTTATGACAACAAAGTATGTACTTTTGAACAAAAGCATCTTCAGCACCCTATGACGTCATGTGACGTCTGAGCTAAAAATAGTGAAAAATGGTTTTAACGCTCTACAGCCGCCATTTATGGTCAGATTTTCTTCAAATTTTTACAGATTGTACATCTTGAAACTAAGGTGTTCATATCCTGTCAGTTAACCGAAATTCCGAAAAACCGAAGTTCTGTTGCTGAAAAAAAGACTCGAACATAGGACCGAAAATTTCATTTTAGGATTAAAGAACTTCAGGATGAGATAGAAAGTTGAAACTTACACAGTTTGCAGTTTTGCAGCATTTCTACAAATATTTTGAATCGTGACGTCATAGGACGTCATAAGCATACCACTTAATTTTAATTTGGGGCAATGATTTCGACATGATGCCAGTTGTTCAGAATAATGAAAATTTCAGAGTTATTGCAGTAAAGTATGCGCTTTTGAGCAACAGTATTTTCAGCACCCTATGACGTCACCTGACGTCAGAGCTGAAAATAGTGAAAAATGGTATTCGCGCTCTACAGCCGCCATTTATGATAAGATTTTCTTCAAATTTTTACAGATGGTACATTTTGCAACTAAGGTGTGAATATTTTGTCAGCTAACCTTAATTCCTAAAAACCGAAGTATTGTGGCTGAAGTAAGATTCGAACACAGGACCTTTAAACTAGAAATCAAGTTTGCAGTCATGTCCTTACGTCATATGACATCATGTTACGTCACAGACTAATACTTAGTTCTTATCATTTGCACTGATTTCGGAATATAATGTCAATTGTTCAGCATGAACATGAAATACTACCAGAGGTGAGTCATTACATGAAACTTCTATCTCCTGCTTTTTGCATTAACACAGCTTGCAGAAAGTCCTATCATTCGTTTTCACGAATGACATCTAGTTCTTATTCTTCTTATTATTCTTTTTTTCTTCCTCTTATATTTGTGTTAATTTCGAGGTGTTGCCATTGACTCAGAACAATGAAAATTTTATGGCATATATTTCAAACCATGTGCTTTCGGATGCAAGGTATTACATATTCATATGACGTCATATAACGTCAGATTTGACGTCAGGTGAAAAAGTTTGTACGCGGTCTACAGCCATTATTTCTTGACCGATTTTCATCAAATTTTCACAGAATGTGTATGTTAGGCTCTAGTTGTGCATCCCGGTGTCCGTTTTTCCAAATTCGAAAATTCCATGGTTCTATAGCGAATCCAAGATTCGAACCAAGGTCGTAAATTTTTAAATGCTTATAAAATCTGTCCTGTTAAAGATAGAAAGTTGATATTTAGTCAGTATATAGGTCTCTAGATGTTTTAAACATTTTGTGAAAATAAATGTCATATGACGTCACGTGACGTCATTATATTATTATGTATTTCTAATATTAACAAGAATATTTCTATATGTTGAAATTGTCGAAGGGCAATGAAAATTTAATGACACATGTTTCAAATGCTAATATTTTGATTTCTATGATTTTCATATACCTTTGACGTCATATGACGTCACATTTGAAATATGCAACAAAAGATTGTACGCGGTCTACAGCCATTGTTTGTGAACCAATTTTCATCAAATTTTCACAGATTGTGTATATTAAGTTCTAGTTGTGCATCTCAGTGTCCGTTTTTCAAAATTCGAAAAGTCCATGGTTCTATAGCGAATCCAAGATTCGAACCAAGGTCGTAAATTTTTAAATGCTTATAAAATCGGTCCTATTTCAGATAGAAAGATGATATTTGGTCAGTATATAGGTATCTGGGAGTCTTAAACATTTTGTAAAAAGAAACGTCATATGACGTCACGTGACGTCATTATATGATAATGTATTTCTAATATTAACAAGAGTATTTCTATATGTTGAAATTGTCGAAGGGCAATGAAAATTTAATGACAAATGATTCAGACGCTGAAATTTCGATTTCAATGATTTTCAGAAGCCTATGACGTCATATGACGTCACATTTGAAGTTGACTACAAAAGTTTGTACACGGTCCAGAGCCATTATTAATGGGCCGATTTTTATCAAATTTTCACAGAATGTGTATATTACGTTCTTATTGTGTATACCGGTGTCCGTTTTTCAAAATTCGAAAAGTCCAAGCATCTATGGTGGATCCAAGATTCGAACCAAAGACGTCAATTTTTAAATGCTTATAAAAACTGTCCTATTTGAGATAGAAAGGTGAAATTTTGTCAGTTAGTAGGTCTCTGGGTGTCTTAACAATTATGTGAAAATAAACGTTATATGACGTCACGTGACGTCATTTGTTTATTATTATTATTCTTTTCTTCTTTCTATCTCAATAAATATCGGTTTTTGTAAATATATGTATGAATAAGAATTATAGCTGAATAATTGACGTTTCCAAAAATATTTAGTTTATTAAAATTGGTTTACGCAATACAAAGTTATAAGCAAAAAAAAAAAAAAAAACTAAATAAAATGAAGCTTATTTTGCTGATAATATGCTGTTTTCTTGAGGTTTAACAGTCAATATCTCAGAAACGACTGAAGATAAGTTTATACATTATGCGTATAAAATGTAGCATGTTTTAAGAACTTTCTAACGGTACCAAATTTATTGAAATTGGACTTCATATAAGAAAGTTACATGGAAAATAAGATATTTCATAATCATGCATCATAAAAATATGGAAAAGGTCACGCGCAGGGGTCACCAAGCTTAAATACTTGCGCAACGACTTAAAAAAAAAAAAAAAAAAAAAAAAAAAAAAAAATATCAAATTGCAATTGATGGGCTATATCTTGATTTTGTTTTTGTTTTTTTGTCGAATGTTGACTGTTTCCAAAATAAGCATTGAAGTTAATACATGTACAACGGCACAAGACAAAAATCCGTATTTGCAACACTATGTAGCTAGCGAGCAGTTTGCAAGCCTTGAAAAATTCACACGCAGCCCCACATTTTAGACCATCTAAAAACTGCATTGTTATGCTAACGATACTCACATTGCATCAGTTTGTAGGCTGGGATGTTACCTTTCAAAATATCACCATAGTTCGAAATTCCAGGAATTTATGGCAAAACTACGGAAGCCCAAACACGCCAAAATCGCTAAATACGTTTAACTACGTTACAGGTGTCGAAAGGATATAGCACTATACAAATATTCAATACTTCTTCCTACTGAGGCTAAAATTAAACAAGGTTACAACTGAGCTGGAGTGATGAAATTCTATGTGTGATGAAAGTTAGAAACTTACATTTGAACACCTTTTCATTTTTCTTTCATGTCATATGACATAGTATAAATTTTGTATGTAAACTACATGTGCAAGATATGGGCGGACTTTTATTAAAATTCACAGAATGTGTTCTATTTGTGCTATTTTATTTAGAAATAGAGGAGATAGAAAGTTGCAATTTGGACAGATTATCTATTATGTCATCTTCTATATATATACTATATAAAGCAGATGTTGCAGAAAGTCCTATCATTCGTTTAAACGAATGACATCTAGTTCTTATTCTTTTTTTCTTCCTCTTGTATTTGTGTTTATTTCGATGTGTTGCCAATGGCCCAGAACAATGAAAATTTTATGACATATATTTCAAACCATGAGCTTTTGGATGCAATGAATTTCATATTCATATGACGTAATATAACGTCAGATTTGACGTCAGGTGGAAAAGTTTGTACGCGGTCTACAGCCATTATTTCTGGACCGATTTTCATCAAAATTTCACAGAATATGTATGTTACGCCCTAGTTGTGCATCCCGGTATCTGTTTTTCAAATTTCGAAATGGTAATGGTTCTATGGTAAATCCAAGATTCGAACCATTGACGTCAAATTTCAAATGCGTATTAAATCGCTTTCAGATAAGATAGAAAGCTGGTATTTGGACAAAATATAAGTATCTACGTCTTCTTCATATTCTGAGAAGATAAACGTCATATGACGTCAAATGACGTCATGAGGTGAAAAGAAATTTCTAATTTTTACGTGTTAAATTCTACATGTTACAAACGTACGAGCACAATGAAAATTTAATAGCTTATGTTTCACATTTAACATTTTGTGTTTCTATAATTCTACATGCATGTCTGTTTTTCCAAATTAAAAAAGGCCTTATTTCTGGGCCAATTTTCATCAAAATTTCACAGAATGTGTATGTTACGCTCTAGTTGTGCATCCCTGTGTCCGTTTTTCCAAATTCGCAAAGGCAAAGATTTTATGGCGAATCCAAGATTCGAACCATTGACGTCAAATTTCAAATGAGTATAAAATCGCTTCCTGATGAGTTAGAAAGCTGATATTTGCACAGATATAAGTCTCCAAGTGTCTGTTACATTCTGAGAAGATGAACGTCATTTGACGTCATATGACGTCTTAAGGTAAAAAAGAACTTCTTAGATCTATGCCTAAATTTATATATGTTGTAAAGTTTCCAGGACCATGGAAATGTAATTGCATATGCGTCAAATCATGTTCTTTGGAATGCATTGAATTTCATATTCATGTGACGTTATATTACGTCAGATTTGACGTCAGGGCAGAAAGATTTTACGCGGTCTACAGCCATTATTGTTTGACCGATTTTCATCAAAATTTCACAGAATATACATGTTACGCTTTAGTTGTGCATCCCGGTGTCCGTTTGTCCCAATTCGAAAAGTCAAAGGTTAAATGGCAAATCCAAGATTCGAACCATTGACGTCAAATTTTAAATACGCATAACATCGCTTCCAGACGTATTATAAAGCTGATATTTGAACTGAAAATTAATCTTTATGACTTCTTTTTATTCTGATAGGCAGAACGTCATTTGACGTCATATGACGTCAAAAGGTAATAAAGAATTTCTAATATCTACGCGTTTATTTCTATATGTAGCAAAAGTCCCAGGGGCATGAAAAATTAATGGCGTATATTTCAGATACTGAATATTTCATTTCATTGATTGTCTTATGCCTATAACGTGCATGGTGACCTCCGTTCCGGAAAATCGCAAAGGTCATATATCAGTTTTAGGTGTTTTTATTCGGCCATCAGTATCTCAAAAACGAAATATATTCTACCTAGACACTATAAGTAAAATTTGTAGTGCTTTGAACGTCCTTTAAGGTGATATTTAGTTTTTGAAGATCGGGGTTCAAACGGTTGAGTTATGGCAGAAAAACGAAAAGTGTACTTTTAACGAAATTGAAACGCTGTAGCTTCATGAACTTGATCAATTATTATGATTTTTTCAGGATAAACAAACTTAAAAGTGAAGTGATGTATACAAGGAATTTTTAAAAAAATCGCATAAAATCGGCAAGTTGATGTATGAAGTTGAAATTTGTACAAATGCCGACGCTTACGAGGTGCAAAAAGTCCTGAAAATTTCAAGTGATTCCGTCAACAAACATTGAAGATATTCATGTTTTTTGGATAAGGGCTTGTATATGAACATCTAGCCATTTGAAGTAAGAGAAGAAGGCGGTTATTGGGTTGGTTACCCTGTATCCGGACGTTCCTACGCAGGAAAGAGTGCCCGTGTTGAAAGGTGAATTGCGATGCGTATTTGAGAGAATGGGGTGCATTTTAGGATGCAATGGTGTACACCAGGACCGATAAGCATATTGCTTTTGTCATAACGGCTTTTTTCAAACTTTTATTAGGGCTTTCTGCCTCAAGCAGAAAGTCCTATTGGGTTTGTTCTGTTTTTTTATTATTAGGACTTTCTGCCCTTTCGGCAGAAAGTCCTCTTGGGTTTGTACTGTTTATTAGGACTTTCTGCCTAAAGCAGAAAGCCTTTGGGTTTGTTTATTATTATTATTCTTTTCTTCTTCCTAACTAAACGCTTATTTTTATATGTTGCAATAGTCCTAGGACGATAATATTTTTATGGCATATTAGTCACGTGAGGAAATTTTGATTTCAATGATTTTCAGCACCGTATGACGTCACATGACGTCACAGCTAAAATAGTGAAAAATGGTGTTCGCGCTCTACAGCCGTCATTTACGGTCGGATTTTCTTCAGATTTTCACAGATGATACATCTTGAATCAAAGGTGTGCATATCCTGTCAGCTAACCGAAATTCCGAAAGACCGAAGTTCTGTGGCTGAAATAAGATTCGAACATAAGACCGAAAATTTCATTTTAGGATTAAAGAGCTTCAGGATGAGATAGAAAGTTGAAACTTGCACAGTTTGCAGTTCTGCAGAATTTCTACATATATTTTGAGTGGTGACGCCATATGACGTCATGTGACGTCATAGTCATACTTCTTAATTTTCATTTTAGGGCAATGATTTCGACATGATGCCAGTTGTTCAGAATAATGAAAATTTCAGAATTATGACAGTAAGGTATGCGCTTTTGAACAAAAGCATCTTCAGCACCCTATGACGTCATGTGACGTCAGAGCTAAAAATATTGAACAATGGTGTTCGCACTCTACAGCGGCCATTTATGGTCGGATTTTCTTGTAATTTTCACAGATGGTACACCTTGAAACTAAGGTGTACATATCCTGCCAGCTTACCGAAATTCCGAAAAACCGAAGTTCTGTGGCTGAAGTAATATTCGAACATAGGACCAAAAATTTCATTTTAGGATTGAAGAGCTTCAGGATGAGATAGAAAGTTGAAACTTGCACAGTTTGCAGTTCTGCATTATTTCTACAAATATTTTGAATCGTGACGTCAGAGGACGTCATAAGCATACCACTTATTTTTAATATGGGGCAATGATTTCTACATGATGCCAATTGTTCAGAATAATGAAAATTTCAGAGTTATTGCAGTAAAGTATGCGCTTTTGAGCAACAGCATTTTCAGCACCCTATGACGTCACGTGACGTCAGAGCTAAAAATAGTGAAAAATGGTTTTCGCGCTCTACAGCCGCCATTTATGATCAGATTTTCTTCAAATTTTTACAGATGGTACATTTTGAAACTAAGGTGTGAATATTTTGTCAGCTAACCTTAATTCCGAAAAACCGAAGTATTGTGGCTGAAATAAGATTCGAACAAAGGACCAAAAATTTCATTTCAGGGCTAAGGAACTTCGGGATGAGATAGAAAGTTGAAACTTACATAGTTTGCAGTTCTGCATAATTTCTTAATATATTTTGAGTCGTGACGTCATATGACGTCATAAGCATACTACTACTACTGATACTTATTGTTTTTTTTCTTCGTAACTAAACGCTTATTTTTCGCGTAATATAATGTCAATTAATCAGCATGAACATGAAATACTACCAGAGGTGAGTCATTACATGAAACTTCTATCTCCTGCTTTTTGCATTAACACAGGTTGCAGAAAGTCCTATCATTCGTTTAGACGAATGACATCTAGTTATTCTTATTATTCTTTTTTTCTTCCTCTTATATTTGTGTTAATTTCGAGGTGTTGCCATTGACTCAGAACAATGAAAATTTTATGGCATATATTTCAAACCATGAGCTTTCGGATGCAATGAATTTCATATTCATATGACGTCATATAACGTCAGATTCGACGTAAGGTGAAAAAGTTTGTACGCGGTCTACAGCCATTATTTCTGGACTGATTTTCATCAAAATTTCACAGAATGTGTATGTTAGGCTGTAGTTGTGTCTTTCGGTGTCCGTTTTTCTAAATTCGAAATGCAAAGGTTTTATTGCGAATCCAAGAAGTGTTAGAAAGCTGATATTTGGACTGAATATTAGTCTCTAGGTCTTCTTGACATTCTAAAAAGATGAACGCCATATGACGTCCCATGACGTCATAATGCTAATAAAACTTTCGTATTAAAACTTAACGGTTTTTAAGCCCTGTATGCTTTATTTTTTGTATGATTTGCTTGAAATTTTGTCTGAAATTTTGTCTGAAGATGCAATATTAGATTCTATGGAGCCATGCCACTTCCGTTTCCGGAAAATCCCAAAGGTCAAGGTCATATATCAATTATCGGCATTTTCTTCGGCCTTAAATATCTCAAAAACGGTAAATATTCTATCGAGACACTATGCGTATAATTTGTAGTGCTTAGAAAGACCTTTTAGATGATATTTAGTTTTCGATGATCGGGATTGAATCGGTTGAGTTATGGCGGAAAAACAAAAATTTGGTAACCCTCAGTGTGTTTAACGGTTTATATCTCGGAAACTTTTGATTTTTGAAAATATGATGATGAATATTATTTGTAGAGCAATGTTTGGCCGTTATTTTGATGCTTAAAGTTTAATGATTGACCTAAGATTTATGGAGTAATGTGGAAAAAACGAAATTCGTGCACATAGCTTTGCTGATTTTTTTCTTTTTTCAGGAGGTTTAAGAGCTTGTATCTCAAAAAGTATTAAAAATTTTCCTGTACATGTAATGAAATGTAGAGAATTTTCAGACAATTACTTTGGTACCTAAAGTTTTGAAATTAGTCAAACAATAAGTAAGTTACATCAAAAATAAGAATTTCAACATGTAGGATTTCAGCGATTTTGCCGTTATGTAAGAGTTTCACGGCTTATATCTTAATACTCATATGAAATAAGTCAACACATTAAGCGAGTGAGATGTAGAGAATTTTAAGACAATTATTTTGGTATCTAAAGTTTTGAAATTGATTAAAGAATAAGGAAGTTACATCAAAAATACGAATATAAACCCCAAGTGTGAGAATTTTCGAAAAATATCCTACTTTCGCTTTCACGTTAATTGAAGTATTTTCGGAAAATGTAAGTGTACAGCTAGGTATTAGTCATATAAATTGCAAAAAAACTTTTTACTTATATCATATTGATATTTCTAGCTAAACAAGCGTACCCTTTCGGGTGGCCGAGTGGTTAGAGCGTCCGCCTCGGGAGCGGAGGTCGTGGGTTCTATCCCCGACCACGACATACCAAAGTCGTAAAAATGGTACTGTTATAGCTCCCTTGTTTGGCGCTCAACATATAAGGGTATTTGCAGGACTGGTTAGCTCGGTATCAGGATGATGTGACTGGGTGTGGTATCATGCCACATGTCTACGGCGTGATACTGCAGTGTGGCAGCCCTATACCCGCATGAAGTAGACATCGTCTCCAAATGACTGAATTACTGTCGGAGGGACGTTAAACCCAACAAACAAACAAACTTAACAAGTGTTGACAATGATTTAATGTTGTGTCAAATCATTTTATTTACGTTACTTATACATATCAGTTGCAGCATTGCGTTACCCATAATCCTCTGAGCGTTTTGACACATGTCATTTAGACCGTTGTTGAAACATTGCAATTTCCCGACTTCATTGTTGCATCAATCCAAATTTATGATAAATGATAAGCTATGTGAAAATATATGTTATAGTACAATGTAATTTAATTGCCAGCTTGAGATACAATGGGCGTGTATAGTGTAGACGTTTGAAAGAACATGATCAACACATATCATCCGTTCAAGACGCTGCAAGCTAATTTGTCCGTTAGCTAAAAGGGCGAAATGGAGTAACTTTGTTTAGAGTTTTCCCGCTATTTTGAGCCCAAAATTTCAAATTCCTGGTCGATTAAATTTGTTAAGAGTTCGAGATTTCGCGAGACTTGTCTATTTAATTTTGATTTAACTGTTAAGCGTTTACGGCGAAATGCGCATGTCATTATTTCAAATTATTCTCCGCCCTATTCACGTGATATCATATATGGCAGTGTTTTCTACACCGATCTCTACACACGAGGTGTGCAAACTGGCGGATGTTGACGTCTTTTGTAAACATTTAGTACAGTTGCTTAAATAATCATGTTTATAGATAAACATTTACATAAGAATGAGGAGTTTCGGAAATATTTTTTGCAAATGGACTCCTAAGGAAAGAAAAAAAAATGCTAAATTAAATACTAAAATACAAGTACAGTTTATTGGGTTTAACGTCCCACCGACAGTATTTAAGTCTTTTGAAGACAATGTCTACTTGAGACAAATGTAGTGTTGTCACACTGCACAGTAACACGTCGTAGACAGTTGGCATGATACCACATCCAGTCACATTATCCGGACACCGGGCCATCAGTCCTGGAACTACCCTTATTAAGCTGAGCGCCAACCAAGGGAGCTATACCAGTACCTATGTTTACGAATTTGGTAAATACAAGAATTGTAATAATTGATATAACGTTTTCAAACAACTTACAGGTCATGTACTAACTCGTCTGATTTGGTATTTCCGGGGTATTCCTAGCCTTGATATCTTCCGCTGACACCGACTTTTTTAAACGATTATTATTTACATATTTCGTTCTTTCCTTAATGTCAATCAGTTGATTTTTCTGGTGTCTTAACTAATAAAAACAAGATAAATAAATAAAAAAACAGCCATCACATAAATTGATTGAAATCTGAAAAAGAAATGAGCCGACGGTCAAAAAATGCGCGAAATTTATGTGTTATATCCATATTTGGAAAGCACGTGCACGTGTGTGAATACTTTAACAACACGCTGACGTAACACTTATATGGCGCCATCTCCTAATATAGCAGCATAACGCAGTAAACTCTAAGTTGTCAGTGTTAATTAAGTATAGATTAGTGTTTTTTTAGTAAGCATTAATGAAATTAAATCGGTCAGGCGCGGCGAAGCCGCGCGACCGATTTAATGGACTTAATGCTTACTAAATAACACTAATCTACTTAGTTTTTGAAATTATGTTTTGAAATTTAACGCAGTCGCACATTTCAAATATAGTATTGATTATTTAGACTACGCCCTATCAACCTGTTCCCAGCGTGAATTACATCACGTGACATGTAACATGTTATGTCAAAGGTCAATGCGTCGCTCTAGCTGTGTATAGCTGTGTAGATGTACGCTCTAAATGAGCATTGAACCGGAAGCCGACTTTGATCTCTCCGGTAAAAAAAGTGGTGATTAAATTTAATAAAAGGTTTTAGAAAGGTTCATATATCTACACCTATATATGTTGTGTTTTGGACATTATTTATTTTTTTCATTTAAGTAACCCTTGTTTGTTAGTGTTTTTTTTTTCTTCTCTTCTCATTATTAATATACATTTTTCAATTTGAATTTATTTAATCGGATATTTACTTGATTGCTTTGTTTAGTAATTAGTTATATATTCCCCATTCTGTGTTAACATGTGTAGACATTGAAATTACACAAGTGTCTTTAAAGCGATGACCGATACTAATGTTGTTAGAACTTGTGGTCAGACCCTCTTACTTATTTTTTTAAAATCGTCAATGTTACATCATCATTACTTAGGCAATAATACATGTTTAAACTAAACTAAACGGAAGGGTAGAGTTCTTTTGTTATTTTGGATTAATCAGAATGCTAGTGAGTAAATGTTTGTTCTCTATGGTTGCTGTGTATTATTTTTTGTCGATGTTCATGCGATCACATCAAAAATCCCTGTAACACGTTACACATGCGTGATATGGACTAAGACCACAATTTAAATTTATTATATGTTCTGTATAAGCATATATACAAATGACAATTTCTGTAAGGGAAATTGGTATCCAAACTTACCCTCATTAGATAGATCTATTCAAGAGAAATAATTCTGTACATTTTAAACATGGGGTCACCTGACTACTTTTTGACCTATTTAAGGCCAAGTAACATGCGTATGAATTTAGTGCACCGGTCGGTCATTTCACACCATTTTTCTCAAAAATTACCCTCTCAGTAATGCTAAACTATTAAGATTGTTGTGCAATAATGCCTCCAAATTGGGCATTTTATGACTATTTAACTGTGTTCTATAGAATTTAATTCTTTATTGCATGTCTTTCAGTCAAAAACTCACCTTAATTAAGCATTAAATAGGGTCACTGTTTTCTGTGTAGGCACATCCGGATACCGGTAACCAAGGGCAGGTAATTGTGGTCTTAGTCCATATTGGTGAACACATAAAGCTCCGCTTCTCGACACAACTCGACGCACATGCGCAGTGAAGGTGCTTGAAGCTGGTTTTAAACTGATCAGCTGATTTAGCGGAATAGTGTTTAGTAACAAGTTGATGCCGATTAAATGAATTAAATGGAGACAAAAAATTGAAAAAATGGAATGATTTCATTGGACAAAATATAATTTCAAACACTAGGAGAGAATTTAACAGTTAAGAAGCCGTCATTCGCTACGCTTGTTCTGGCTTCTTAACTGTTAAATTCTCTCTTAATAAACACTAACTATAACGAACTACAGTCGTCTCCATCGTATGTACAAGCATTATTGAAATTTAACTCACGTGACTACACGCGTCGACGAATCTATTGCATGGTAGCATTTACGGTTTTATTCCCGCGGCTGTACACGAAATTAAAAAAAAAAAGAATTTTGATATGCAGAATTAATAGGTTTAAGTTTAATTGCTTATATTTTGAAAACCTATAAAACTAGACACAAATATGCTACAATTGAATTGTAGGGATTTTCAGGACATATATTTTGGTACCTAGAATACTAAAATTGGAATCTCTCAGCCCCTCACCGCTGTGGGTTCGAATTCCGGTAGGGACTTCGGATTTATCATGTGAGGAAGCCTTCCAGCTGGCTTGCGGTAGGTCGGTGGTTCTATCCGGGTACCTCTGTGAACTCGGGGTCTTCCTCCACCTGTAATTAGCTGAACGTCTCTATATGATTGAAATACTATCACAACGACGGTAAACCTCAATACAACAACAACAACAATAACAACAACTAAAAACCGATATCAAAATAAAGATTTATTTATTTTTGACATATGGTTTATTTCACAAAATTCATGCATGAGAAGTCCATACGAAAAAAAAAGTAAAAGTTAGGAAATATATTCTTTTTATATACATGTATATATATTCTTTCTAACGGTATTAATCTTTACATTTCAAAATGTTGCAGAAAGTCCTATCATTCGTATCAACGAATGAAATCTAGTTATTTTAACATTCGTTGATACGAATGATAGGACTTTCTGCTACATTTGACAAACACTAAAAGCGAAAAAAGTATAAGGATATCAAATTCCTTCCTTTAAATTGTTTTTGTAGGGCCATAACTTCTATATACTTTGAAAAATAAACCGATTAACTTGGAGGATATCTCAAAAGTAAATGAAAATCATTTTTTTTTATTTATTTCATTTAACTTGGCCTAAATCTATAAACTATGTAACAAAACAAATTTATTGAAAATGCTTACAATTCGATTGTTACATAATTCGGTCTAGCTTTAGAGGTTTTCAAGATATAAGCAATAACTGAATTTAAAATGGAGGTGACATTGTTCCATAGGATCAAATGCTGCACCTTCAGTAAGAATTAATGCAAATCAAACAAAAAATAAGGCATACAGTTCTTAAAAACTGTTTAATTTAACATAAAAAAATACTTTGGTCTTACAAGGTCACATGACGTCATATGACGTTCCTCTTCTCAGAATGTAAAGAAGACTTGAAGACATACTGAAATTTGACATCAATGCTTCTAATCTTGGATTAGCCATAACACCTGTGCCTTTACGATATTGGAAAAACGGATACCGATTGGCACTACTGGAGCGTAACATACACATTCTGTGAAATTTTGAAGAAAATCTGTCCAGAAATAATGGCTGTAGACCGCGTACAAACTTGTGAAGAAAACGTCAAGTTTGGTGTCATATGACGTCATAGACATAAGAATATCAATGATATAAAATAATCATTATCTTAAATATATGCAGTAAATTTTTCATGTCCCTGGGATATTTGCAATATATAGAAATTAACAGGCAGAAAGTCGTATTGAGTTTGTACTGTTTTTTTTATTAGGACTTTCTGCCTACAGGCAAGTTTGACCGTAAAACACGTCATAGTCAAATTAATAATATTGAAATGCAATCTGTTCTATCTGAAGCATATGCTATTAAATTTTCATGGTACTCAGACGTTTTCAACATATAGAAATTAACACGTAAAATTTAAAAAATTCCTTTTCACGACGTCATATGACGTTCATCTTCAGAAAATGTAAAGAAATCCTAGAGACTTATAACCTGACCTCATATCATCGGAAATTCAAGTTTGACGTCAAAACACGTCATAGTCAAATGGATAATATTTAAACGCAATATGTTCTATCTGAAGCATATGCTATTAAATTTTCATGGTGCTTGGACGTTTACAACATATTGAAATTAACACGTAAAATTTAAAAATTCTTTTTCACCTCATGACGTCGTATGACGTTCATCTTCTGGGAATGTAAAGAAATCCTAGAGACTTATATTCTGACCAAATATCATCTTTCTAACTTATCAGGAAGCGATTTTATACGCATTTGAATTTTAACGTCATTGGTTCGAATCTTGGATTCACCATAAAACCTTTGCATTTTCGAATTTTGAAAAACGAACACCGGGATGCACAACTAGAGAGTAACATACACATTCTGTGAAATTTTGATTAAAATCGGACCAGAAATAATGGTTGTAGACCGCGTAAATCATTTTTAGACGACGTCAAGTTTGACGTCAAAACACGTCAAAGTCAAATGATTATTATTGAAATGCAATTTCATTTGCATTTGCTATTAAATTTTCATGGTGCTCGGACGTTTTCAACATATAGAAATTAACACGTAAAATTTAAAAATTCCTTTACACCTCTTGACGTCGTATGGCGTCGTATGACGTGCATCTTCAGAGAATCTAAAGACATCCTAAAGACTTATATTCTGACCAAATATCATCACTCTAACTTATCAGGAAGCGATTTTATACGCATTTGAAATTTGACGTCAATGGTTCGAATCTTGGATTCGCCATAGAACCTTTGTTTTTTTGAATTTTGAAAAACGGACACCGGGATGCACAGCTAGAGCCTAACATACACATTCTGTGAAAAGTTGATCAAAATCGTTCCAGAAATAATAGCTGTAGACCGCGTACATACTTTTGTAGACAACGTCAAGTATGCCGTCATATGACGTCATAGGCATATGAAAATCATTGAAATCAAAATTATAGCATCTGAAAATACGCCATTAAATTTTCATGCCCTCGGACTATTGCATCAAAATTAAAAAAAAAAAAATTTCATTCGTTGATACGAATGATAGGACTTTCTGCTAACATTGAAAAATATAAAGATTAATACCGTTAGAAAGAATATATATTAAATTCCCTACCTTTAACTTTTTTTTCGTATGGACTTCTCATGCATGAACTTTGTGAAATAAGCCATATGGCAAAAATAAATAATAGAGGGTAAAGTCGCTGACTTTTAACCACTAACCGCGTGGGTTCGAATCCCGGCAGGGTCATTCGGATTTTCATGTGAGGAAGCCTTCCAGCTGAATTGCGGTAGGTTGGTGGTTCTATCCGAATGCCTCCGTGCATTCGGGATCTTCCTCCACCTGTAATTAGCTGGACGTCGCTATATGGCTGAAATACTGTCGAAGCGACGGTAAACCCAAATAGTCAAGTCAAGTCAAGTCAAAAATAAATAAATCTTTATTTTGATATCGCTTTCTTATAACTTGACAAATTTTAGTATTCTAGGTACCAAAATAAATGGCCTGAAAATCCGACAATGCCATTGTAGCATGTTTGGGTCTAGTTTTACAGGTATTCAAAATATAAGCAATTAAACTTAAACCTCTTAATTCTGCATATCAAAATTCTTTTTTTTATTTTCTTGTACAGTCGCGGGAATGAAGTAGTAAATGCTACTATGCAATAGAATCGTCGACGCGTGTAGCCTCATGAGTTAAATTCCAATAACGCTTGTACATACGATCGAGACGACTGTATTACACAAAGTTACTCCATTTTGCGCTTTTAGCTAACGGACAAATTAGCTTGCAGGGTCTTGAACGGACATGTGTTGATCATTTTGTTTCAGACGTCTACACTTATACACGCTCATGGTATTTCAAGCTGGCAATTAAATTACATTGTACTATAACATATATTTTCACATAGGTTATAATTTATCATAAATTTGGAATATAGCTTGTACATCATTTATCGATTGATGCAACAATAAAGTCGGGAAATTGCAATGCTCAAAGGATTATGGGTAACGCAATGCTGCAACTGATATGTAAAGTTACGTAAATAAAATGATTTGACAAAACATTAAATCATTGTCAACACTTGTTTAGTTTGTTTGTTTGTTGGGTTTAACGTCCCACCGACAGTATTTCAGTCATTTGGAGACGATGTCTACTTAATGCAGTTATAGTGCTGCCACACTGCAGTATCACGCCGTAGACATGTTGCATGATGCCACACCCAGTCACATTATCCTGATATCGAGCCAACCAGTCCTGCAACTACCCTTATATGCTGAGCGTCAAGCAAGGGAGCTATAACAATACCATTTTTTACGACTTTGGTATCGAACCCACGACCTCCCGCTCCCGAGGCGGACGCTCTAACCACTCGGCCACCGGGAACGGTACACTTGTTTAGCTAGTAATATCAATATGATATGAGTAAAAAGTTTTTTTTTTGCAATTTATATGACTAATACATATCTGTAACCTTACATTTTCCGAAAATGCTTCGATTAAGGTGAAAGCGAAAGTAGGGTGTTTTATGAAAATTCTTACAATTGGCATTAAATTCGTATTTTTTATGAAACTTCCTTATTTCTTGATCAATTTCAAAACTCTAGGTGCCAAAATAATTGTCTTGAAATTCTCTACATTTCACATGCTTTACCTATAGCAAGATTTTTAATATTTTTGAGATACAAGCCTTTAAACCTCCTGAAAAATATTCATTTAATTTGTTTTTTGCCCATTACTCCATGCATCTTAGGTCAATCATTAAACTTTAAGCATCAAAAGAACGGCCAAACATTGCTTTACAAATAATATTCATCATCATATTTTCAAAAATCAAAGATTTCGAGATATAAACTGTTAAACACACTGAAATTTTCATTTTTCCGCAATAATTCAACCGATTCAAACCCGATCATTAAAAACTAAATATCATCTGAAAGGACTTTCTAAGCACTACAAATTATATGCATAGTGTCTCGATAGAATTTTTACCGTTTTTGAGATATTGAAGGCCGACGAAAAACACGATAATTGATATATGACCTTGACCTTTGAGATTTTCCGGAAACGCAAGAGACATGGCTCCAAAGACTCTAATACTGCATCTTCAGACAAAATTTCAAGCAAATCATACAAAAAATAAAGCCTACAAGGCTTAAAAACCGTTAAGTTTTAAGACGAAAGTTTTAATAGCATTATGACGTCAAATCTGATGTTATATGACGTCGTATGAATATAAAATTCATTGCATTCGAAAGCTCATTGTTTGAAATATATGCCATGATATTTTCATTGTTCTGGGTCAATGGCAACACCTCGAAATTAACACAAATATAAGAGGAAGGAAAAAAGAAAAAGAAGAAGAAGAAGAATAAATAGAAGTCGTTTGTTTAAGATACAAACGAAGCGGCTTCTCGTTTGCTTATTTCAAAAGTATTGAATATATAAGTTAATACAAAGAAATGGAATAATGATGCTTAATGATGTAAGATTTAGTACGTAAATCATCATTATCATAAATATAAACTTAAGTTCGAAAATAAGCTTTAAATCTTTTTTTTATTTTCATCTTCTTAAAAAGATATCGATAAAGCATATATATATGGATCTTATGTGATTACGCAACCGCTTACTATCATGCAGACAAAAAAAAACAGGAAAATTTTAAGATAATACTATCCTCAATAATTTTTTCTTACGATATTCAATCGATTTTAATTCTTTTATTCTGTATTTAATATCTTTTTCTTCGTAAGCATATGACTAACCAAATATTCATTGCAATTTGATCCACAATTGAAATTGTAAAAAAGAAAACAATACTTTGAAATCCATGACGTTCAACCTTTAAATTGATTGAGTTTTACATTTGCAAAATTAGATGGAAGCAAAGGAAGAGGTGTAAGCAAAATCATGAAAATAATTTCTTATTTCTATGTAATTAACGTTATAAACGTCTTGAAATTTTCAAAATTCATTTGCTTTATACATTTGCTTATTTTTACATATTAAGAAAAAGAAACTGTTTAACCTTTAGAAAACATAAAAAATCAATAGGTAGATACATGTATACATGTATTTGTCATTTTTTTAAGGTTTGCAGAAAGCCGTGAAAGCAAATGCAATAAGTTATCCGTATAGGTTTTCTGGCTCTAGTATAATTTTACTAATTCATCGTAAATGCGACTCTATTAGTAAAAAATGTACCACAATTCACGATTCAACGCAGGCACTCATTCCTGCAAAAGAACAATCGGATCTTGCTCAACCAACCCAATGACCGCTTTCATTTCTTTTTCAAATTAATAATTTTTTTCAGGAATTAACCCTATAAAGAAAAACATGAATAAATCATGTTTGATAACGTAATCACTTGAACTTTTCTGCGCATGTCAAGGCACGGCAATATTACTTATTTAAAGTTGATATGTCCAATCTTATGATTTTTTTAAATGTATTTTGCTTACAAATCAATCTTCATAAACAAGTCACACAATATAAATTCCTTAAGGTATGCTTTAGATTGCCACAATACTCATGACGCTGAAGCGCGAATACAAATTGAAATGAATGATTTTAATATTACAACCACGGCAAAATCAAGTTACTAAAGAAAAGTATCTGTTTTGGAAGGACATGATTAGCTAACGTTCTATTAATCCAGAAAAAAATATTTTCAAGAATGTGAACAGGTTTGTTTTTACATTTTCAAGTAAGCGTTCCATCAAACATGAATATCTGCCATGTTTGATGACGTAATAACTTAAAACTTTCAAACCCTTATGAACGTACTAATTATCGACATTCTTGAAAATTTCAAGTTCATTGATCTAATTGGCGATTTTATATAATGTTTTTTTTCCAGATAATTCTTGCTTTAGTATTCATGACGTCATAACCACGTGACAAATAAAACATTTCTTGTTTTATGCATCACTTTAATTTTAACTCTATCAATTCTGAAGATTTCAATTAAGATTGATTCAAAATTCATAATACCAGAGCAAGAGAAATGTTAAAAAATGCCTTTTTGTCTTTTTAAGGACGTCATAACCAGTTGACATTCAGAAAAAAAGAATGTAAACCTCTATGCCGATATGCTGTCCAATTTTCATGCTTCTAACGCATCAGGGGGCTTTGTAACATTAAAATGTAATTTAAGGACCTAAGTTCGAATCTCGGTTTTGCCATGATATCTTTATATTTTCAAATTTGGAAATTTGAATGCCAATGTGCAAATCTACATCCGGAAATACATCTTCTGTGAAAATATCAAGATAATCGGACCAGAATTGAAGGCTCTAGAGCGCGAACAAACTTTTGAAACTGACGTCAAATCTGACGTCATTTGACGTCATTGAAAATTAAAAATAAATTTAAACTTTTTAATCGCAGCAATACAATTTTCAAAAAGTTTGAGTCAAAAGTCATGATACCAGAGCCATATAATTTTCTTTTTATTAAAAAGTTGCTTTTTGTCGTTTTTATGACGTCAAAACCACGTGACTTAAGAAAAAATCCTTTAAGAAATAGAAAGAAGACCTCTATGCCGATTGGCTGTCCAGTTTTCATACTTCTAACCCATTAGGTGGCTTTGTAACATTAAAATGTATTTTCAGGACCTAAGCTCGAATCTTGGTTTTGCCATAAAATCTTTATATTTTCGATTTTGGAAATGTGAATGCCAAGGTGAAAATCTACATCCTAAAATACATCTTTTGAGAAAATATCAAGAAAATCGGACAAGAATTGAAGGCATAAGAACGCGAACAAACTTTTGAAGCTGACGTCAAATCTGACGTCATTTGACGTCATTGAAAAGAAAAATAAATGAATTTATAAATTTAAACTTTTTAATTGCTGCAATACAATTTTCAAAAAGATTGAGTCAAAAGTAATTATACCAAAGCAAAAGAAATTTTTCAAAAATATGCTTTTTGTCTATTGTATGACGTCATAACCACGTGACTTGAGATAAAGTCCTTCAGGAAATAGAAAACAGACCTCTTGGCCAATACGCTGACCAATTTTCATGCTTCTAACGCATTAGGAACCCTTGTAACATTAAAAAAATATAATTTTAGGACCTAAGTTCGAAACTCGGTTTTGCCATAAAATCTCAATCTTTTCAAATTTGGACATTTGAATGCCAAGGTGCACATCTACATTTTAAAATACATCTACTGTGAAAATATCAGGAAAATCGAACCAGAATTGAAGGCTCTAGAGCGCAAACACTCTTTTGAAGCTGACGTCAAATCTGACGTTATTTGACGTCAATGAAAATTGAAAATACTTGATTTTAAAAATTTATACTTTTTTGTCGAAGCATTTCAATTTTCATGTTGCTTGGACATTGGCAACATATATAAATTAACTCTTGAATTAGGTTGGAATAATAATAATAAGAAGAATAAACATAACAAACCCTATACGTTTTCCGCAAGTTTGCAAAGAAAAAACAGTAAAACAATTTAAATTGAAAATCAATTATACGGAATGCGAAGAAGACATTAAGAAATGAGAGTATATACTATACATTCTGTGTAAATTTTAGGAAAATCCATCCATATATAATGTCTACAGAGGGCATACAAACTTTTTGACCTGACGTCTATTCTGACGTCATATGAATATGAATTCATTGCATTTAAAAATTCAGCATATAAAATATATGTTAAAAAATCTTCATCATTCTGTATCATTTGGATCACATCGAATTTATTGCGCGAAAAGGAAAAAAGAACGTCATGACGTTAAAAAACGTCAGGCCTATGAAATTCTAAAGAAACCTTTAAAATTACAACATGAGCAAATTTCAATTTTCTATCTCATCTGGGGGCTTTAAGATATTTAAATTAATTTTGAGGTCATATTTTCGAACTTGGTTTCACCAAAGGACCTTGGTCTTTTCAATATTCTCTATTCAATATTTGAAAAGGAAAGTAAGGATGCAGGACTAAAGCGTAACTAACACCCATTGACAAAATTACAAGAAAATCCATTAACAAATAAATTCTGCAGAACGCGTACAAACGTTTTAGGTGACGTCACATCTGGCGTTATATGACGTCATATGAATTGAAAATCATTGCATTCGAAAAGACATGGTCTGAAATTTTTGCCATACAATTTTCATTGTTATGGGCCATTAAGAATTACATTTTCCGAAAATGTCTAAAATTAATTTACAGTTAAAATAGGATATTTTCCGAAAATGCTTTAACTTACAGTGTAGAAATACCAAGTGACCATGGCATCAATTATAAGACAAAACTGTCAACATTTGGCTCTGCTTGAACATAGAAAATTACCCTTAAGATTTTTGTTTCTTCGTCGATTTCAATGGGACAAGTGTATTTGTATTATTTAAATGCATAAACAGTGAAAAATGATGAAAATTAAACAAAAAATAAAATCAGGAGCTGCAAAAAAGAAGAAACATATGGATTTTCAATTGTTTGATAAAAGGATCAAACTTTGGACTGTGGTAATTTGATCAAATGAAGTCCGATCTTCAAAAACTAAACACCAATGGAAAGATCTCTTCACAAACTAAAACTTTTGTTCATATACTTTCTATAAAATATTTTTAGATATGAAGCTATTTTGTGCCGATAAAAATAACAATAATCGGTATTATGACCTTGACCTTTGCATATTTTCATTGTTATTTACTATGAGTTTATTTGTATTATTTAAATGCATAAACAGTGACAAGATGATGAAGATTGAACAAAAAATAAGGTCAGGAGCTGCAAAAAAGAGGAAACATACGGATTTACACTTGTTTGATAAAAGGATCAAACTTTGGACTGTGGTAATTTGATCAAATGAAGTCCGATCTTCAAAAACTAAACACCAATGTAAAGATCTCTTCACAAACTAAAACTTTTGTTCATATACATTTTTAAAAACATTTTTAGATTTGGAGTTATTTTGTGCCAATAAAAATAATAATAATTGGTATATGACCTTGACCTTTGCATATTATGGGCGATTTTTTTTCTATGATTTTATTTGTTTTATAAAAATGCATAAACAGTGAAATAATGATGAAGATTGAACAAAAAATAAAGTCAGGAGCAGCAAAAAAGAGGAAACATATGGATATACAATTGTTTGATAAGAGGATTAAAATTTGGACTGTGGTCATTTGATCAAATGAAGTCCGATCTTCAAAAACTAAACACCAATGGAAAAATCTCTTCACAGACTAAAACTTTTGTTCATATACTTTCTATAAAATATTTTTAGATTTGGAGCTATTTTATGCCGATAAAAATAATATTTATTGCTATATGACCTTGACCTTTGCATATTATGCTTGATTTTTTTTCTATGATTTTATTTGTTTCATAAAAATGCATAAACAGTGAAATAATGATGAAGATTGAACAAAAAAATAAAGTCAGGAGCAGCAAAAAAGAGGAAACATATGGATATACAATTGATTGATAAGAGGATCAAACTTTGGACTGTGGTCATTTGATCAAATGAAGTCCGATCTTCAAAAACTAAACACCAATGGAAAGATCTCTTCGCAGACTAAAGCTTTTTTCATTAAATTTCTATAAAATATTTTTAGATTTGGAGCTATTTTATGCCGATATAAATAATAATAATAATTGGTATATGACCTTGACCGTTGCATATTATGGGTGATTTTTTTTTCTATGATTTTATTTGTTTTATAAAAATGCATAAAACAGTGCAAAAATGATGAAGATTGAATAAAAAATAAAGTCAGGGGCTGCAAAAAACCTTAAAAGTCATGCTTTTAAAATGTGGATTTTTCGAAAATATTGGTTATGTTTGACTGCGTACTGTGGACAAACCATGCATTTCTCAAAATCGCCACACCATATATTTTGTGCGTATATGTCTTGCAAATCATATGCAACAAACAAAATTCTCCTATCTCATCTCTGAAAAAAATGGGGACTTTTTTCGTAGACCTACCTTTATTTCATCGTTTTTTCGAGATTCGAACTTTCAACCTCCTGTAGCACGAAAGTTTTATATACGCAAATAATTGAAACGTATGATATTTTATTAAGTTTCTGACAAGGAACACAATGCAAAAAAACACATTTGAATCGGACCTCAAATAACAGTGTTATTAGCCCTTAGTCATTTTTACAAAACCCCGCGGAAAAAAAATTTTAACGTTAGGAAAATTCAAAAGGAAAAAAATTTTTTGTTACAAAAAAAGGTTAAAAAATAATAAAAACTAGAATCGCTATCGCGATATCATCGGTTTTCGCAAAAACAATTTACCTCAGTTAACGAGTCGCATGATTCGAAAAACATATTTCTTCGTTCAATTGCTTGTTGTATACTGCTAACAGCGATCTTTAAAACATTTTGTCGCAATGTTTATGCAGACATTTTGCCCAAAAGAATAATTTTGAGTATTACTTGTCAGTTATGTAGTCGGGATATCAATGGTTTTCACGAAAGCAATTCCATTCAGTTCACGAGTTGCATGATTATAAAAATCAACTTTGATCATATATATCTAGGGCAACTTCTGACCATATATATCTTGGACAACTTCTGATCATATATATCTAGGGCAACTTCTGATCATATATATCTTGGACAACTTCTGATCATATATATCTTGGACAACTTCTGACCATATATATCTTGGACAACTTCTGACCATATATATCTTGGACAACTTCTGACCATATGTATCTAGGGCAACTTCTGATCATATATATCCTGGAAAACTTCTGACCATATATATTTAGGACAACTTCTGACCATATATATCTAGGGCAACTTCTCATCATATATATCTTGGACAACTTCTGACCATATATATCTAGGAAAACTTCTGACCATATATATCTAGGACAACTTCTGACCATATATATCTAGGGCAACTTCTGATCATATATATCTTGGACAACTTCTGATCATATATATCTAGGACAACTTCTGATCATATATATCTTGGGAGAACTTCTGACCAGATATATCTATGACATCCTCTGACCATATATATCTATGACAACTTCTGACCATGTATATCTATGACCACTTCTAAATATATATATATCTAGGACATCTTCTGATCATATATATCTATGACAACTTCTGACCATATATATCTATGCAACTTCTACTATATATCTTGGACAACTTCTGATCAAATATATCTTGGGACAACATCTGACCATATATAACTATGACATCCTCTGACCATATATATCTATGACAACTTCTAATTATATATATCTATGGCAACCTCTGACCATATATATATAGGTCAACTTCTGACCATATATATCTATGACAACTTCTGACCATATATATCTTGGACAAAATCTGACCATATATATCTAGGGCAACATCTGACCATATATATCTTAGGGCAACATCTGACCATATATATTCTTTGGCAACTTCTGATCATATATATCAGTGGACAATACGATCATTATATGTAGGGGCAACTTCGATCATATATATCTTGGACAACTTTTGATTTAAAACATATCTTGGACAACAACTTCTGACCATA
>CM037778.1:8581930-8595795 GCA_021229015.1 Solen grandis
CCATGGTTCTATAGCGATTCCAAGATTCGAACCAAGGTCGTAAATTTTTAAATGCTTATAAAATCTGTCCTATTTAAGAAAGAAAGTTGATATTTAGTCAGTATATAGGTCTCTAGAAGTTTTAAAAATTTTGTGAAAATATTTGTCATATGACGTCACGTGACGTCATTATATGATAATGTATTTCTAATATTAACAAGAATATTTCTATATGTTGAAATTGTCGAAAGGCAATGAAAATTTAAAGACACATGCTTCAAACGCTGAAATTTTGATTTCTATGATTTTCATATGCCTATGACGTCATATGACGTCACACTGGAAATATGCAACAAAAGTTTTTACGCGGTCTACAGCCATTGTTTATGAACCGATTTTCATCAAATTTTCACAGAATGTGTATATTAAGTTCTAGTTGTGCATCCCGGTGTCCGTTTTTCAAAATTCGAAAAGTCCAAGGTTCTATAGCGATTCCAAGATTCGAACCAAGGTCGTAAATTTTCAAATTCTTATAAAATCGGTCCTATTTGAGATAGAAAGATGATATTGGGTCAGTATATAGGTCTCTGGGAGTCTTAAACATTTTGTGAAAATAAATGTCATATGACGTCACGTGACGTCATTATATGATAATGAATTTCTAATTCTAACAAGATTATTTCTATATCTTGAAATTTATGAAGGGCACTGAAAAATTAATGCCGCATTCTTCAGATGCTGTAATTTCGATTTCAAAGATTTTCAGAAGCCTATGACGTCATATTACGTCACATTTGAAATTGACTACGAAAGTTTGTACACGGTCCAGAGCCATTATTAATGGGCCGATTTTCATCAAATTTTCACAGAATGTGTATATTAAGTTCTAGTTGTGCATCTCGTTGTCCGTTTTCAAAATGCGAAAAGTCCATGGTTCTATAGCGATTCCAAGATTCGAACCAAGGTCGTAAATTTTTAAATGCTTATAAAATCGGTCCTTTTTGAGATAGAAAAGTGATATTTGGTCAGTATATAGGTCCCTAAGAGTCTTAAACATTTTGTGAAAATAAATGTCATATGACGTCACGTGACGTCATTATATGATAATGTATTTCTATTATTAACAAGAGTATTTCTATATATTGAATTGTCGAAGGGCAATGAAAATTTAATGACAAATGATTCAGACACTGAAATTTCGATTTCAACAATTTTCAGAAGCCTATGACGTCATATGACGTCACATTTGAAATTGACTACGAAAGTTTGTACACGGTCCAGAGCCATTATTAATGGGCCGATTTTCATCAAATTTTCACAGAATGTGTATATTACGTTCTTATTGTGTATACCGGTGTCCGGTTTTTCAAAATTCGAAAAGTCCAAGCATCTATGGCGGATCCAAGATTCGAACCAAGGACGTCAATTTTTAAATGCTTATAAAATCTGTCCTATTTGAGATAGAAAGTTGAAATTTTGTCAGTTAGTAGGTCTCTGGGAGTCTTAACAATTATGTGAAAATAAACGTCATATGACGTCACGTGACGTCAATTGTCAATTGTTTAGCATGAACATGAAATACTACCAGAGGTGAATCATTACATGAAACTTCTATTTCCTGCTTTTTGCATTAACACAGCTTGCAGAAAGTCCTATCATTCGTTTTCACGAATGACATCTAGTTCTTCTTCTTCTTATTATTATTATTCTTTTTTTCTTCCTAACTAAACGCTTATTTTTCTATGTTGCAATACTCCTAGGACGATGAAATTTTTATGACTTATTAGTCACGTGAGGAAATTTTGATTTCTATGATTTTCATATGCCTATGACGTCATATGACGTCACATTTGAAATATGCTACAAAAGTTTGTACGCAGTCTACACCATTGTTTGTGAACCGATTTTCATCAAATTTTCACAGATTGTGTATATTAAGTTCTAGTTGTGCATCCCGGTGTCCGTTTTTCAAAATTCGAAAAGTCCATGGTTCTATAGCGAATCCAAGATTCGAACCAAGGTCGTAAATTTTTAAATGCTTATAAAATCTGTCCTATTTAAGAAAGAAAGTTGATATTTAGTCAGTATATAGGTCTCTAGAAGTTTTAAAAATTTTGTGAAAATATTTGTAAAATTTATTGTTGAAATTGTCAAGGGCAATGAAAATTTAATGACAAATGCTTCAAACGCTGAAATTTTGATTTCTATGATTTTCATATGCCTATGACGTCATATGACGTCACACTTTAAATATGCAACAAAAGTTTGTACGCGGTCTACAGCTATTGTTTATGAACCGATTTTCATCAAATTTTCACAGAATGTGTATATTAAGTTCTAGTTGTGCATCCCGGTGTCTCTTTTTCAAAATTCGAAAAGTCCAAGGTTCTATAGCGATTCCAAGATTCGAACCAAGGTCGTAAATTTTTAAATGCTTATAAAATCGGTCCTATTTGAGATAGAAAAGTGATATTTGGTAAGTATATAGGTCTCTAAGTGTCTTAAACATTTTGTGAAAATAAACGTCATATGACGTCACGTGACGTCATTATATGATAATGTATTTCTAATATTAACAAGAGTATTTCTATATGTAAATTGGTTTCGATTTCAATGATTTTCAGAAGGCTTTGACGTCATATAACGTCACATTTGAAATTGACTACGAAAGTTTGTACACGGTCCAGAGCCATTATTAATGGGCCGATTTTCATCAAATTTTCACAGAATGTGTATATTACGTTCTTATTGTGTATACCGGTGTCCGTTTTTCAAAATTCGAAAAGTCCAAGCATCTATGGCGGATCCAAAATTCTAACCAAGGACGTCAATTTTTAAATGCTTATAAAAACTGTCCTATTTGAGATAGAAAGTTGAAATTTTGTCAGTTAGTAGGTCTCTGGGTGTCTTAACAATTATGTGAAAATAAACGTCATATGACGTCACGTGACGTCATTTTTTATTATTATTATTATTCTTTTCTTCTTCCTAACTAAACGCTTATTTTAATATCTTGCAATAGTCCTAGGACGAGGAAATTGTTATGGGTTATTAGTCACGTGAGGAAATTTTGATTTCAATGATTGTCAGCACCCTATGACGTCACATGACGTCAGAGCTAAAAATAGTGAAAAATGGTGTTCGCGCTCTACAGCCGCCATTTATGATCAGATTTTCTTCAAATTTTTACAGATGATACATCTTAGAACTAAGGTGTGAATATTTTGTCAACTAACCTTAATTCCGAAAAACCGAAGTATTGTGGCTGAAGTAAGATTCGAACACAGGACCAAAAATTTCATTTTAAGGTTAAAGAACTTCGGGATGAGATAGAAAGTTGAAACTTACACAGTTTGCAGTTCTGCAGAATTTCTTAATATATTTTATGTCGAGACGTCATATGACGTCATAAGCATACTACTACTACTACTACTTATTTCGTTTTTCTTCGCTTATTTTTCGCGGAATATAATGTCATTTGTTCAGCATGAACATGAAATACTACCAGAGGTGAGTCATTACATGAAACTTCTATCTCCTGCTTTTTGCATTAACACAGGTTGCAGAAAGTCCTATCATTCGTTCAGACGAATGACATCTAGTTAGGACTTTCTGCCTACAGGCAGAAAGTCATATTGGGTTTGTACTGTTTTTTTATTATTCTTCTTCTTCTTATTCTTTTTTTCTTCCTCTTATATTTGTGTTAATTTCGAGGTGTTGCCATTGACTCAGAACAATGAAAATTTTATGGCATATATTTCAAACCATGAGCTTTCCGATGCAATGAATTGTATATTCATATGACATCATATAACGTCAGATTTGACGTCAGGTGAAAAAGTTTGTACGCGGTCTACAGCCATTATTTCTGGGTCGATTTTCATCAAAATTTCACAGAATGTGTATGTTAGGCTCTAGTTGTGCATCCCGGTGTCCGTTTTTCCAAATTCGAAAAGGCAAATGTTTTATGGCGAATCCAAGATTCGAACTAATGACGTCAAATTTCAAATGCGTATAAAATCGCTTCCAGAAAAGCTAGAAAGCTGAGATTTGGACTGAATATTAGTCTCTATGTCTTCTTTACATTCTGAAAAGATGAACGCCATATGACGTCACATGACGTCATAATGCTAATTAAACTTTCGTATTAAAACTTAACGGTTTTTAAGCCCTGTAGGCTTTATTTTTTGTATGATTTACATGAAATTTTGTCTGAAGATGCAGTATTAGATTCTATAGAGCCATGTCACTTCCGTTTCCGGAAAATCCCAAAGGTCAAGGTCATATATCAATTATCGGCTTTTTCTTCGGCCTTAAATATCTCAAAAACGGTAAATATTCTATCGAGACACTATGCGTATAATTTGTAGTGCATAGAAAGACCTTTCAGATGATATTTAGTTTTTGATGATCGGGGTTGAATCGGTTGAGTTATGGCGGAAAAAACAAAATTCGGTAACCCTCAGTGTGTTTAACAGTTTATATCTCGAAATCCTTTGATTTTTGAAAATATGATGATGAATATTATTTGTAGAGCAATGTTTGGCCGTTCTTTTGATGCTTAAAGTTTAATAATTGACCTAAGATTCATGGAGTAATGGGGAAAAAACAAAATTCGTGCATATAGCGTTGGTGATTTTTTCATTTTTCAAGAGGTTTAAGAGCTTGTATCTCAAAAAGTATTAAAAATATTCCTATAGATAAAGCGTGTGAAATGTAGAGAATTTTAAGACGAATAATTTGGTACCTAAAGTTTTGAAATTGATCCAAGTATAAGGAAGTTACATCAAAAATAAGAATTTAAACATGTAGAATTTCAGCGATTTTGTCGTTATGTAAGAGTTTCAAGGCTTATATCTTAAAACCCATATGAAATAAGTCAACACATTAAGCAAATGAGATGTAGAGAATTTTAAGACGATTATTTTGGTACCTTAAGTTTTGAAATTGATCAAAGTATAAGGAAGTTACATCAAAAATAAGAATTTAAACATATAGAATTTCAGCGATTTTGCCGTCATGTCAGAATTTTACGGCTTATATCTTAAGAATCATTAGAAATAAGTGTTAAAATTAAGCAAGTGAGATGTAGAGAATTTTAAGACGAATATTTTGACACCTAGAGTTTTGAAATTGGTCAAGAAATAAGGAAGTTACATAAAAAATACGAATATAAAGCCAATTGTAAGAATTTTCATAAAATATCCTACTTTCGCTTTCACCTTAATTGAAGCATTTTCGGAAAATGTAAGTTTACAGATATGTATTAGTCATATAAATTGAAAAAAAAACTTTTTACTTATATCATATTGATATTACTAGCTAAACAGGTGTACCGTTCCCGGAGTGTTTAGAGCGTCCGCCTCGGGAGCGGGAGGTCGTGGGTTCGATACCAAAGTCGTAAAAAATGGTACTGTTATAGCTCCCTTGCTTGACACTTAGCATATAAGGGTAGTTGCAGGACTGGTTGGCCCGGTATCAGGATAATGTGACTGGGTGTGGTATCATGCCACATGTCTACGGCGTGATACTGCAGTGTGGTAGTCCTATACCCGCATGAAGTAGACATCGTGACTGGCTGAATTACCGAACAAACAAACAAACAAACAAATTAAACTAGTGTTGACAATGATTTAATGTTTTGTCAAATCATTTTATTTACGTTACTTATGAATATCAGTTGCAGCATTGTGTTACCCATAATCCTTTGAGCGTTTTGACACATGTCATTTAGACCGTTGTTGAAACATTGCAATTTCCCGACTTTGTTGTTGCATCTATCGATAAATGTTGTACAAGCTATATTCCAAATTTATGATAAATGATAACCTATGTGACAATATATGTTATAGTACAATGTAATTTAATTGCCAGCTTGAGATACCATGAGCGTGTATAAGTGTAGACGTTTTAAACAAAATGATCAACACATGTCATCCGTTCAAGACGCTGCAAGCTAATTTGTCTGTAATGCGGCGTTCACACAGTGCCG
The DNA here is from genome assembly GCA_021229015.1 of Solen grandis. Classification (NCBI taxonomy): domain Eukaryota; kingdom Metazoa; phylum Mollusca; class Bivalvia; order Adapedonta; family Solenidae; genus Solen; species Solen grandis. The sequence continues at coordinate 8,587,902 of CM037778.1, forward strand.
ATTATGGTTCCCGTTTGAGATCAGACAGCGCTACGACACGAAAAGCGAAAAAGTCGGATTACTATCCTCAATGTCCTATCATTGTCTGAACGCAGTCGTATATGTTCGTAACAGAGTCCTACGGATCGGGAATGGTCCGGAGAGGTCGGCCAAGCACTCCTGACAGTTAGGTGCGTCCCGTAACATTCGGGAAACTCAGCCGATTTTGTCTAGTCGGATTACAATCGTGACTATGTCGTGACAGATTCTGCTGTATCGGATCAGAATCGGATTGAGAACGGGATAATCGGGACGAATTCTGCTGGAAACGGCTGGATCGGGACGCCTCCTGAACAATATCTGATTGTTGTCGTGATTAAATAAATGTTTTTACAAATTTTAATAAAAGTTTGAATTTCCAGCCACGAATCACAGGATCTTGATCAGACTTTTGACACATTTTAATCGGGAATGGTCCTATCAAGGACGGCAGTAAAAATCCTGAATGTGTGACCTAGGCATTAGCTAAAAGCGCAAAATTTAGTAACTTTGTGTAATACAGTCGTCTCGATCGTATGTACAAGTGTTATTTGAATTTTACTCACGAGGCTACACGCGTCGACGGTTCTGTTGCATGGTAGCATTTACTATTTCATTCCCGCGACTGTACACGAAATAAAAAAAAATGATATGCAGAATTAAGAGGTTTAAGTTTAATTGTTTATATTTTGAATACCTATAAAACTAGACCCAAATATGCTACAATTGAATTTCAGGCCATTTATTTTGGTACCTAGAATAGTAAAATTGGTCAAGTTAAAAGAAAGCGATATCAAAATAAAGATTTATTAGTCCCCTACCGGTGTTCACACCGGAGAGGACTATAGGTTTGCCCTCCGTCCGTCCGTCCGTCTGTCTGTCCGCTCAAATCTGGATCCCGCGATAACTTAATAACTAAGCAAGCTAATTTGATGAAACTTGGTTTATGACTAGATGGCAATGTGTAGATTATGCACATTGTTTTAAATTTTTTTATTCGACTAAAATTGTGGTTGCTATGGTAACGGAAATAGTGAAAATATGGCAAAAATGGGACCCCGCGATAACTTTATAACTAAGCAAGCTAACTTGATGAAACTTGGTTTATGACTAGATGGCAATGTGTAGATTATGCACATTGAATTATTTTTTTTATTCGACTAAAATTGTGGTTGCTATGGTAACGGAAATAGTGAAAATATGGCAAAAAAAAATGGGATCCCGCGATAACTTTATAACTAAGCAAGCTAACTTGATGAAACTTACTTGGAACTAGATGGCAATGTGTCGATTATGCACGTTGTTTTATTTTTGTTATTCAACTAAAATTGTTGTTGCTATGTTAATGGAAATAGTGAAAATATGGCAAAAATGGGATCCAATGATAACTTTATAACTAAGCAAGCTAACTTGGTGAAACTTGGTATATGACTAGATGGCAATATGTAGATTATGCACATCATTTTAATTTTGTTCTTTGACTAAAATTGTGGTTGCTATGGTAACGGAAATAGTGAAAATATGGCAAAAAATGGGATCCCGCGACCGCGATAACTTTATAATAAATTTTATAAGGCATTTATATAGTCAGGGTGGTGATGCAGAGTGAAAGTTCTCATTTCTCATCAACAAGACTAAAGACTAAAGAAAAACATTTTGGATCAGGCAAGCTAACTAATATTAATTCTATTTCTTGCATCTGTCTTGCTTGCATGAATTGTATAGTGGGCACAGCAGAGTCAACAACTCTACATGTAAGTCTTGCTTAAATGGACATAACTTAAATATTCCCTTACATTTACTTTAACCAAAGTCTTGTTTTTCTTGGACCAAAATTCTGGTTGATGTGGTAATGGAAAAATTATGCACCTCACCGGTAGGGGACTCATGTGTTGCTTTCAACACCAGTTACTTGTTTATTTTTTGAATATGGCTTATTTCAAAAAAGTCATGCATGAGAAGTCCATACGAAAAAAAGTAAAAGGTAGGGAATTTAATATATATTCTTTCTAACGGAATTAATCTTTATATTTTTCAATGTTAGCAGAAAGTCCTATCATTCGTATCAACGAATGAAATCTAGTTATGTTTATTCTTCTTCTTCTTCTGCTTCTTCTTATTATTCTTTTTTTCTTCCTAACTAAACGCTTATTTTTCTATGTTGCAATACTCCTAGGACGATGAAAGTTTTATGACTTTTTAGTCACGTGAGGAAATTTTGATTTCTATGATTTTCATAGGCCTATGACGTCATATGACGTCACATTTGAAATATGCTACAAAAGATTGTACGCGGTCTACAGCCATTGTTTGTGAACCGATTTTTATCAAAATTTCACAGAATGTGTATGTTAGGCTCTAGTTGTGCATCCTGGTGTCCGTTTTTCAAAATTCGAAAAGGCAACAGTTTCATGGCGAATCCAAGATTCGAACTAATGACGTCAAATTTCAAATGCGTATAAAATCGCTTCTAGAAGAGCAAGAAAGCTGATATTTGGACTGAATATTAATCTCTAGGTCTTCTTTATATTCTGAAAAGATGAACACCAAATGACGTCACATGACGTCATAATGCTATTAAAACTTTCGTATTAAAACTTAACGATTTTTAAGCCCTGTAGGCTTCATTTTTTGTATGATTTGCTTGAAATTTTGTCTGAAGATGCAGTATTAGATTCTATGGAGCCATGTCACTTTCGTTTCCGGAAAATCCCAAAGGTCAAGGTTATATATCAATTATCGGCTTTTTCTTCGGCCTTAAATATCTCAAAAACGGTAAATATTCTATCGAGACACTATGCGTATAATTTGTAGTGCTTAGAAAGACCTTTCAGATGATATTTAGTTTTTGATGATCGGGGTTGAATTGGTTGAGTTATGGCGGAAAAATGAAAATTCGGTAACCCCCAGTGTGTTTAACAGTTTATACCTCGAAAACCTTTGATTTTTCAAAATATGATGTTGAATATTATTTGTAGAGCAATGTTTGGCCGTTCTTTTGATGCCTAAACTTTAATGATTGGCCAAAGATTGATGGAGGAATGGGGAAAAAACGAAATTCGTGTATGTAGCTTTGGTGAATTTTTCATTTTTCAGGTGGTTTAAGAGCTTGTATCTCAAAAAGTATTAGTAATATTCCTAAACATAAAGCGTGTGAAATGTAGAGAATTTTCAGACAATTATTTTGGTACCTTAAGTTTTGAAATTGAACAAAGTATAAGGAAGTTACATCAAAAATAAGAATTTAAACATGTAGAATCTCAGCGATTCTGCCGTGTTGTCAAAGTTCTACGGCTAATATCTCAAAGCTCATTAGAGATAAGTCACACCTTAAGCGAGTGAGATGTAGAGAATTTTAAGACGATTATTTTGGTACATAGAGTTTTAAAATTGATTAAAGTATAAGGAAGTTACATAAAAAATACGAATATAAACCCAAGTGTAAGAATTTTCGAGAAATATCCTACTTTCGCTTTCACGTTAATTGAAGCATTTTCGGAAAATATGTAAGTTTACAGCTATGTATTAGTCATATAAATTGCAAAAAACCTTTTACTTATATCATATTGATATTACTAGCTGAACAAGCGTACCCTTTCCGGTGGCCGAGTGGTTAGAGCGTCCGCCTCGGGAGCGGAAGGTCGTGGGTTCGATCCCCGACCCGACATACCAAAGTCGTAAAAAATGGTACTGTTATAGCTCTCTTGCTTGGCGCTCAGCATATAAGGGTATTTGCAGGACTGGTTAGCGCGGTATCAGGATGATGTGACTGGGTTTGGTATCATGCCACATGTCTACGGCGTAATACTGCAGTGTGGTAGTCCTATACCCGCATGAAGTAGACATCGTGACTGGCTGAATTACTGTCGGTGGGACGTTAAACCCAACAAACAAACTGATATAATATATAGCAGTGTTTACTACACCGATCCCTACACACGAGGTGTGCACACAGGCGCATGTTGACGTCTTTTGTAAACATTTATTAAAGTTGCTTAAATAATCATGTTTATAGATAAACATTTACATAAGAATGAGGAGTTTCGGAAATATTTTTTGCAAAGGGACTAAAATACAAGTATAGTTTATTAGGTTTAACGTCCCACCGACAGTATTTAAGTCTTTTGGAGACAATGTCTACTTGAGACAAATGTAGTGTTGTCACACTGCACAGTATCACGTCGTAGACAGTTGGCAGGATACCACACCCAGTCACATTATCCGGACACCGGGACATCAGTCCTAGAACTACCTTTATTAAGCTGAGCGCCAACCAAGGGAGTTATACCAGTACCTATGTTTACGAATTTGGTAAATACATGAATTGAATAATTGATATAACGTTTTTAAACAACTTACAGATCATGTGTTATCTCGTTTGATTTGGTATTTCCGGGGTATTCCTAGCCTTGATATCTTCCGCTGACACCGACTTTTTTAAACGATTATTTTTTACATATTTCGTTCTTTCCTTAATGTCAATCAGTTGGTATTTTCTGATTTCTCAACTAATTCAAACAAGATAAATAAATTAAAAAAACAGCCATCACATAAATTGATTGAAATCTGAAAAAGAAATGAGCCGACGGTCAAAAAATGCGCGAAATTTATGTGTTACATCCATATTTGGAAAGCACGTGCACGTGTGTGAATACTTTAACAACACGCTGACGTAGCACTTATATGGCGCCATCTTCTAATATAGCAGCATAACGTAGTAATAGGGTCGGGCAAACTCTAAGTTAGTCAGTGTTAATTAAGTATAGGTTAGTGTTTTTTTAGTAAGCATTAAGTCCATTAAATCGGTGTGGCGCGGCAAAGCAGCGCGACCGATTTTAATGGACTTAATGCTTACTAAATAACACTAACCTACTTAGTGTTTGAAATTATGTTTTGAAATTTAACGCAGTCGCACATTCCAAATATAGTATTGATTTTTTAGACTCCGCCCTATCAACCTGTTCCCGGCGTGATTTACATCACGTGACATGTAACATGTTATGTCAAAGGTCAATGCGTCGCTCTAGCTGTGTATGTCTGTGTAGATCTACGCTTCAAATGCGCATTGAACCGGAAGCCGACTTTGATCTCTTCGGCAAAAAAGTGGTGATTGAAATTTGAATAAAAGATACTGTTTATAAAGGTTCATATATCTGCACCTATATATGTTGTGTTTTGGACATTATTTTTTTTTTATTTAAGTAACCCTTGTTTGTAAGTGTGTTTTTTTCTTCTCTTCTCATTATTTATATACATTTTTCAATTTGAATTTATTTAATCGGATATTTACTTAATCGCTTTGTTTAGTAATTAGTTATATATTGCCCATTCTGTGTTAACATGTGTAGACATTGAAATTACACTTCTTTTTGACCTATTTAAGGCCAAATAACATGCGTATGAATTTAGTGCACCGGTCGGCCATTTCACGCCAATTTTCTCAAAAATTCCCCCCTCAGTAATGCTAAACTATTACGATTGTTATGCAATAAGGCCTCCAAAATGGGCATTTTATGACTATTTTAACTGTTCTATAGAATTCAATCCTTTATTGCATGTCTTTCAGTCAAAATCTCACCTTAATTCAGCATTAAATAGGGTCACTTTTTTCTGTGTAGGCACATCCGGTAACCAAGGGCAGGTAATTGTGGTCTTAGTCTATTTTGGTGAACACATAAAGCTCCGCTTCTCGACACATCTTGACGCACACGCGCAGTGAAGGTGCTTGAAGCTGGTTTTACATTGATCAGTTGATTTAGCGGAATAGTGTTTAGTGACAAGTTGATGCCGATTAAATGAATTAAATGGAGACAAAATTTTGAAAAAATAAAATGATTTCATTGGACAAAATATAATTTCAAACACTAAGAGAGAATTTAACAGTTAAGAAGCCGTCACTTGCTACGCTCGTTCTGGCTTCTTAACTATAACGAATACAGTCGTCTCCATCGTATGTACAAGCATTATTGAAATTTAACTCACGAGGCTACACGCGTCGACGAATCTATTGCATGGTAGCATTTACGGTTTTATTCCCGCGACTGTACACGAAATTAAAAAAAAAAATTGATATGTAGAATTAATAGGTTTAAGTTTAATTGCTTATATTTTGAATACCTATAAAACTAGACCCAAATATGCTACAATTGAATTGTAGGGATTTTCAGGAAATTTATTTTGGTACCTAAAATATGCTACAATTGAATTGTCGGTGGTTATATCCGCGTATCTCTGTGTACTCGGGGTCTTCCTCCACCTGTAATTAGCTGGACGTCTCTATATGATTGAAATACTATCACTGCGACGGTAAACCCCAATACAAAAACAACAACAACAACAACAATTAAAATTGGTCAAGTTATAAGAAAGCGATATCAAAATAAAGATTTATTTATTTTCGACATATGGTTATTCAAAAGTTCATGTATGAGAAGTCCATACGAAAAAAAAAAAGAGTAAAAGGTATGAAATATAATATATATTCTTTCTAACGGTATTAATCTTTACATTTCAAAATGTTGCAGAAAGTCCTATCATTCGTATCAACGAATGAAATCTAGTTATCTGTGTTTCTCAAACGCAAATGTGGTTAAAGGAATATAAATATAATTCATGACTCATGCAGAAGTTTTATTTAAGCTGTATACTAAGGGACCCTGTAATCTGTGGGTACCTATTATCGCGGTAATTCCAAATCAGGCATATTTTGAGCTTTAAATAGCTCAAACTTGCACCACAAGTATGATCACTTCATAATCTAGGTTGTAAACTTTGGTTGGCGTGACATGACTTAACGAATTATTATTTTACGATTTGCAAATTCGAGATGAATTTATCAGGTTTTTGCCCTTACTACGAAAGAAAATCATATTTATCAAAAACTTAAAATGCGTCGTCTGCTTTTTGACAGAAGAATAATGTTTTTTTTTTTTTAATTTTAAGACACATTTCGTCAGAATCTTCGAGTAAAAAGGGTTTAAAATAAAGCAATCATTAGAAAATATCCATTATAACAGTACTTGTATTTTATTTATTTGGAATGAGCATATATTCTGACCTTTTGTTTTGACTTGACTTGACTATTTGAGTTTATCGTCGCGTCGACAGTATTTCAGTCATATAACGACGTCCAGCTAATTACAGGTGGAGGAAGACACTGAATGCACGGAGGCATCCGGGTAGAACCACCGACCTACCGCAAGCCAGCTGGAAGGCTTCCTCACATGAAAATCCGAATGACCCTGCCGGGATTCGAAACCACGCGGTGAGGGACTGAGTGAGTGTTAAAGTCAACGACTTTACCCTCTCGGCCACGGAGGCCCCCACCTTTTCTTTTATCTGGAATAAAGAAACATTCCTTTCTGACATTACGTGAACATTTGCTGTCTCGCTGCAATAACAACGGTCGATTTAAAAAAATGACACTTGTTTCGATAATACTTGGTTATACAGCATTTGCTTACGTACCAGAAATTAGCATCCCGGAAGCTTGGTTTCGTTGATCATTTTTTGTTTGACTTTATTTGGCGTGATTTTATCAATCCGTGCAGTCAGGTACTACTACCGGATATCGGCCTGTGCTGCACATGGCACACGTGCAAAAGCACTCAATTTGTTCTTTAACAGAAAAGGCATGATTAAGCTTAGGTCAACAGGTACTCGCATGATTACATTTACAATGTTTATCATTTATATCTGTGTAACATAATGTTAAAAGAGATATTAAGAGCTGAAAAGTGGTTACTTACTTTATTTTTGCCCGAGTATATTAAAGGATGTGTTGGTACGCTAAATCGTACAAAATCTTACCATGTGCGCTCGCTTAATTTTTTTTTATTCAAGATTTTCTCTATCAGTATCTGTGATTAGTCTGAAC
>CM037778.1:8595895-8645895 GCA_021229015.1 Solen grandis
CACTTAACTCTAGATCTAGATGAAAAATATATATTTATAGATTCTATCAATGTTTAAAACTATCGGATTATTTAAATGCAAAAATATTACTGTAGTGTTTACATGTTTAAAACACTGCGAAAAGAGCAAATCATGTTAGACTGTATCAGAATAATAATATAAATTTAAAATAGGATGTATATTAGTACGAATATAGTATGAAATTCAAGCATATAAATTTACATAGAGGAAATATTGATTTAATATATATTTGGACTAGTGATTTTTTTTTATTTTGATTTATTTTATTTTATTTTTTTATTTATTTATTTTATTGATACGCGAAAAATAGTCTTTAATATTTCTCTTTATCTTCTATCCTCTTGTATAAATTTGCGATTTGATTATATAAATCTAAACAACCAGACAGTGTATATCACTAGGATAACATTTCAATTTATACATATATGTTCGTATATAAGTATATCTATAATATTTTTATTTTGAAAAACAAATGACCGCCATTTTCTGTGATGTTAATTTATGCATTTATTTATTTGTAAATGATCATGGATTATTTCAATCCATTTCATTTGTATTCTGCTCTGTATTGTAACTTTAAGGATAATCTTGAAATTTTGAAAAGTCAGCATTTTGTAACAATTCTTGTACCAGTTTTATGTGCACCTTCTCCTGAGAAGCACACTGATATTAAAAATTGTTATGAACTATTTGCATAATCGAGTCAGTTATTGAATCAGATAATTGAATAGGTAAAATAACTCGTTGGTCGAAATAAATATACATGTAATAAATATTACTTTCAATAAAAAAATAAATAATCATAATAATCTGATAAAAAAAACATATGCAAAATACCGGTATTGAATTATTGAGAAAAACAAAGCTTATATATTCAGTCTGTGAATCATACATTCATATATGTCCGTACTTATTTTTTTACTAATATTTTCAGGTGTGTCAACTTAATTTTGTGCCGGCGGATGCTAGCATTAGCGAAATGAAAATCTATTCCACCCGGGAGACCATTCAGCAGTCCCTCTTTACAGAAAATGGTGAGTGGACGATTGAAAAAATGTACGCCGGTGATGGAATATCATTATCAATCAATATGATCTCTTTCACTTTTCATCTGAAACGTAAGCCAATGTTCTTAGTGGTCAACGTCATTCTACCAATTGCCTTTATGGTTATCATAAGCGTCTTCGTGTTCCTGATTCCACCCGGATCTGGTGAGCGTGTGTCCTACTCGATCACTGTCCTTCTGGCGCTTGCTGTGTTCTTTACCTTGATCAGCGAGAATCTACCGCGGACGTCCAAACCCTTGTCGTACCTTTCCTACTTCCTGATGACGGCACTGATATTGTGCACTCTCATGTGCATCTTCGCCATCTTGAATATGCGACTTCACTTTAAGAATGAAGACAGACCTATTCCACGATGGACTATTTGGTTTACACGCGCGGTTGCGTGTAGATCGTTCAAAACCTGTAAACTGTCTAGAAATAAAGTGGACCCTTCGAAAACGGAGGTCATCGATCTACAATTGAAAAATAATGAAAAGGATCATGAGGAACAAGAAAAGAATGAATCCGATATTTTTGAAGTTGAAGATATCCCTGTTACTTGGCACGATGTTGGTAAAGCTGTTGACTTCGTGTGTTTGGTGTCTTTTTCCTTGGCGATTGTTGCGACTTTCGGCGCATTTTTGACGATTATTATCGGAAATAAATAATTGAACAAGTAAAGATATACCTTTAACTTGTGGTCGCAAAAGTGTGTTGAGCAAGGTAATATGGTTTGGAAAGATCACTGTGATTTATATATACATGTACACTTTGCTGTTTATTAATGTACTTGAATTAAAGCATTATATTTATGGACATATGTATATTGATGGTATGATTTTTATTACAAGTTTGTTAGTTTAATCCTAGCTTGATCACAAGTCTCCACCAACCACTCTTAGCGCTTGGTATCACGTTGCTATTTGCTTAGTACGACATGAGTTAATTACCGATGAGATGTGTACTTTGCTATGTGTTTTGTATGTAAGATGGTCTATGTGTCGTAATAATTACCGATGTATATACTTTGCTATTTGATACGTAGAGGAGCTGGTAAATTTTGTTTATTAAGTCATGCAGAGATTTGCTTAGAATATGAACTAATCTGTACCGATGCGATGTAAATTTTACTTTGTATAAGAGCTAGTCTTTGTGTTGTTATAAGTAGCGATGAGGTGTATATTTTGCTTTTATATGAGCTGGTCTCTCTGCTGTAAGAAGTACTGATGAAGTGTATACTTTGTTGTGTATATGACTTGGTCTACTGAAAAAAGGTAGCGATGAGATGTATACTTTGCTATGTATTTGAGCTGGTCTTTCTGCTGTAAGAAGTACCGATGATGTGTATACTTTGTTGTGTATATGACTTTGTCTACTGAAAAAAGTAGCGATGACATGTATACTTTGCTATGTTTATGAAGTGGTCTGTCTGCTGTAAGATGTACCGATAAGGTGTATACCTGTCTGCTGTAAGATGTACCGATAAGGTGTATACTTTGGTGTGAATATAAGCTATTTTATATTGTTACTATAAGTACCGATGAGGTGTATGCTTTGGTGTGAATATGAGCTGTTCTATATTATTGCTATATTAATAGCGATGAGGTGTATATTATGCTATTTGCTTTATATATGATTGTGTTTTTCTGATAAAATAAATATCGACTGTGTGTATACTTTGATATGTAGTCGTTATATCCAGTAAATATTTACAGTATATTTTAGTGTGTGAGAGCTATCTAAGCGTTGTGATACGTGCCGATGGAGGGTATACGTTTTATATTGCCTATGTATGAACTGGTCTAGGTAAATTGGTAAGTACGAGTGATTTACGACTATGTTACTTTTTCAGCTACATACGTCTGATTCTCCATTTCCTTCAAGCACTATAAGATAAACCTAAACAAATTGTGGTCCATTAAATATTTTAATCACACTAAGCCTGTTAATGTACAGATGAAATTTTGAGAAAATTAGCACTTTTATTTTTTTTTTTTTTATTTATTAATTTTTTTTTTTTTTTTTTTTTTTTTTTTGTATTTATTTTGAAACATTTCGGTTGGTGACGAATTATAAACACAATATGGAGTGATACATGAATATAGTAAACAATATACTATTTCCTTACAATTGAACATTATTTTTACAGACATAATAATTAAATCCCGGTATGTGAATTTGGCCATCAATAAAAGAATCGATTTTTTTTCATTTTATCAAAGTTATTTGTGTTTCATTTGACAGTTAATATTTTTAAATTAATTTTTGGTTCCCCAAAATTGATGACGAAAGCATGGATTTTATTTGTATAATTATATTACTTTGAGATTAGATATATTCCATATCCATAAAACAAACACATTTCTTTTTATTTCTTGCTAACGGATGACGAAAGTATGGTATTATTTTGTGTATTCGACCCTGTTCACACGCGGATGGATCCATATCCAGCTTAAAGTATACAAAGAGAGGCAATTAGTAAATATCGGAATTCTACATACCAACCTACATTTATGGCCTACAATCGCAGTGTGGATGATATCAACATAATATGGATTTTCACTGATAGAACACATTATTTTACCAACAAAAATTAACTGGTATGTCTCTATTCTTCTTGGCGCACAGCACATACGTAGTTCCAGGGCTGGTTTGCCCGGTGTCAGGATGGTGTGACTGGGTGTGGTTGAATGACTGAAATACTGTTGATGGGACGTTAACACACAAGGGAACATAGGTCACACATACGTGTTTACAAGTACATATATGAGAGTAAAATAATGATAATGATACCCAAGAATCTACAAAGAAAAATGTTTGCCTTGTATTATATGCAGAGGAACATCATCGGAATCACCCCGTTACTTCATATTAATATTGCTGACATGTGATTTGGAGCGTGATAGGCAGTCATGGGTGTTAAACAATTCTTAGAAGAAAAAGAAACTGACATTGAATTACATGGTTATTGATAAAAAAAAAGAACATTAAAAGAGTAATTTTGGGCGGACGTATGTCCAACTTTATATATAAAAAAAGGAATATGCGAACTGCGTGTGTATCCAACTGCACCGACCGAGTTATTTCTCCAATAAAGAAAACTCAAAAAATAAAATATTAGATACTACACACAAGAGGTAGTACTCTTCGCGCTTTAAGTTGCGTAGTCGCAGAGTGATGTCCCTTGAAAACGGTTCCACTATTTTGTTTACACCTCAATTAGTCCATATGCCCCGTACCTGGGAGTTAGTGGGCTCGATAAACTAGAATAGCAAGCGTATGTATCATAGTAAAATGGAAGTCCGGGGATAGGCTATCTCGATTTCAGGCAACTGTGACTTACCATTTGTATTTGGTATGCTACTGCTGAGGGGCAACTGTCACATATGGCTCAGATATTGTCGGCAGTACTTTCAAAAGAAAAAAGATACAATTCTTGTCTTAGAATTTTCTGAAAATCTCCGATTTTTATCAATTTAAATGTCCAAAGAAAGGGAATCCATTTAAATATTCGTAATGTTAATATATTTTAAGTTTCTGTATCACAACAACAGTGCATACGGTATATTATATAGCTTTTGGTGCAGGTGAGTTTGATGCAAAACGATTTAAAAATGTAAATTTAAATGGTGAAATATTTTAATTCATTTAAAACTTTGTGACTCGTTCCTATTTATTTACCTGTAAAACGTGCTTGCTCTTTCATTAAGACTTACGTACCTCCTTTATGTAGTCAAACTAGTGTGTTTACCGTTGCATGTCAATTAACGTTTTGTTTCGTTTCATGATGTCACCGGTACGTGGTAATTTGAAACTAACATAATATACATGACTATGTCTGTTATTAGAAAATAAACCAATGATCGATTTCAGGTCGCTATTGTTATATATTCAGTAATATACTGATTACAGTATTTTTTAAGAGATCTAGGCTGCCTCTTAAAGTAGTTGGAAAAGTCTTAAAGGAAGTTTTACAAAGAAAACATAGTAAGTATACTTAAATACTTGTTTTTATCTCCTATTTTATATTTCATGATAATATTAGTTTCTTGACTGTAGTACAGGTCATATCTAGTTTCTTGACTGTAGTACAGGTCATATCTTTAAACTGATATGAACCTGTATTATATATTACCTTCTTTGCAACTATAAATTCTAATGCAGTTGAAAGTGAATTAAGATGGTATTGATTAAGTAGCAGGATTTTAAAGACAAATAACAATGTACTACCGATCTACTTCTCTCTCTTCATCTCTCTCTCTCTCCAAAATATTTACAAAATTTTCAGATTGTTTCCTGATTTAGAATAGCATATATAAATCATTTTTCTATTTTCTTCTACTTTCAAACCCCGCTTGTGTCAAATTTGCAAAGACCTTTCTAGATAATTTCTTCATATATCAAATTAACGGTAGCTTTTTTTATCACTTAACCAAATTTAAATTTCTTTCTGAAAACTTATCAAATTGCACTTACTATTAGTATTAGATGTATGTTCGTTATTAATTTCCTATCTTCTAAACTTAAACTAAAAAGTCTCAAAGACTTAAAAATTGCATCATGAACAACATTAGAAAAAAAATGGTGCGAGCGTGTATACGTGTGTTTAGTTGTACATTCGTTAAGTTCGTTTGTGCGTGCGTATGTGCATACATGCTTGCGCGCGTGTGTGTATGAGTGTGCGTGTGTGTGGAATAACATGAAAAGCAAGTATTATTTATATTTAGATTTATACAAAAATAAACACTACATAAACATTAAGTATTTTTTAGAGTTGGTGGTACTTAAGTGTGGATCCATACTGTTCGTATCTGTGTATTTTCAGGACTTATCACTAGACCATGAATACAGTGGACTACCCCAGAAAGACCAGCGTGTTTCCAATCAAATCACGCTTTACAAGTAATTCAGTCAGGTAAGATATTGCTCAATACTTGAAAATCATAGCATTATTTACCTTCAAGTATTTCAAGAAGCAAATCTTCCGAAAATTAAAGATTGATATGTCTGTCACATAAAGAAATACCCAGGACTGTTATTTCTGAAATTAAAATGTAATATATACTAATTAAAGGAAGACATATCCATGCCCGGTGTTTTGTGTTTTGGTTGTTGTTGTTGTTGTTGTTGTTGTTGTTGCTGTTCTTTTTTTTTTTTTTCTTTCTTTTTTTTTCTTTTTTTTTCGGTTTTTATTTGTATACAATTTAATACACGTATATACTTTTACGGAGAAAAAATACCATTGTGACAGTAAAATACTCTTTTCATGAATGTAACATGCGTATCAAAACACGATATACCGTGATATACCGTATCGTAATATACATGTACTGCCTAATCGTTACACTGTACGTGGTAGCATACCATACAGGTGTTCACTGCTTTTTTGTTTATACATAACGTTAACCAGTACTTCGTGCATGGGAATGTCATGGAAAAAAATCCTCTGCCCCCATTTAGTTTAAACTTTGTTTATTTAACATCGATTACAAACCAAGTTATAAAAACTTAAATTAATCATTCTCGATGGCTCTTGTGGTCGCGTATGTGGTCATTATTGTGGGAGGAAACCGGAAAACCCGAAAAAAAACTCACGTGTCTGGACAGGCAACTACTGTGCCCTCTCACGTACTTGACCAGGAATCGAACCCGAGACTCATTGGTGAAAAATGATACACGTTACCGCTATCCTATCCAGTAACCCCATTTTGGTGTTCGAACCCAAAACCTTCGGATCCACGATCATGTACATTACCACTCGACTACGGCCCCCACTCTCGTACACATTATAATTATTGATCACTTTTATCCCTTGATACTTCCATATCATACCGTTATTCTTACGACACCAATCTAGACCATAATCTTGATGCACTATACTATACCAAAAAATGTCGACATCGCCTTTTCTTCCCTCAAATTGGATTTTAAAATAACATGATAAAAACCATAGTCGTATCTACGATCTATTTCCTTTATACGATTTTATCAGACCCCAGACTGCAAGCAGTTACGATAGTGATGACGACTCAGTACGACTAACACGTGACCAGCACCTGTGTATCCAGCATCTCGGAATGGCGGCCGCCTTCTTCCTACCGATATCGCTGGTAAGTCGCTAAACGCAAGATCTACTACATTTTTTTTATTTTTTTTTTTTGGAAAGGGTAGGGGGAGTTTTTTCCAGTACCTCAAAAGCAGGCATTGTAGATTTACATAATTATCACAGCCATTTTGACCGCCTAATATTACACCGTGATCTGAGTAGCATGTCAATGCAATGAGATTACGTACATACTGAAGTGAGGCCGTGGCAATTAATGAAATTGGAGTTTTATTGAAACAAGTCAAAGCGCTGAAGAAAGAGGGAGTCGGGAGAAAGAGAGAGGGGAGGGGGGAGAGATAAGAGGGCAGCTACTGAAACATGAGTTGTTGTTGTTGGTGTTGCTGTTGTTGTGTAAATTGAACACGTTTCATCAGAAATTAACAAAAAAGTGTTTGACCTAAGATGGTCCATATTCAACTTGCGGCACATCACGATTATTTGGCGGAAATTGTTATAGGTCTGAAATACCGTAGATGAGGAGCCCGCACCGTTATTGCACATTTAACATCATTTTAAGGAGATTTTACATATCCTAATTATCCTTGATCAGTATTTTCTGTTTCCACAATTATTTTCAGGTAACGATGTAGTCTTTTTATGAAAGATAGTCAATGTTTAGAGAAGTCAATATTTTAATCATAGACATAATAACCTGACAGAGATATGAAACGGTCCGAAATAGCGTATTTGCTCGTGACAAATAAATAAACAAAAAAAAAAACAACAAACAAACAGGAGAACGGGATTTGAACGAGATCTCGCTGAGACTCTTAACACCTTGCAGATGCCTGTAGGCTCTTAACAGACAATATCACTCATAAAAAATCTGTGGTATAACGAGAGAGACATATACGATTTATATTTGGTTTTACCAGCAATAAACTGAAGAAAAACTCAGTATATTTTTAACTGATATAAACAATGGACATCACACTTAATAAATTAAAAAGTAAAGTACGTTATGATATCCATAAAAGTTTGCATTTGTTTTTATGTCGAAGTTGGTGCCTTGTTCGGACAGTTTATTAATAACTTTTTATTCCTTTTATCATTGTTTGAAGATTAACACGATCGATTTATTTACATTAGTTTTCAATTCATATCGATCTATATATCTATCCCAATTAATTTGAATTACGAGGATATTGTATTGTCATTTATGATATTAAAATAAAAACACAAAGGAATAGTATATAATCATAATTATGAAACAAGATTTCTGCTTAAATACAGGTGCTGAAATGACTGGCAGTTTATGACTTATAGCAGCACACCGACAGTATTTCAGTCATTTGCAGTAATTTGCAGACCATGTCTGCTTGAGACAGAAGTAGTGCTGCCATACTGCAGCATCACGCCGTAGACACCCAGTCACATTATTCATACTACGGGCAAACCAGTCCTGTAAATACATTTATATATATGCTGAACAAACCAGTCCTGGAAATACCTTTATATGCTGAGCGTCAAGAAGGGATCTATACCAGTACTATTTGTTACGACTTTAGTATGTCGCGGCCGGGGATCGAATCCACTACTTCTTGATTCCAGGGCGAACGCTCTAACCATTCGGCAACCGGGACCGGAATAGATGCTTATATTTAAATACTAGTAGATAAATAAAGTCACTGTCTTCCTCCACTCCTTACAAACATTGCCATTATGATCGAGGAGAAAAATACATTTAAAAAAATGCGACAGTACAAATAAAAGCTTGAGCATTATTTTCACTTTTTCGTCATATGGGCTATATTTTAACTAAATTATTTTCTTCCTTAAAAATTCCCTTTCCAGTATATCAAACTACTCTCGGATTTAAACAGGCATTATTTTACTTTTGTCATATGACAACATGCATTAACAGATGTTTCCGGTGTCGTATAACCATCACGTATTTTCTTATATTTAACACGTTACATATAAAAAATTTACCTAATTACTGTGCCGTATTATTCCGCGTCACGCTCGCGTGTTTACAAACAAACATGGCTGACCCAGTTTTATCACTTAACGCTACGGTTTCTATTGATGGCAAAGGGAATTCCACTACGCAATGCAGTTCCACGACAGGTGACAAATACACCATTATAATTGCCTGTACCGATAGTGAGGTAGACATTGAAGCACACAGTTTGAACTCTGATTACTGCCCCAAATTTGCCAGTCTTGCAGACGACAGAAAATCATGAAACCGAAAATTTACCGTAATCACGGTTTCTGAACAGCTGTCGGATCCAATTACGAGCCCGTATCCCTTTGTGCATTTTTAGGTAGTTTCGATAAAAAGAAAACAACCTACAATTAATGGCATCGAGTTTGCTAAACTGAAAGACACCCTACATGCAAAACAGAAAGAACTGAAAAAGGAAGGTCTTGTAAATCGACCCAATAAATCGGAACAGATAGCCAATACAGAAGCCGATCAGTTGTGTGGGGGATCTCTTCACCAGAAAGTGTCATTACTGTTTGTGTTGTTGTTGTTTTTTTAACATGGTTAATTTCGGACTGAGGGAAAGTGATGAGCATAGAGAAATATGTTGGGGCGATTTTAAATTTTTTGCCGTTGAATTGGGCCAAGAATACATCGAACATACTGAAAGACAATCCAAAAACGACCAAAACGAGACGAGGTAGTAATTCCCATGATGTTCGAGCAGTGTTACACCGAAAAAAGTGACCAAATGAAGATGATCCGACAAGGTGCCCTATCAGTATTATTAATTCTATAGATGCATTAAAGCGCCCAACTGATTATAATAGTCCATCGCATCCGTTTTACTCAGCCACTCACACAAAACAGAGTTAGTCCTATAAATTAGCCATAGCGTATCGATTTTACTATTTTGACATTTTCTTGATACGCTATGTCTTATGGCTCGCCGTATACAATTATACATTGATGTAGCCAATTCCGCGTGAATTCTAACGCGCTATATTTTCATTTATCATAGGCATAAAAATCGGCAATTCACTATGAAAACACAATAAACCTATGGCAGACATAATAATATACCATATTAGTTAAGGAAATTGTCATACATTAAGTTTAAGAGGGTGAAATACTTTATCAAAAACATCAATTTCCTATTTTCCATTAATATTCTCCATTACCTGCAAACAACACCGAGTGTTCCGAATAAAATGTGTACAGTCAGGGTTAAGCTGGGAATACGAATTAGGGGTAGACGAAGTTTGTCTTGTAAACTTTATCATGTTTAATGTCCAAAATAAACATTTCCAGTGTTGGAAATGTTTATATCGTGTAGTGAGCAATATGATAGATGATAAAATATCAGTGAATGAGAATTGTCTCACACAACATCGTTAATTTGACTATATTTATTTCGTCTAAATATGTTCGGCTATTCCGTATATTTTACATAACACTGATTTACACAGAAAGATGGTGGGCAAATGACAACATCAATTGATGTGTCAACTACAAAGGATTTTTTGACATTATAATGGTAATATTTCACTTTAACGTGACCAGTTAATATGTTTCGTGTTTGTTTTCTATAAATGAGAGTTATTTTTTCTACAAGCGTGTGATACTTAATATAATGTTTTGCTACATGGACCTCTATGGGAAGCCATAAGACTTCGCATATCTGTTGAAAGTAAAAATGTTAAAAATCAGTCTATGATATGCGAAGGCTTATTTATAGGACTAAAAACAGAGTATGATGAAAGAAAATGACCAATGGTTTAAATGTCAACCGACTGGCAAAACCAAGCTTACCTCGATTATGAGGAGAATGGCACCGACAGCTGGCTTGTCCACCACATCATTGCACACGCAAACACCTCGTACAGAAACTAACAGAGAGTAATGTTTATCAAACATGTTTAGCCACAGGACACCGATATTCAGTAAAAAAAAAAAAACTTTAAAAAAAAAATCGACCCCTCTATATATAAATAAACACCAGGCATGCAATGCCTTCCATACCCCACCCACCTCTCCGATACAGGAATAATTGTTGGGACAGCTTTACAAAGGATTTTTCTGGTCTGGACAATTAAATGGGTTTATTATCTTTCAAAATATATCCACTGAAAAACACAACTCAACAGCTAATTTTTCATGTCGTAGTAGCCATGACGTGACGTCACAGTTTTACACCCGCAGTAAAACTTGTTTATGGACAGTTTGAAAGAGTTACCTCGCTTGTTGGGTTTTTCCCCTGTTTTTGTAATTTCAAAACCAGCATTCATATAAAATCGGATAGATCTTCTAAATTTCAATTTGGAAAGATAAATAGAGAACACTTTATACATAAAACAAATTTATAAAATAATAATATTTAATTCTACCTTCACTGCTGGGTGTAAAAACTGTGACGTCACGTCATGGCTGCTACGACATGAGAAATTAGCGGTAGAGATTAGAGGTTTTTCAGTGGCATTAAATACGAAACATTAATGGTATGGATATATTTTGAGAGATCCCTTTAATTGTCCATACCAGAAAAATCCTTTGTAAAGCTGTCCCAACAATTATTCCTGTATCGGAGAGGTGGGTGGGGTATGGAAGGCATTGCGTTCCTGGTGTTTATTTATATATAGAGGGGTCGATTTTTTTTTTTTTTTTTTAAGTTTTTTTTTTTGTTTTTAGTGGGTGAGCAAATGACTTCGTTTGCTTATATAAAATGGCTTTAAAAACCAATTTAAATTTTGACATTTACAAATCCAAATTTGCAGTTTAACACAGCAAATTTGAGCTCATTCATTTCTGCCAAAAAACGACGAATCACACTTTCTACGGCAGTTTGAACAATAAGTTTTCTGGAAATATATTCAGTGGCACGTTTAACATAAACATATCTCCATTTAACACTGAATCAACAAAGAATGTCTCAAAACTCGGAGATAACAGTTCGAATTCACCGCCGTGTAAAAAACCATGCCTGGAATTAACACATGTGATGACGTCCGTTTGTGTTGTGAAGATGATGCATAATTATTTGCATATTGTGTCGAACAGTTCGATGAAATTAAGTTTGATTTATGTGTTATTTACTGTTTAATGATATGTTGATTACATTAAATCGTTAATTTCAGATATTGTTTGGAACTTTTTCTTGGTGTAAGACTACAAATAGTCTTGAATCGTCCGCAGTCCGTTCATTCTTGTTTTGGGTCTGTTGTTTTACTCGCTGTTTTACTCGCAGATAACAAAGTTTAGTTCATATGATTAAAAGAATCTGACATGAATTGTCATTTCGTATTTAATTTTACTAAACTCGTTCATGAATATGTTATTAACATATACATGTATAATAGAATATTAACATTTCCATAAAATCTAAAAATTCTATATGAAATCAAATCCTGTATTTATCTGCCGTATTCAACTGGTCGCTTACAGTCAGCTTTGAATTTGTCCATGGTCTTCACGTGCACCTTATGCTGTATATGATAATCGTGGTTTACAGAATAAGGCGGAATAATAATCAGTTATTTAACATTTCATTACCGTTATTGTTGCAAATGGCGGCTACTTTCAGTTTTACAAATCTCATGTTATCTCGCGGTCACATGATCGTACACGTACTTTAACGAGACCTGTTCGTGATATACTGGAGTTGCGAATCTCTGTCAGGTTATTATGTCTGTTTGTTTGTTTGTTTGTTTGTTGGGTTTAACGTCCCGCCGACTGTATTTCAGTCAACTGGTGACGATGTCTTCTTGAGACAGATATAGTGCTGCCACACTGCAGTATCACGCCGTAGACATGTGACATGATACCACATCCAATCACATTATCCTGACACCGGGCCAACCAGTCTTGCAACTACCCTTATATGCTGAGCGCCAAGCAAGGGAGCTATAACAGTACCATTTTTTACGACTTTGGTATGTCACGGCCGGGGTTCGAACCCACGAGTTCCCGCTCCCGAGGCGAACGTTCTAACCACTCGGTCACCGGGGACGGTCTATGATGTCTATAACAAATATGCTCAGTCCAGCAATAAAATATTCTAATTTCAAAAATGTAGATTGCAGGAGGGATTGCCATAGCAACCAACTATTGGTTCAACGTGAGTGGGGACCACGTGGGTTTGTTCAAATATTGCAACAATTGGACCCAACTGTGTGGCGGCATGTCAGAGAAATATGGAAATAATACAACCAGTAAGTATTACGTGACTAGGACTTATCTAGCATAGCATTATAGGAATTAGAAAATTCGATTCAGAGGAAAAACTGCTCGCCAAGGAAGTAGGGGTGTAGATTTGGCGTTGTCCGTCCGGCTGTTCGTCCTTCCGTCCGTCACACTTTGATTGGAACATAATTCTAAAACTATTTCAGTTATAGACCTTAAACTTGATATGTGGTTACATCTCATTGAGTTGAAGTGCAGTGCATAAGAACTTACTCCGCACTTCATAATGTTGCTATTTTTTATTATTTTTGTTTGGCCCATAGCTACCTCGAAAAGTATTTGAGGTATCAATGTTAAATTCATATATGGTTACTTCTCACTGAGTAGAAGTACAGTGCAAAGGAACTGTAACTCTTCTACTATTTAAGGTGATTTGTGGTCGTTTTTCTTTCTTCTTTCGTATTAATATAATAGCCAAATCCCAGGTGGTCATGACCCCCTCCCCCTCCTGGATCGATCGCATGTAATTAACCCACAAGGTATATTTCCTGCATTCTGTTATTTTATTATTTCTTGTTTTGTTCCAGTGGAGTTAGTATGGAAGATCGGTATGCCATTAGAAGTGGGCGGCGCATCTCTACTGCTGGTCGGCATGTTGACTCTAGTCTGCTACCCGTGTCACCGGAGAGTCAACTTCAGCAAGATTGCATGCGCGGTTGTCATTGGAATATTTATTCTCCTTGGATGTGAGTACATATATTAAACGTCCTATCAACGTTTCACTGATCCATCTAGTTATTTACACCTCAGGCTCGTTCACAGATGATCGGTAATTTTCATTTTTCCCTCGTTATTGTTGGTGAAGTCTGTGTTTCCTGACAAATAAACTCGGAAATGCACGGTAAAACGCTATTTTCGTAAACGTAACTTCGACGAAATCGGTTAAATAAAAAAGCGATTTTTAAGCCAATTAAGTTAATGCATGCGCTTAAAGTGAAATGGGAATTTAAATACATGTATAGTTTTATAATTCAAAAATATAGTTTCAATACCGTCTGTGACGGTATTGCCTGTGATGGGGAACACCACTCATATTTTAACGATCACTGATGTGGCATTGAGTGACCATGCGTTTGTAGATGGATACTGATAGACGTAATACACACATATAGTTAAAATCAAATTCTTGGTCAGTGATCAGCTTTAAGGTACGAAAAAGCGCCGTGCTCAAACAGTAACGCACATGTCTGTGAATTCGAAAGTTTGGGGTTGTAACACTGTTGAAGCAAGGATTTTTCATGACCTTCCCAAGTGAAAAGTACTGGTCCAACCCAGGAATCGTCGAGGGGGATTTTAGCAAATGTTGCAGTTCGTAAAAAATCAAGCAGAACTCTTCCTTGATGTGCACGCGCGTTTTGTATGTCCTTTTTATTTTATGCTATTTGATGAAATACTGTGTTCTAAATCCATATCACACAGTGTGAGTAATATAGATATGCCGGAACTACCTTTTTTTACTTAGTAAGGGTATGTATATGGGTATGTAACAGCAGTTAGCTTAAAATAATAAAGAACTTCTCTTTTTTTTTTTGTAGTGAATATAGAAAATATCTTATCTCGAAGTGATGCAATTGTCATTTTTTCACTCGTTCCATGCGCTCGTGAAAATATCAGAATTGTATCACTTCTCGATGAGATATATTCCATAACCACCCAAAACAAACTTGTTTACTCTATCTACTTTTACAGGTCTTGCATATCTGGGTGGAACAATAGCGTTCACAATCTACTATTTCGACGATAAACCGGATATAGAGTGGTCATACATTGTGAGCCTCGTGTCAGCGGGCTTCGCCCTGCTTGCCACAATCCTTTTCTGGATTCACTTATTCTACACGGGCTGCTTTGACTGACGTCATCTTGAAACCTGGAGAATTGTTTATTTCCCTACAGGGCTACACATTGGATATTACATTACAGTATATATATAACTAATACACATTTTGTGAATATTGAAATGATATTTCGTGGAACAATTTTTAATCCTCGAGTAGCTTTTTCGCAAAAAAAAAAAAAATCAACAAACCACAAGAAATTGAGATTAATGTCATTTGAAATGTGCATTGATTTATCAACGCAGTGTATAAATACGCAAAATTTAATCTTGTGCAGCAACTCCAGTACTCTTTTTTGTTTTTTTTTTGTTTTTTTGTTTGTTTTTTTATTTTGTTATTTTAATTTTTTAATCATTAGTATGTTCACTGGATCTGCACAAGTAACAAGACCTCTCTGATCTATCATTCATGACACAACCAGAATACCAATATCTTGCAAAAATCTTATGTAAGGAGGAATTGCTATACACACAAAGAACAGGCACGAAACGCACAAACAAAAATGTTTGCCAATCTCCAATCACCAACAAGCTATACTAATGTATATATTTTTTACATTTATTGTCTCTTACTGTCACATATTTGTACTTATAAGACACATATTCAATAAAAGAAAAAAAGTGCAAAGTCGCTCTAAATTTTTGTTAAATTATATTAGAATTTGAATGTTTCAATTATGTTAATTGCATTTCTAAGTTTTGATTTAACGCCGATTTCGGTAACATTAACCTCTCAAAAGCAAAAGGAAGACAAACTCATGAAATTCTTTCTTGTACATAGGAATGGTAATTTCCCTTTGATGGTATAACATTATTTTATATGTATGACGTTAAGCTGTTATTCTTAAGTTATAATAAAAGTTCTGTTCTATTCTATCACTTTTTTAAATCTTTATTGACCCACAGTCATTAACACACCTCTCGTCAAAATGATATACATGATGGTACAGACTTTGTAAATTTTTTATCCTGCTTTAATGTTTTTTGTTTGTTTGTTGGGTTTAACGTTCCACCGACAATATTTCAGTCATTTGGAGACGATGTCTACTTAAAACAGTATCACGCTGTAGAAATGTGGCATGATACCACACCCAGTAAAATATTCTGACAACGGGCCAACCAGTCCTGCAACTACCTATATATGCTGAGCGCCAAAGCAAGGGAGCTATACTTTTCCTGCTTTAATATCACCGACTATATATAGCTCCAAGTAATACTTTAATACTCAGCAATAAAGTGATAAAACCCGCCAAACTTCCATCTCTTAACAAATATATATTGTAAGTTTATGTCAACTTTGTGGACTAATTCGGAAAACAGCAAAAAAGAGAAGTTTAAATATGTTTGGTTTACAATTTTTGGATACATGTATTTAAATAAATGAATAAGTGAATTAAAAGTCACAAAACTGACTTTATACATGTACTGTTTATACTGTTTGTTAAGAAACGAGATAATCTAAAGGTAATTTTATTAGGGAACAAAAACAGTGATGAAATATACCACTTGGTATATAAGTACATGTGTATTTGTTATTGTTAAGTAAGGTCGGTAGAAATGCCACCAGAGTGTTTATTTTGCTGTTACTACTACTACTACTACTGCTACTACTACCTCTACTGTAACTTATTGTGACAATGTAATAGAAAAGATAATGACACTTATGCGATGGAAATAGTATTGCATACCGTAATGCTCTTGAAGTAGAGCGTTAAAAATCTGCGTTTTAATTAAAACTTAAGCGTATGTACGAGGCCCTCATACACCAATTCAGGAATCACACACACACACACACACACACACACACACACTTTTGCGCAGTTTTCATAAAAATAGAGTGAATTTCAGGTATCAAAGGTGTGTATTAAAACAAAGGGCAAATCTATTTCATATTAAAAATTCAGCTGTTTTAATGATTCTTCTTATATCTTTTAAGACGACATCAAATGTTATATTCTGTGATATTGAAAATACTGTATAACCTTTACTTATTTGCTTTCCGTTGGTTGGTAACATTTTCCCTGGACGGTTGATAAAACTATCTTGATTGGTACAGTCTTCCATGGCTGTATATCCATTTGATTCACTTTGCAGCATTCCATGACAATGGTTTATATGATTTAGCCTCCGATCAAAGTCTAATACAGTTTGTCTCACGATAAGAAATTATAACATTTTAATTTGTACAAAAACAAGAGGAAAATGTGCTCCCTCGAAAAGTCTGAGAAAAGAAAGAGAGGATTAATTTAGATGTCCTCTTGTGCTAGATTAAAGAAGTCGGGTTGTTTCTTCAGCTGACCCCTAGGTCCTCCTGTGGTATTTCCGGGGTCGTGTTGTTGAGGGTAAAGCTGTACCACATCCTGGAACAAACGATTATTAAAACTTATCAATATAAAAATATGGATTTGATCTAAATTCTTGTATCTGTCATCAGAACACAAAATATTTTATTATAGAGATGTTTCTACTGATGAAGTAACAAAATAAATTTATAGGGAAATATCTTTCCTATTCTTTGTTAGATTCAAATAATTGCATGTACATTACAAATTATTACGTCCGAAGAGGGGGTTTGACCCTAACGGAAGATAGAAGCAAATAAATTATGAAAACTTATACAAATATAAATGTAAGAGACATGATTTATAATAAGCTTATTTTAATATAATATTACAGATTCACAGTGTTTTAAAAACAATGTCAGTGCATGTTTAAAATTCGATAAATATACTATGATACTTACATCATTCATGGAAATATTGTCACTGGACACCTGGTTCCCCTTCACATAAGCAGTGTACCGTGAACGGATGGCCAGTGTGGTGGGGCTCGTATCGGGAACCAGGCCGATTCTGACATCACTTGTCCTCAGACTTAGGTTCATCCCCTGGCCTCCTCCCATGTAGCGGCTCCATTTCAGCCGCTCATCACTTCCGGTTCTTTCCTTCCAAGGGATGTATCTGACAATATCCGGTACATTGGTGTCATTTTTTGTCCTTTCCTTGACCTTGATCTGTGGCAGGATGAACTTGGTGACCCGGAAGTTTATCATTTCTTGGGTCTTTTGGTCTACTTCCATCAGACCACTGCTGCTAACGTTGGTTTGGTCTGACTCATTCTTATCAGCCACACCCTCCCCGACTTCTGCCTGACGAGTGTCATCGCCATTTGTGGCACCGGTAGCTCCATTGTTACCCTGTGGGGATGCTTGTGTTTCGGCCTCAGCCTCATCAACTGCATGTTTCTCTTCAGTGGGGGATTTCTGATGAAGTTTCCGCAGACGGCGGTCATGTTGTTTTTCAATCTTTGACTCCTCTGCAATTAGTCGGTCATTTTTTTTCTTTTCTTTATTTGACGCTTTACTTTTTGGTTTCTCCTTTTTGTTCTTTTTCCCGGGCAAACAATTCAAATTACCCATTTTAAATAATCATAACATCAAAAAAGACAGAGATATAGTATTACCATGTACAGTGTTACTCAGTATACGTTTCTAAGTCAATGACGACGTCCGATTATATCACCATGACGTTAACGTCGTTACCGTTTTAGACGAGAACTCATCTCATTCTATGGTGCCATATCAATGTCACAATCAAAATTTTGATTTCAATGAAAAGTTTCGCGATGAATAATGTTGAAATTGGAGAGTATGCCACAGATTACCTCCTGTTTTACAGTTCTACTTGCTTGGAAATAATGCACAGTGTTTAATATGGCTACTCAGTAAATCTAATCACGAAGGACGTAGGCCTGATTGAATAATAACAAAGCATCTCAGAACGCAACACCGTGCATTATTCTGCGATATAGCACAAGAAAACAAAACTTTCTAACGCTCTCCAACACTTTTACTAAGTAACGTTACTGCTAATTTTTTAAAGTTGTGCAAATGTGTCGGTTTAGGACTCATTTGACGTCATATGATATACACAATCGTGCAATTTTAATCGTGCAGATGTCGAAAAAATAATGCACGCTACAATTCTTAATGCATATTTTCATCATGTTAGAATGAGATTCTATACCTGTGTTAAATCGGTATTAAAATTAGAAAAGGAAATGGAAATTTGCCTCTTCAATGTATTAAATGTCAAGCCATTTTGATCTAATGTACATGCTGTTCTCTTTAACAAAGATTTTAGTATTCGTGTTTCAATTACCAGGGGTTAGTCAATTATTTTTAAGTCACCAACATTAAGAATTTTGTAAAGACGATACATGTATGTTCCTTGTAATCTTATGTTCAGTTAATTTATTATATATATATATTGCCCAAATAAATATGACTAGATCATGTCCTGATATAGATGAAGGGCTTGGGTTCGCGGCATTGTTTCGCCGCCAATATATACTACTAAAAGAAAATAAAAAGGCGGTGTTCAGAGTTCTAATTTGAGTTTCCTCCCCAACATCCGCTCCATACCAAGGCTACTAATAATACTTAGCGCTAAGCAATACGTTAAATCTTAAACTAGGTACTCACATTTCATCATTATTATTTTATAAAATATCAAGTACACGACTAAGTTGAAATGAATTGTTACCTTAATAACTAACAATAATTGATAAGAAATGAAACATTTGGGTATTTTTATTTAAAAAAAAAAATACGTTTTACTTAGCGCTCATTATTATTAGTGGAATTTGCCCCAGGACTTTAGCCCCTTTAGGCTACGTCGACGGATCCGCGCATGAGGATGTAATCGGAAATGTAAAAAGACGACAAAGATATGTTGCAGATGCCTTATTGATTTATTATTACATATAGTTTCAAATAAGTTTTATATATGACATTATTACACATTATTTACAAATATAGTTACTTATCATTTAAGCTGGTAGTATTTTTGCAGCAGGATCCGCTGGGAAGAACCGATTAATAGATTTAATGCGTTTATGTCAAATATTGAACATTGCCATTTCAAAGAGAGTTAAATCGGAGAATTTATAATATCTTCCGAGTGCGCGACTGTACAAATAGAAACAACTTGATTGAGGCTGCTCCCAAGGCACATACACAGTTCGGATGTTGGTAAAATTTAGCAACCCAATCAGAACTTGCAATCAGAAGCATTTCGCAAAATTAAATTTATTTGTAACCAAGCAAAATCCTACTGTCCCGATCTGAAATCGATCTCGAGCTCGGGACCCTCGGTATACGAGTCAGATACTCTAACATGTCGCCACAAAAGCTAACTTCAGGGCAAGAGAGTACGAGTGCCATTTTATACGGTCTATACTACACAGTTATTTTAGATAAGTCTAAAATGCTATGTAAATCGGAACAAATGAATTCATAAGACAAGATAATACAAATATCAGTCAGGTAACAAAATACACAGCATACACACGATATTAATATATAGGAAAGTAGTGTAGATCTAGGAATTTCGAAGCACTTTTTTGTTACCTAATTATATACATTTAAATAGCTAATCAGTACTTTACGAGTATCACACTTTAAAACATTTCTACAAAATAAATCTTATTATATCTTTAAGCATTCAGAGACTCGAAATTCTGATCAGCACTCTTTTTTTTTTTTTTTTTTTTTATTGCTCAAAAACTTAACAAGTTCTATGTCACATTTTGTTTTTATATTTTTGTGTTTTTGTTTGCTTTGTTGATTTTGATTTTTAAGCTTCCTAACCAATTTTTTCCAAAAAAAGGTCATTTTGGTTTTGATCCATCTTAATTTAATTTGTTTAAGCTTTAATGATATGAATATTATGTTTTTTGGGTGAAAAAAAAGGCATAAAAACTAAGGGAGGCAATAAGTAAATACTACAAGACTACATATTACCCAATTATCTCCCTTTATAAATTAAAAAAGTAGTTCCGACACCGGCATTTCTATGGATAATTTAGTTTATATCTCACTGAAACAACACAATATTTCACCATTTAGCATAAAATAAAAAATATATACATTTACACACATTTACACAAACATAGTGTCTGAATTAAGCTCATGAAATGCTGCCTTGTGTGATTGTTTTATGTTGCAATCTACACAACAAATGACTGAAAAAGTAAAAGTTTCGACTAAATGTATAAAACAAAATCAGTTGGGTTGATGTGATATTGCAATAAAATCGGTGTCATTAAATATCCATATCATTGCATTATTTCTGTTCTCTAAATCTGGAATGTTCCGTTCCCTGGACATTTTTTCTCAAACATTTGGGTCTTTAAGATCCAAAACTTTGTAATCTTCCTGTTTTCCGACAGGACCTTCTGTGAGGGTCTCATAGCACTCTCTGGAGTGGGGTCCTTGTTGAACATAGTGTGGGTTATACTCGGTAAGAAATTGCATTTCCATTACTTCTCTGTCTTCAATACAGATGTAATGGGGTTCCTCACTCTGCTCTCTCGGTTGTTTATGTTCACTGACGTACCAGTCTGATCGGACAGGCTCGGCGCAAATCGCTCTCCTAAAATCAAAAGATAAAAAGTTAACTTGAATACACATTGCGACAATTTTTTATCATGTATATTTACATGTAGAAAAACATTTAATTGTGAACGTCTTATTTAATGTGCAATTCCTACGCTGATTAATGCGTCGTAAAGGGAGGGGACTAAAGTGTGAGCTCGTCAGATTGGGTTGTCTCCCATTACAGAGGAAAATTGTTGGTTTCAGTGGAATGTCATTTTTACTTCATCGAGCGAGGTGGAAAATCAATAATTTTACGAGTGACTCATCGTTATTCGGTCTAAAAAAAAGTCCAATAAATGAACACAAAGAATGTGCGTAATCAATATTTCTTTCAAGTATTTCTTGAAGAAGTTTTATTTCTATGAAGAAATCAGTTGAAATGTTGAGAAAAAAAATACAAAAGTTTCTTTTAGTATTCCCATTATAAAACAGTGAAAATCATAAAAATGGAGATATTCATTGTTTCAAACAGTGAATATTACCAGTTTTAATTCACTGATATATCCCTATAATCCATCGAAATCAGTTACCTTCTCTGACACAAGCATACCACGACAGCAAAAAGTAAGAATGCAACCCCACAAGAAATAAATAATATCACCATGTGTGTTGTAGACCATCTTTCAGCGGATTGTGGAGTTGATTGGTGATCTGGAATAAATACGCAAAATAAAAAAAAATCAACACGGGTAATTGTGTAAAATCACTTATATACCTATAACTTGGTCTCTTTGACAACGGGTTGCTTCAATAATTATTGTACAAACCAAACAATTTTGTTGTGAATTACATGTATTGCATATTAGAAGTAGTTCTGCCAGTATGAATTTTATGAGTATACACTAGAAATGTTGGAATCATGACAAAAGTCCTACTTTTTTCAGAATCAATCCTCGCAGAAGACATATATGTGTGTATTTTATTGTTAAATCTATCCGTTTTATTTCAAGAGTGGTTAGACTTAAATGATCCCGTCAAACTGATCTCGTGATTGTATCCTAGTTGTCTCTCACGGTACGCGCTAGCAAAAACATTAAATAAGTATCTCTTCAAGATGCATTACATATCCACTTAAAACCATCCATTTTCTTTCCTTTTTATAATTATTTATACAAACAGAAGGCTAAAGATTGGAACTTTTTTGTGTATTCGTTCGAGCTCACACGCGGATGAATCCTTGTGAATGTCCTTCTGAATACGCCATATTGGAAAAATATGTCAATCATCCAATGGATTTAATTCTCAATATTTCCTATTTAACACTGGAAGGCTACATATAACTAAAATACAAGTAAAATATAGTTCCGGTATGTCTATATCACTCACAGTGTCATACCAGTCAGAACGAAATAAACAGTAGTGATAATTGATAGAGTGATGCTTACCGCCGATATAGATATATCGATACTTCATGTCACATTCTTCCATCTGCAGAATAAAGTTGGTCTTGGTCCGTTTGATTGTCACGCAAGATTTGTTGTGGTTATCTAGAAAACATATCGATATGCATAGGAGAAGCACAGGGGTTTGGCACGAAAGGGGGGGGGGGGGCATAAAATCACTATATATAATACAAGGGATACAACTTCCGATTGATCTAAACCCATACCTTCATCAGGAAAAAGCCAACAACTCAGCCATTTATAAAGGTATCTTTGAATACTTTGCACCTATCGCAAGCGTATACATTTATGTAACCAAAAAATCACCACTTTTTCACCCATGCGAACTCAAGTATTCAACAACGAAACCCGCAATGCGAAACTAACCCCTGTTTTCCAAAATCTCGACACGCGTTCGTACAGGGTCGCTCACTCGGTCTACCAGTGTAAACAAGCGTTTCTGCGACAAGACAATATAAACCGATGCAATTATTCCATAAAACATATTGATTACTCACATCGGCATGCAGAAACTTCCCTCGGTACAAAGGAAATTCAGCAGAAATCGCAAACTTCAACCGCTGGCCTACTTTCACTTCCATTTTAGCCTTTATGCAAATTACGTGACCAGTAATGCTACGCTGAATGCGATTGGTTGTAGAGGTAAACAAACAACTTCCTGGTTCCCGATCTGCCCGTTAACTCATAGGCATAAAACGGAATAAAGCTATATTTCCGGTATTTACCGCACGTAATTTGCATAATGGCTAAATGGAAGTAAAAGTAGGTCAACGGTTGAAATTGACGATTTCTACTGAATTTCTTTTGTGCCGAGGAAAGTTTCTGCATGCTGATGTGAGTAATTAATATGTTTTATGGAATCATTGCATCGGTTTACATTGTCTTGCCGCAGAAACGCTTGTTTACACTGGTAGACCGAGTGAGCGACCCTGTACGAACGCGTGTCGAGATTTTGGAAAACGGGGTTAGTTTCGCATTGCGAGTTTCATTGTTGAATACCTGAGTTCGCATGGGTAAAAAAGTGGTGACTTTTGGTTACATAAATGTATACGCTTGCGATAGGTGCAAAGTATTCAAAGATACCTTCATAAATGGCTGAGTTGTTGGCTTTTTCCTGATGAAGGTATGGGTTTAGATCAATCGGAAGTTGTATCCCTTGTATTATATATAGTGATTTTTGCCCCCCCCCCCCCCCCCCCCCCCCCCCTTTTCGTGCCAAACCCCTGTGAGGAGAAGAAGAAATAAAAGGAAAAAAATATATATGAATATAAAGAAAAAAGGCGAAACCGCTTGCGGCCATTACATATTTACGAATATTTTTCAGGGATTTTTTTTTTTTTCGATTTCGTGGACGACTTTATCTATGAATACTAATCCCCCAAAAAAATCATTTATATGATAAACCCTACGCTTTCCACGAATATAGTATATTCCAACAAAACTGACCTCATTCCAGATTCCCCGAAACTTGATACAAACGAAAATATGATTTCACAGTATAAGAATTGAAGAGTACCAGATACATCTGTCCAGGCCATGTCTAAGCTACGACGCAGAGATGTCCAGTAGTAAGCCACATCCGCTTTAACCGGAAGTTGATAAAACAAACTTAATGCTCTTCTGCTTGAAAGACTCAGAGCCTCTCGCCAGTTGACAAAA
Organism: Solen grandis; assembly: GCA_021229015.1. NCBI lineage: Eukaryota > Metazoa > Mollusca > Bivalvia > Adapedonta > Solenidae > Solen > Solen grandis. Next base: position 8,620,573 of record CM037778.1, read on the forward strand.
TCTTTTACGTCCTCGAAGAAAAAGGGTTCGTTACCTGGAACTATTTGACGAATTAGTACTGGTTTTGAGAAAGTAAAAACAAGTTGTTTCATTATAACTGTAACGCGGTGTGTCATTTTATTCTAGCCAACTACTGGAAATGTATAGTTATAAAGAATTGAATGGTGGAACACAATATTTTTCAAGACACCATTTAAAGTTATCATTCAATAAAAAAAAATCATCAAATCACCTTGAGTCTCATCAAAGTAAGTCAAAATCGTAACATTGATATCTGAAATCCTAAGGATGGGCCCACATTTCAATAACAATATAAGCTTCCCTAAAGCTACCTGTCCCGATGCCCGACGGGTTAACGCATAACCAGGAAGTCACGTGTTTGATTTCCGGTCAGTACAGGGGTGTCTTTTTACTTGGTGACCCATGATTTGTTGGCCCGGTGTCAGATAATGTGATTGAGTATGGTATCATATCACTTGTCTACGGCTTGACACCACAGTGAGGCGGCACTAATCTGTCTCAAAATAACCGAAATACTGTCGGTGGGACGTTAAACACAACAAACACAACTCAGCGACATTAAACGAACAAAAATATAAACTACCTCAAAATTATTTATTATACTTACATTTAAGAGTTGAAACCCTGAGGGGGGAAACTAAAAAAAAAACTAAACGAAATTCTGGTAATATTAAATTACTTTTGTAGATATACCGCCTGACGTTAGTCATTTCGCAGTCTGCTGACTCGAGCCCGAAAGACTTTTCGTATTTCCGCAAAAGCACGCAACTTTCCTTGTAATCTACTGTGGTTTCTGATATGTTTTCAAACTTCCCTGAAACAGAAAATATGGATGAGGATATACGCTACTTCATGTTATGTTATTTAATATGCAATTGTTTTAATTTTGCAGTATTTGATTTCTTCTTTCATGCCTGTGGAAATTTTTTGTGTTTTATTTTAATTGAATATAATACTATTTTTTATCGTTTATTAATAATCGTTTGAATATGCAACTAACAATGAATTCGTATGATGTATTCGTTCATGACTGTGGAATTTGTAATACTGAAACGAATAAGAAATGACATGCAATTTCATGATATCGTCCTCATCATAAATTTAAAATTATCATAATATTAATTTTAGGGAACCAGTACGAACTTTAGGGAACCAGTTCGCATATTGAGTCAGAGATACCAATCTGCAAGCAAAGTTGTCTTTCGTTCCTCAATAAACCATCTCTTCAATGGGCTCAATGACGAGAATCTTGTCAAAACGGAAACAATTATTTAACGCCCATTGAGATGTATTTTAAGGATATAAAGTAAAATAACATTGAAGAATTAACTTTTGGATCATCATAAAACGTATGGAAAATATATATATATTTATAATTTTTATTACGGGAATTATTATCCTGCCTTATTACGCAGATGGGAATAATCCGCAGATGTAAATAAATGAAATGGACAGACTGGATAGCATTATGCGTCATTATGACGAGAATCTTGTGCCGAGAGACAAACAGCGTGAATCACGTTGGATTCAAAATATCAACAACGGTCTGAATGACATCACAGTCTCTGTCTATAGATTGCGCAAATTTGGAATTACTTTTTCAGCCCACCACAATGATGAATGTAATGTAAGCCGATGTATAAGAGAGAGGTAATGTAAGCTGGTGTGTAAGAGAGTACAGAGATAATTGCGAAATACTGCACAGGCGAAAATACCCTTTTCCCCTCCGCTAAATTACCCAGTTTGCTTGTTGGCCAATTAAATAAGGGTGCCGTGGTCCAAAGGTAACAGATCCGGAGGTCGTGGATTTAACCCCTTTAGGGGCGAGGAATTTTCATGACCTTCCAATGCGCAAATTACTGGTCCAACCCAGGAACGGTCGAGAGGGATTAATATAAGTTGTAAGAACTTGTTTCCCAATCGACGTAAATTAAAAGTTTATACCAAAAATAAAACTATAATTACTACGCCCTTGGAGCGCACAACTAACGTATGGTAACGGTGAATATTACGTTTCCACATATTGACTATGTTCTCATCATGGACAACAGCAACAACAACAATATATTATATCACATACATGTATAGAAAACATCTCACAACCTTATGGCACGCTATTGTTTTGTATCGCAGTTTCCACTTCAAAAATACCCATACCATATACAATACATTCGTCTAAAAGCGCTAAGTATGAATGGTGGAATTCGATCCAGGTATAATATATGTGTGGAGTGTTTGGTGGAAGCAAAAAAAAAGTCAGACTTGAAAATAATTTATATCTTATGGTATGAACTAGATCATTCAAATACATGTATATGTATACCTTTACCATACAGAAACATCATGTCGTCTGGTCCCCCACAGAGGTCGCTGGGGTTGCTAAGGCAGGGGTAATTACAGGGGCCGGTCTCGTGGCGGATACAATTGGTCTTGTCATAATCGGTCACACAGATACAACTTGTGTTCTACAATCGCAAACAATACAGTTTCACACATTTACACACAATATATAGTATATTACCGTATTAAACATCTTGGCTCATGATAACAATTATTTCAAGGAAATTGGCTATGCCAACAGTAGAAATCTAGATCCAGAGGATAACAATGTGGAACAACATAGTGAAATTTGTTTGTCGTATTTGTTTGTTTTTGAGTCATTTGGTGACTTTTGTTTACAGGAGACAGATACGGTGCTGACTCATTGCAGTATCACGCCGTAAAACATTGGCATGATACCACAACCAGTCACATTATCCTGACACTGGGCCAACCCGTCCTGGTGCTACCTTTATATGCTGAGCACCAAACACAAGGAAAGTATACCATTATCATTTTAAGCACTTTGGTATATCGTGGCTGGTGATCGAACCCGCGACCTCTTGGCTTAAAAAGACTTCAGTGCAGATGCAAGCATCCATTGCTTTGTAGTTAAAGGCACTTTTACTCAAAGTCTATAAGGTTAGCATTTACCCTAAAATTCCCACGATCCTTTGATGGACCATGATAACATTTAATAATGGATGGATCACCGTTAGTCGACCTCTTATCTTATCTTATTTTGAGCACCAAATAAAATGCCCCTACCTACTGACCATCGTTACCGGTTCACACTCACCTTTAATACGAAATACGGTGCCGAACTACAGCGTGCCAAACAGTTGGCGATCGAACCTCCCGCATACCTGGTTGGAATACACGATCCTTGCATCTCCTTGCGGTACTGAACACAGCCTGGAACGCAGGGTATAGCAATCGTATTAACTCGGCAATCCCCGGTCCGATCCGGAAGATAAATACCGAGAGTGTCAGAGAGAAACAATGGAGGTTAGCACTAAGCCCTTATTCATTCATTTCCTTTCAAGTAGTCAATATTGTGTCAATAATAATTGTATTTTGTTATTTTAACATCATGGTTGATAAAGGTTCACTTTTTTTCATCATATGGTAATCAAACTATGACTATTTTTATATAAACGTTTATTTCTTTATGAAGATATGTACATACACTGCAGTATTTGAAATATGTGATACACGTACAATATGTACAAATACAAGCAAGCTCATTGCTGCTTTGTTGGAAGGTGTAGATATGGTGTCTGAAAACTATGATCTCTCCATTGATTAACATCTTGCATACGAAATACATAAAAGAAATTAGAAATGCTGATGACGATGGTGATAACCACAACGACAATGATGATGATGATGATGATGATGCATACCTTCCCAGGACACATAGGGAGTGAATTCTGCTCTAGCTCCAATCCACAGCTTTTCATTCAGAGGAATCGATTTGAACACTAAGTTCCACCCATTCCGTGAAATGAAATCGAACGTAATGATATCAGGGTCCGGCATATGTCAAATTGTCCAAAGAAATCTTCCTTGCGGATACCAGTACGCGTTCTGAAACTGATAAATTGATTAATAAAGTTTGAAATAAAAGTCATTTTGAAATTACTCATTATTATTGTTAATTGACTCACAAAGCCTGTTCTCTAATGCGATTCTTTTGAGAATAAGATTATAACTAATGTTTGATTTTAAGTGTGTTCGTGAATGTGAATGTGCATGTGTGACTGTATGTTCTAGTCGTAGAATGTCATGATTTCAAATTGATATGGGGCCTCCGTGGCCGAGAGGGTAAAGTCGCTGACTTTAACACTCACTCAGCCCATCACCGCGTGGGTTCGAATCCCGGCAGGGTCATTCGGATTTTCGTATCGGTAGTTCGGTGGTTCTACCCGGATGCCTCCATGCATTCAGTGTCTTCCTCAACCTGTTATTAGCTGGACGTCGCCATATGACTGAAATACTGTCGAAGCGACGGTAAACACAGAAAGTCAAGTCAAGTCAAATTGATTTAGCAAAGTCTTTTGATCACATTTCTGCAGCCGGGGTTTGGTTTGAATAACGTATGTCGGATGTGGTGCAGAAAAAGAAATTTGACAATATATTTTGAAATCAAGCAAACTGCTTACCTACTTTCAATAAAACTAAAACTTTGAATAATGTTAAGAAATTCAATGGTATCATTTTAAACACACCTTGTCTTCAACACCGAGAAATGTATGTGTCTTTAAATCATTTATTTATTAGTCAATACATTTTTTAACTATCACAAAGTCCATCTTTTTAACCATTCGGTCTAACCGGAAAGGAAATAAAACCGCATCTCCCTTGTTCATTTTTCTTTTGTTATATGTTTTCAAACGGAAACTGACTAAGCGAGCACTGAATCTTTTTTATCTCCGGCCCAGAGCTGCGATATTATACTATCGAGGAAGAAAGCAACTTTTTACTCCCGCACAGCTGACGTAATATAGAAACAGTCCTCCTCAGTCGGTCGCAAAAAGATAAACAGATCAGATTATACCTGGAATAAGCTCTGGGGAAACTGTTTTGAATGCTGTGAAATCTGGACTAGTTTATAGGCTATTATTTTATAGGTTTATTTTATAGGCTAAAATAAACTCGTGCCTTCGAGCACTTATTTTCATATCTTCTTTATAAATAACCAGTACCGGTACGTTTGTACACTTTCAAACCATACCAATTTTGTATGTGTGCACAGCTTAGGTTTCTTCACGCATAGTTGTCTTAACGCAACACCGCATATGATGACGTCACTTAGTACGCAATCCCGCGTAATGGAATTACCAAGGTTCAGTTAATCTGCTGCATTTATGGCATGAAAACAAAATGGGGTAGATTTATTGAATATCTATAGAAAATGGATATTGACAACGACTAAGATGGGCAACTGTCAGCAGTTCAATTAAAGCAATGATTTAAATATCAACTTAGCCATGAGCTTTATCATTTCGGAAAACGGGAATGTTTGAATGAGTTTCTACCCATTTTGAGAAAATGAGTTTTAATTAACGCAAGGGACTCTTTATGAGCATTGTTGGTGTAACTCAATGCTTAGTAAATCTTTAATATAACAGGCATATCATTTTACGAACCCCATTTTTTTCACTGTTTGTGAAGAAATGAAATATGTAGTTGTTTTAACTAGGGAACAATGCTGAAATATGCCTCTTATGTGTTTCAATAAATGTTAATCTACTTTGCGTAACGTTAAGTTGGTGGAAATGGCGATAACTTCGGCTTCTACTACTGTTGATTTTGTTGTTACTACTACTTCTACCACGACTTCTACTGTTACTAATTGTAACAATAAAGTAGTAATGACAGTGACGCTTATGTAGTGAAAATAGTATTGCATACCGTAATTCTTTTAAAAGAAGAGCTCTTAAACTATGCGTTTTAATTTAAACTGAAGCTTACGTACAACAAACGTTTTAAGATAATTCAGGAATCTCTCACTCCCTCTATCTATCTCTCCCATCACACACACACGCGCACAACTTCGCGCAGTTTTCATAAAAATAGAGTGAATTTCAGGTATCATATATGTGGTATATATTAAAAGGCAAAAATAGTTCATGTTTAATATGCAACTGTTTTAATATATCTTCTGATATTTCTTTTTAATACATCAAATATTATATTCTATGGTACTAAAACATTGTATAATCCTTTCTTATTACTTTGAGGAAAGGCATATCCGTTGGTTGGTTACTTTTTCCCTGGACTGTTTGATTTATTGTTTTGGTTGATACAATATTCCATAGTTGCGTTCCCATTTGAATTTCCCTACGACATTATTTAGCCATTGTTTATATGGTTTAGCTTCAAATCAAAGTCTAATACATTGTCTCACGATTAGAAATTATAATATTTTAACTTGTACAAAAGAAACTAAGAGGAAAATGTGCTACCACGAAAAGTCTGAGAAAAAAGAGAGGATTAATTTAGATATCTTCGCGTGCTAGACTAAAGAATAATAATATATATGATGTTTTTTTATTATATTAATGTTTGTATTGATGAAGTTTTCACACAATTAATTCATATTGTAATATCTTCCTTACTCTTACTCTTAAATAATCGCATGTGCATTACATTTATCACGCATTGCTTTGATTGGTTCCCAAATAAATAAAGAAGTATAGATGCAGACGTTTTTTTTATACGAGAGATACAAATGAGTAGTTATGCATAATCTTGCCTTCATATAATTTTGAAGATACACAATGATCTAAAATTCGATTAATTTGCCGTGTTTAAGTTTCGATAAATGACGTGATAGTTACAACATTGTCACTAGACACCTGGTTCCCCTTCACAAAAGCAGTGTACCGGGACCCGGTGGCCAGTGTGGTGGGGCTCGTATCGGGAACCAGGCCGATTCTGACATCACTTGTCCTCAGACTTAGGTTCATCCCCTGGCCTCCTCCCATGTAGCGGCTCCATTTCAGCCGCTCATCCCTTTCGGTTCTTTCCTTCCCAGGGATGTTGTATCTGACAATATCCGGTACATTGGTGTCATTTTTTATCCTTTTGATGGCCTTGATCTGTGGCAGGATGAACTTGGTGACCCGGAAGTTGATTATTTCTTTGGTCCTTTGGTCTACCTCGATCAGACCACTGCTGCTCACGTTGGTTTGGTCATACTCGGTCTTGTCAGCCACACCATCCCTGACTTCTGCCTGACGAGTTTACTCGACATTTGTGACGCTAATTACTTCATTGTGACCCTGTGAGATGCTTGTGTGTCGGCGTCAGCCTCATCAACTGCATGTTTCTCTTCAGTGGGGGATTTCTGATGAAGTTTACGCAGACGGCGGTCATGATGTTTTTCACTCTTTAATTCCTCTGCAATTAGTCGGTCAATTCTTTTCTTTTCTTTATTTGACGCTCTACTTTTTGCTTTAACCTTTTTGTTCTTTTTCCCGGGCAAACAATTCAAATTACCCATTTTAAATACTTATGTCATCTAAACAGTGATATAGTATTAACATGTACAGTGTTACTCAGTATCCGTTTCTAGGTCAATGACGACGTCAGATTATATCACCATGACGTTAATCTCGTTACCGTTTTATGTGAGAACTTTTATGCGAGAACTCAACACGTGATATGGTGCTATAATTTTGTCATAACCTAAACTTTCGCGATGAAAACTGTAGACACTGGAGAATTCTTATTTATCATTCAGACAGGAATTAAAACGAAATCCTTACAAATAAGTATAATTGAAGTTTATACTTACAATGTTTGTAAACTTTCTGAGATACCTTCCATAAATAAAGATTTTAGTAGAAGTAATTGTAGCAGTATATGAACAGAAGATTCAAAAAGAAAAATATAAATCTGTGTGATTTCAATACCCGTGTTTTGTTCACCAGAGCTTTGCATTAACCATTTATTTTAATTCATCAACATTGATATATTTGTAATGACGGCAAATTATTCAGTTTTTATATTTAATTTTGAATGTGTCTGGAATATATAATCGGATTATGTGAAATTAGAGAGAGAGGCCCGTTGGACTGGGGTATTTGTTTCGCCGCTTGTCTTTAATACTGAAAAAAAGCGACTTAAAGAGTTTCCTTCCCTACATCCGCTTCATAACCAGGACTTGGACCGCTCTGAGGTATATCGCTGGATCCGCGCATGAGCATATTAAAAAGACGACAAAGATCTGCAACAGATGCCTTATTGATTTATTATTACATATAGTTATACGTTATTTTCTAGCTGACATTAATACTTACTTACAAACGTTCTTACTTATCATTTAAGCTTACGGTATAATTGCAACAGCACCTGCTGAGAAAAGTCGGTTAATAACCTAAATACGTGTCTGATTTTGCCATATGTAAAAAATAGAACATTACCATTTTAAAGAGAGTTGAAATAGAGGTTTTCTATGTTTTGCCGAGTGCGTGAATGTACAAATATTAGTAACTTGATTGATTCGACATTTGTTCCCAATCTCCAACACAGGAGATCTGAAACAGATCTCTGCCAAAGTAACTTGAATAGCTTAATTTCAGCTATATATCACTATTTCATTTTTTTTTATTTCATCACGTGTTTTGATACTGTTATAAGCATACATATCTTATAACAAATGACAAATATAATGCAAAAACAGCATGTAAACAATGTCGTGACGTTTGTACACCATGGCGCGCAGCCAATCTAATGCGTTGGACTGTACACTTACACAGCCTCAGATGCATGTAAAATCTGGCCAGTGAATCAGACAGCATTATGTAAATTTTAATTTCTAAATTTAAAGTCTAAAATGGTATGCAAATCTGTACAAACGAATTCAAGACAAACAAGAGGTCATTCTACCGAAAAGGTCATTCTAAATATAGCTCATGATGTCATACTATAATCCAAAATGGCCGCCACGCATGCGCAATACACACATAAGTAATAAAATGGCCGCCAACAACATGGCCACTTAGCGTCATACCCTTAAATGCTTTATGCAAATGAGTTACTATAAATAGTAACAAAGATGGCCGCCCACCGAGAAAGTAGGTCAAGTTTGTTTGCCTCCAAATCGACCCGTTTACTACTCAAAGGTTATTTGGTATCAAAAAACTGTATATGTTTTCCTGCAACTCTAGGTACTAGAAGTATGTCAGATGTAGGCGATCTTTGTTTCATGATTGCCCCGACAGTCTCTCAGTGCCTTAAGGGTATTGATTTGATGATCTAACAATCGCATTGAATTAATACGCTACTTAGCGCTGAGGGATACAGTGTGGTGATAAAAAGTGTGGTGATTATCCAAATCAACGATGCCTGCTTTTGTTAATCGGTACGTAAGACTGGCTACCGCCAGTCTAAAAATGGCAATATACTTTTTATATTACGGACAACACATTTCCTAGAAAAATAAAACGCCGTGGACTACTGTCGTCAAACTGCAGAAATTAAGAGAAACAAACCATTAATAAGTAGCACAGTTTTTTATAAAAGGGAATAATGAACTAAATGATAAAATATGTTTACACACAATATTCGTGGTTAAGCAATTATCGCCAAAGATTAGTTAAATGATTTAAAACATATTATTTTGGGTTTTCACATCTTGCCACCATTATGTATTATATATTGATCAAAATTATATAACATATTAATTACTTCAAACATTGACCTGAATTATACTCCTGCAGTGCGGCGTTGTTTGATTGTTTTATGTTATAATCCATGCAACAAACTGATAAATAAGTTTTGGGCCAAAGAATATAAAATAAATAAATTGGAAAAAAAAGAAAAAGTCGGTTTTGTCTTGTGAATTCAATAAAATCATTTGAAAACGCTTTAAATGTCAATAAAAAAAATCTTTAAATAAAATTTAAAATAACCTCTCAAAAAGTATATGATGCACTGTATAGAACTTCGGAGAAGTAAAATCAGGGATGCGTTTTCTTTTGTGATATGAATAGCAGAAAAAAAATTGTCCCATCCCCCGCCCCCTGTTTGGAGGGATGATAGTATCCTTCTGCCAGATTAATCAATGGATCACTTGCTGAGTTTTGCAGAATATTTGTTACAATGCCTACTTAAAAACCTTATTTTTCACTGAACCACAAATACCCGGTGGAACGTTACATTCTACGTTAAAATGCTTTGTCTAAGCGACGCACCTAAGTCTACGGTTTAAGTTTCGTACGTTAAATGTTTCTCCCCTTTCTCTTCTTAAAATTAGGTAATGGATATCCATAACATTGCATTATTCCTGTTCTCTAAATCTCTAATGTTCCCGTACCCTGGACAGCTTTTTTCTCTTATTTCAGATATCAAAGATTCAAAACATTGTAATCTTCCTGATTTCCGAGTGGCCCTTGAGTGGGGGTCTCATGACAATTTCTGGAGTTGGGCCCCTGTTGGACATAGTTGGGTTTATACTCGTTCCTCACTCTGCTCTCTCGGTTGTTCAATTTCATTGACGTACCATTTTGATCCAACAGGCTTGGCGCGAATTACTCTCCTAAAATCCCGAAGAAAAAATATTAGATGCACTTGGCGCAATTTTTGTATGCTATATAGACTGCATTATCGTGGGAAAAATGTATAATTATATGTACATGCAATATTTTATTTGTGAACGTGTTATTTAATGTGCAATTACTACGCTGATTAATGCAACGTTATGGGAGGGGACTGAAGTGTGAGCTCGTCAGACTGGGTTGTCTCCCATTACAGTTTCAGTGGAATCCCATTCTTAATTTATCGAGTGAGGAGGAAAATCAATATTTTCACGAGTGGCACAGTCACGAATCTGAGATGGAAAATCAATAGTTTTACGAGTGACTCATCGTTATTCGGTCTGAAAAATAGTCCAATAAATGAACAAAAAGAATGTGGTGTAATCAATATTTCTTTCAAGTATTTCTTGAAGAAGTTTTATTTCAGTGTGGAAATCAGTTGAAATGTGACAAAAACAATATTGTCTTTTAGTAGTCCGATTATAGAACAGTGAATACCATAAAAAATGGAAATATTAACTGTTTGAAACAGTGAATATTACCAGTTTAAATTTACTGACATTTCCCTATAATCAACCAGGGTCGCTATATATACATAATATAAAAGAGAGCTTGAATCAACCGAAATTCTTACCATATTTCACAGAAGGCTGGAAAGATGACAGCTAGAAGGATGACCGCACCCGCACAAGAAAAAAAATGATAATGTTTTCATATGGTGGTGGTGATTGGTGATCTGGAATAGATACGCAAAATAAAACAAATCAACACTGGTAATTGTGTAAAAGCACTAACATATACCTATTACTTGCTCTCTATGACAATGGGTTGCTTCAATAATTATTGTACAAACCAAACAATACTTTTGTGAATTATTGAATATAAGAAGTAGTTCTGCCAGTACGAATTTCGTAACTGTACACTAGAAATGTTTAAATTATAACAACAGTCCTTTTTTCTGAATCACCCTCGTAGAATACATGTATGTGTGTAATTTATTGTTAGATCTATCGCGTTTTATTTCAAGAATGGTTATACTTACTTGATCAAGTCAAACTGATCACGTGTTTGTATCCTATTTCTCTCTCTCTCTCTCTCTCTCTCTCTCTACTCGCTCGCGAAAATATTAAAATAGTATCTCTTCGAGATGCATCTGAACCATATCCAATCAAAACCAACTAAGTTTCAATTTTTTTATTTTATGCAAACAGACGGCTAAAGATTGGAACTATTTTGTGTATTCTTGTTTCTTTTGCGTGTATTCACACGCGGATGAATCCTTCTGAATGTACTTCTCTATACACATTTTGTAGCCATATTGGGAAAATATGTCAATCATCCAATGGATTTAATTCTCATACCAGTTTCATACCAGTCAGAATGAAATAAACAGAAGTGGTATTTGATATAGTGATGCTTACCGCCTATATAAATATATCGATACTCTGTGTCACATTCTTCCATCTGCAGAGTAAAGTTAGTCTTGGTCCGTTTGATTGCCACGCAAGATTTGTTTTGATTATCTAGAAAAAAAAGGTATTGTTACGCATAGAAGAGAGATAGAAAATTTATATATATGTAATTAAAGAAAGAAAGGACTAATCCGCTTGCGGATTTGTCCAAGGAGTACTTGAGCCAAAATATTTTTCAAATTTTGCGAGCGCTTTTTTTTTTTTTTCTTTGAAGTATTTTGAACACAAGACAGAATCATTAGATTTCATGGACGGCTTTATCAACGAATACTACTCCCCACGAAAATTATTTATATGATAAACCTTTCGTTTCCTTCAACATGAATCCACGAATACATGTACCAACGAGACTGACCTCATTTCAGATTCAGATTTGATAAAAACGAAAATCAGTGATTTCACAGTATTATAATTAAAGGGTACCAGATAAATCTGTCCAGGTCATGTCTAAGCTACGACGCAGAGATGTCCAGTAGTAAGCCACACTCGCTTTGTCCGGAAGTTGGTAAAACAAACATTGCGCTCTCATGCTAGTAAGGTTCAGAGCCTCTTGCCAGGTGAGAAAATCTTCTAAGTCCTCGGTGAATATAGTTTTTTCGCCTGGAACTATTTGACGAATTTTCATGACTTTTGAGTAAGTAAAACAATGTTTCATTATATCTTCAGTTGTGTCTGTCATTTCATCCTAGGCAATTACTGGAAATGTATAGTCATAAATTCTATCAACATTTACTGGATGCCATTCTAAATCACCATTCAGGAAAATATGTCATCAAATCACCGTGAGTCTCAACAAAGTAAGTCAAAATCGTCACATTAATATCTGAAGTCCTAAGCATGGGTCCACATTTAAATAATAATATGAGCTTCCCTAAAGCTACCGGTCCCGGTGCACGACGGGTTTACGCATAACCGGGAAGTCACATGTTTGATTCCCGGTCAGTCCAGGGGTGTCTTTCTTACTTGGCGACCAAAGATTGGTTGACCCGGTGTCAGGATAATGTGATTGAGTATGGTATCAACCAGTTCGCATATTAAGCCAGAGATACCAATCTGCAAGCAAAGTTGTCTTTCATTCCTCAATAAACCATCAATGACGAGAATCTTGTCAAAACGGAAAACAATTATTTAACGTCCATTGATATATATTTTAAGGGTCAAAGGTATAGAAACATTGAAAAATTAACTTTTGAATCACCATACAACGTATGGAAAATATTTAAATTTTTTTAGCTCACCTGAGCACTTGTGCTCGGGTGAGCTTTTGTGATCGCCTTTTGTCCGTCGTGCGTCGTCCGTCGTCCGTCGTCAACAATTGCTTGTGAACACTCTAGAGGACACAGTTTTAGCCCAATCTTCATGAAACTTGGTCAGGATGTTTGTCCACTTGATATGGTTAAATTGGGTCATGTAGGATAAAAAACTACGTCACCAGGTCAAATCTTAGAAAAACCTTGTGAACAATCTAGAGGCCACAGTTTTGGCCCAATCTTCATGAAACTTGGTCAGGATGTTTGTCTATATGATATCTCGGAGGAATTCGAAATTGGGCCATGTGGGGTCAAAAACTAGGTCACCAGGTCAAATCTTAGAAAAACCTTGTGAACTCTAGAGGCCAAGTTTTGGCCCAACTTAAATTGGGTGAACTCTCTAGAGGCCACAGTTTTAGCCAAACCTTCAATAGATTTGGTTAGGATGGTTGTCTAAATGATATATTGGATGCGTTTGATCATAAGTCACGTGGGGTCAAAACCTAGGTTACCAGGTCAAATCTTAGAAAAACCTTGTGAACATGCTTGAGGCTACATTTTTGGCTCAATCTTCATGAAACTTTGCTAGAATGTTTGTCTTTATGCTATGTCGGATGAGTTTGAAATTGGGTCATGTTGGGTCAAAAAATAGGTCACTAGGTCAAAACTTAGAAAAATCTTGTGAACACACTACATTTTTTCCCAGTCTTCATTAAACTTGATATGAATGATGACTGCATGAATTCCCAGTTGAGTGCAAATTCCGGTAGGATCAAAATGTATGCCACTTAGTCAAGTGTTAGAAAAAACACTTTAGATGCCAGATTTTTTGTCATTTTGCCTAACACAGCCATCTTAATCAGTTGAGCGACACAGGGCCATCTTGGCCCTCTTGTTTTATTTATTTTTTATTACGGGAACTATTTTCCTGCCTTGTTACGCAGATGGGAACAATCCGCAGATGTAAATAAATGAAATGGACAGACTGAATAGCATTGTGCGTCATTAAGACGAGACTCTTGTGCTGAGAGACAAAATGTCAACAACGGTCTAAATGACACAGTCTCTATCTATAGATTGCGCGAATTTGGAACTAATTTCTGAGCTCGTGTGTAAGGGGCTGCAGAGGTAACTGCGAAATACTGCACAGGTGAAAATACCCTTTTTCCCTCTGCTAAATTATCCAGTTTACTTTTTGGCCGATTAAATTAGGGCGCCGTGGTCCAGAGGTAACAGATCCGAAGGTCGTGGGTTCGAACCCTTTTGGGGTTTAGGGTTAGGGGCGAGGAATTTTCATGACCTTCCAATGCGCAAAGTACTGGTCCAACTCAGGAACGGTCGAGAGGGATTAGTATAAGTTGTAAGAACTTGTTTCCCAATCGACGTAAAATAAAAAAAAAGTTTATACTGAAAATAAAAAAGCATAATTATTACGCCCTTGAACCCCACAACTGAAGTATGGTAACGGTGAATATTATGTTTCCACATATTGACTATGTTCTCGTCATAGACAACAGCAACAATATATTATATCACATACATGTATAGAAAACATCTCACAACCTTATGGCACGCTATTGTTTTGTATCGCAGTTTCCACTTCAAAAATACCTAATACAATATACAATATATTCGTCTAAAAGCGCTAAGTATGAATGGTGGATTTCCATCCAGGTATAATATTTGTGTGGAGTGTTTGGCGGAAATTTCTTACATTAAGCAAAATAAAAGTCAGACTTGAAAATAATTTATATCTTATGGTATGAACTAGATCATTCAGATATATGTATACCTTTACCATACAGAAACATCATGTCGTCTGGTCCCCCACAGATGGCAGATATCATGTGACATGGCCATGGAAAGAAAAAAACGTTGATCTTCCCGTCAATCGCCAACTAGCTCTAGGCCGCTTGAAGTCAACCGTATCGAGGTTACAGAACAACCCCGACTTATTGCAAAAATACAACACAGTGATTGAAGATCAGTTGACTAAAGGTGTAATCGAAAAAATTCAATACCAACAAGCTGACGGAATAAAGCATTATATACCTCACCACGCAGTGATAACACCACAGAAAACAACGACCAAACTACGTGTCGTCTATGATGCATCGGCAAAGTCACGAGCTGGTAATAACAGTCTAAACGACTGTTTATATCGTGGCCCTGTTTTACTTCAAGATTTATGTGGCATGTTATTGCGATTCCGCTTACATGAGGTGGCCCTAGTAGCAGATATCGAGAAGGCTTTCTTACAAGTCGGGTTGCAGAAAGATCAGAGGGACGTTACGAGATTCTTATGGTTAAAGGATTGTAATAAGCCGGTCTGTCCAGAAAACATTCAAGAATTCCGATTTGCGAGAGTGCCATTCGGAATAATATCAAGCCCGTTTCTGTTAGGTGCTACAATTGAAAGCCATTTAGATTCGTACAGCACAGTACTCACAGAAAATATATAGAACAACATTTATGTTGACAATATGATAACAGGAGCAAGATCCGATGGAGAAGCAATAGAGTTTTACAACGGAGCAAAGTTGGTGTTCAAAGATGCATCCATGAATTTACGCGAGTGGGCAACAAACAGTGCCATTCTTAGGTCGTACATACCCGAGGGTGACAGAACCAAAGACGGTTCAATGACTGTTTTAGGACTTTTGTGGAATACACAGGATGATACAATATCCATCAAACCTCCAAAGATGGAAGATGTCTACTTCAAATCGACGAAAAGGAGCATTCTGAAAGAAATTGCTTCTAACTTCGATCCTTTGGGTCTATTTTCTCCTATTCTTTTAAAAGGAAAGCTTATTATTCAGGACTTGTGGTCCAAGAATTTTGATTGGGATAGTGAAATACCAGATCAGGATAAAAGGGTATTTGAGAGAATCAGGTTAGATCTAAAATGTCTACCTGATCACAAAATACCAAGATTTGTATCAATAAATGTTGGTGATCAAAATCTGGAATATAATATCATTTGTTTTTGTGACGCATCAGCAAAAGCTTATGCAGCTGCAGTGTATTTGAAGACAGAATGTACGCACGAGATACGGACGGAACTTATCTTTTCAAAATCTAGACTTGCTCCGTTAAAGAAGATGTCAATACCAAGGCTGGAGATAATGGCTGTGGTAATTGGTGTACGATGCGTACAGTTTGTGAAGAATCAATTGAAAGTGCCTGTAAACAACACGCATTTGTTTACAGATTCACAATGTTGTTTACAGTGGATAAGAACGGAGAAAGATTTGCCAGTCTTTGTGAGAAATCGAGTGAACGAAATAAAGAGACATGACAGTATACAATTCAGATATGTGAAAACACACGAGAATCCAGCTGATACAGCAACACGTGGTTCCTGCATGAAAAAGTTAGGTTCAGATGAGCTATGGTGGCATGGACCGCAATGGTTGAAGGAATCAACAGATATGTGGCCGAATAGTGAACATAGTGGAAACCATGACGCCAGAGTAAAAAGTGAATCTGATGTCGAATCAAAGGGTGATTTCCTGAAATTGAGTGTATTTGTGGTATTGCAGAACATGATGAACCAGTTGACGCAAAGTGCCATGACAAACAAACACTCACTGAAACTCCATTCGGCATTAACCCCGAGTCATTTTCGTCATTTACGAAGTTATTGCGTGTCACGGCATATGTACTTCGTTTCATTCGAAATATTAAGAAGACTGGTGAAAGTAAACATGTTTTTTTGAGTGCCGGAGAACTTAATAAAGCGGAGAAACTTTGGTTGAATCATATACAGAAAAAACATTTTAAAGATGTTTTTCTGTCATTGACTGATGGATCTAGAAATAATCTTCAAAGGCAATTGAATCTCTGCATCGATGACGATGGTATTTTGAGATGCAAAGGGAGATTACAAAACTCATCACTGACAGAAGGTAGCAGATTCCCTATACTTCTGCCGAAGAAAGACACATTCACAACACTTGTGATTAATCAGCACCACAGGCAGTTGTTGCATGGGGGTGAATCACAAACACTGAGTTATATCCGACATAAATATTGGATACCACAAGGACGAAGTGCCGTAAAAAGTGTGTTACATCAGTGTATTGTGTGTAGACGATATCAGGGCGGACCATACCCTGCTCCACAAATGCCACCTCTTCCAAAAACTCGTGTTTCAGAGTCTCCGCCATTTACTCATACAGGACTCGACTATCTAGGTCCTCTGTATATCAAAGTTTCAACAGAAACCCAGAAAGTGTGGATATGTTTATTCACCTGTTTTGTGACGAGAGCCATTCATCTGGAACTTTTACTAGATATGTCAGCAAAGGAGTTTCTTCTAGCATTCAGGAGATTCATTTCCCAAAGAGGTGTGCCAACTGAAATAATGTCAGATAATGCTTTACAATTTAAGACAGCGAGCAGAACTCTCGATTTAGTGTGGGCGAATGTAGTCAGGGATACGGACGTTCAGAGTTACGTTTCTGAGAAACGCATAAAATGGTCTTTTATTGTAGAACTTGCCCCTTGGATGGGAGGACTCTATGAGCGACTTGTAGGTGTAGTCAAAAAATCAATGCGGAAAACTCTTGGACGTAAATTGCTTACGTTAATTCAAATGCAAACAATGCTAAAAGAAGTGGAATCGGTTGTGAATGCAAGGCCGTTGGTTTATGTTGGCAATGACATAAACTCAAACTTTCCGTTAACACCAAATCACTTTTTGACGCTAAACCCTAACGTAGGCACTCCTGAGATTGACGAGGATGACAGAGACGTTTCATATAGACCCACAGAAAGCGCAGCAGACACCCTGCTAAAAATGTGGAAGAAAGGTCAGAGATTACTACACGAATTCTGGAAGATTTGGCAGAACGAGTACCTTCTCAGTTTAAGAGAAAGAAACCAAACACGACTTAAGTCTGGAAGAATAGAATCTAAAATTACTCCAAAAGTGGGTGACATAGTACATGTGAAAGAAGATCTTCCAAGAATTTGCTGGAAAATGGGTAAGATAGTTACCCTTAATCAGAGTCGTGATAGTGTGGTGAGATCAGCTGAACTTCAATTACCATCTGGTCGAGTGATTAAGCGACCATTAAACTTACTGTTTCCTTTAGAACTGTCGAAACAAATGATTGACAAAGTTGATGAACTAGACAAACATCTGCCTGAAGTGCGAGAACGATGTCCAGGTCGAGTTGCTGCTAGAAAAGCAAGACAAAGTATTAAAGAGCAATTGTCATAATCTTGAAGCAGTACGCTGCTATGATAAGTACTTGTCGATAGGGATTACAACTGATAAGTAAAAAAAAATGTCAGGATTACTGATTCCTGACCATAAACGTACGTGTAAATAGTCATACAAAGTTAAATTCTGGTTATTCTTACAAAACTTGTGTAAATAGCCGTATAAGAGATAATTTATAAATGCATATTAAACATAAATCTGCTTTTTTCGTGTAATAATTAAGTTACAAAAGCAAATACATGTATATAAACCAGTAAATAGCACGAGTTTTGGTATTCTCTGGCGGAGCAAAGTTTCACTATACATCGTGTTATGTAACTGAACGGAGCAAAGCTATAGCATGGTCAGTGATAAGTCGTGTAGCACGTGAAAATCGCTGTACCCTGTATCTTTTGTAAACATGCTACCCGAAAATGTTCATTCTTATTTCAATGCTTGTACTGTTAAGACGAAACAAAATAAAACGAAGAAATGCCTAACTTTAAGTGCGATACTTGTCAAAAGGAGTATAAATACAAAAGGAACTTAATCCGACATGTCAGAGAAAGGCACCTTAAGGACAACCATTGGAATTGTGTTGTTGATGGCTGCCCATCAAAATTCATACGGAGGAGCTACTTATGGAAACACTTAAATCTTGTACATCAGTACTCTGTAAATGAAGCTAGAGATATAGCTTTGGGTACCAGACGTGTGAATGAAAGGCCATCCTACAGCAACTATTACGAAGAATTAACTTCAGATGACGAGGATATCTTGGATATGTTGTCACACGACATAAATGATAATGGAACGACCGACTTCTTGGTTGATAATTTTGATTTGAGCCAGCTGGGTGAGCTTAGTGATATCAGTGACATAGAGCTCGACGCTAATGTGCCAAGTAATTCTGACGTTACCGTCCATAGTGCTCCTGAAAGTGTTGTCGTTCAAAGTGACATAATTACGTCACTTTCTGCAGACGTAACCATACAGACGGAATACGTTGAAGGTGCTGCCGTTCAGAGCAACGTAGACTCACCACGTATTGAAGAGGACGTCACTCTCCAAGTAGATTCTCACGTAGACGTACAAGTTGTGGGTGACGACGTTGGCATTGAGAGTTACATAAACGTGCAAAGTGAAGTAACTGTGCAGTGTGCTGATAAAACAGAGAAAAGTGCTAGGAAAGTGTTAAACTACATAGTGCACAAGTAATGGTTGACGTCAGTGTTCAGGTAGAGACGGGCGACGTGAATGTACAGGAAGGTAAATTAGTGAGCGTGCATAGTGATGTGCCAAGTAGTGGACACAGCAATGATGAATACCGTCTGACACACAATTTTGTGGCAGACAATTCCCAGAGTGAAGCAGGAGTTAGTGTTAGTGGCAATTCTGATGGTAGTGTTCATGGCGCCATTTTCGACGGTGGCGCTGATTCGGAGGGCTCTGATTCTTACGGTGCCGCGGATTCTTGTGGTGTCCCGGATTTTAACGGTGGTGTCGATTCTGATGGTGCAGTGTCTAATAGTCACAGCGGGAACGTTGTTGCCTTTTCTGACGTTGGGGACGGTTCCGACCAGGTTGACGCTGACACTGATGACACTCGTAATTCTGATAGCGATTATATTATGAGTTCTGATGAACACTCTGATCAGGCTTATAGTGACAGTGTTAGCATTATTTCCGATGACGAATCTGATGGTGAAACTAGAGACGTTGAGATACATTCATTGATTACCGAGGTCGAGGCTTGGTCTAGAACTGGTACTAGAGTAACCACATATGAAAATGACCAGCCCATTCATAAGTTCGTTTATTATGAGGACGATTTCTACAGATACTTTAAAAACTGATTTAACATGATAACAAAATATGGTTTATTTCGTAATATGTAGCACCTAACAGAAACGGGCTTGATATTATTCCGAATGGCACTCTCGCAAATCGGAATTCTTGAATGTTTTCTGGACAGACCGGCTTATTACAATCCTTTAACCATAAGAATCTCGTAACGTCCCTCTGATCTTTCTGCAACCCGACTTGTAAGAAAGCCTTCTCGATATCTGCTACTAGGGCCACCTCATGTAAGTGGAATCGCAATAACATGCCACATAAATCTTGAAGTAAAACAGGGCCACGATATAAACAGTCGTTTAGACTATTATTACCAGCTCGTGACTTTGCCGATGCATCATAGACGACACGTAGTTTGGTCGTTGTTTTCTGTGGTGTTATCACTGCGTGGTGAGGTATATAATGCTTTATTCCGTCAGCTTGTTGGTATTGAATTTTTTCGATTACACGTTTAGTCAACTGATCTTCAATCACTGTGTTGTATTTTTGCAATAAGTCGGGGTTGTTCTGTAACCTCGATACGGTTGACTTCAAGCGGCCTAGAGCTAGTTGGCGATTGACGGGAAGATCAACGTTTTTTTCTTTCCATGGCCATGTCACATGATATCTGCCATCTTCGAATATCAGTGATTCCTTAAACTTTTGCATGGCAATGTCATCATTTGAACTTGTTAACTTGTCTGTGATACCAATAGATTCCGTTTCCAAAAATCTTCCAAGTCTGGTTTGGCTGGAATAACGGCATCAACACTTGAAAAAGCACTATCTTTGATGACATCATTGCTATACGTCATTACAAGCATACTTGTATCATACATCTTTTCTGACTCCTCTCTAACACGACCTGTCAGGATCCAGCCAAACTTTGAACTGAGCAAATACAATCCAGGACCAAGTTCAATTCTCTGCTGAAGTATCAAATCTAAGTAGTAATCATTTCCGATTAGTACTTCAACTGTAGCTGATTCTTTAGCGAGCGGTATGGTGTCAGCTAAATCAACACTGCTGATTACATGTTTAATCTGCTCCGATAGCAGATGTTTAACCGGGTTTCTCTGAATCTGACCACTAATTGTTGGCACAATGTTTGCTGATATCTCAAATGTGTTTCCGTCTTTCAATTTAAGATTCAATTTGGTACACTTTGTTTTAATTAACTTAGGGTTTTCTGATCCGAACGTGACTAACTTCAGCTCTTCTTCTGATTCAGCTTTTAAACCGAGATCTTTGCTAACTTCTCTGTAATATAGGTTCGTTGTGAGCCTGAATCAAACAGCACACGTCCTTCTAGCATTTTACAATTTTTAGGATTACCTATTTGGGTTTTTGCTGTCTGCATCAGTACCATCTGCTCTGATGATATTAATACATGTCCAAGCCATTTTCATGTTCGCCTGACGACAACACATCTACTGTTGATATTTCCTCTGTCAAATGAACATTTGATGGCTTAGGTCCAAACCGCTTTGGACATAAACTTCGATGATGTGAATTGAACTCACCACAGTGAACACATGTTTTCTGTGTCTTACATTCCCTTGAACCATGTCCTTCCTTTAAACACTTATAACAGCAACCGCGAAGCTGTTTCTTCCTTTCGTCAATGGATTTAAACTTTACACACTCATCACTCCAGTGTCGATCTTTACAATATCTACACCTATCTTTATAGGCTTGCTTTGATTTCACACTTATCGTAAGTGCTTCTGCACTTGACACTTTTGACACATTTTCTTTAAAGGTCCTTCCTGACAATGATGAATAGTGTGTTTTGTAAGATTTCTGAGGTTTTGTGTCGTGAGTTTTCGCTTTTGTTTCATAATGAAATTCTTTGTTTTCTTTCTTTTCAGCTTTTTCACAAGCAATTATGTATTGCCTTAAATTTTCCCGTAAACTCTTGACTGTCCATTCAGTATCTAAACCATGTAAAAGTTCCAACTGTCGGAGCACGTATTCCGGTAGTTTGGACCGAATCATGGAAATAAACACATGTTGATTCACGTTATCTTCCAACACCTCGAGACACCGAATATTGCGTTCCACACTATCTAAGAACACACGCAAACTACGAACTTGTGTACTTGGTGTTGGAATATTTATGAGTTCTCTATAATGCGAATCTACGACATCTTGCTTATTACCAAACCGTTCTTTCAGAATGGTTACCGCAACCTTATAATTTTCGTTTGATAAGGCTAAACCAGCAATCGATTGCTTTGCCTCTCCTACAAGCTTTGTCTGTAGGTAGTTAAATTTCTCGATGTTTGACAGATTTTTGTTTTTGTGCACAGTGCAGTCAAATGCATCCCAAAATTGGGTCCATTTTAATTTGGCATAATAAACTTTGACACATAGCCTGAATTCATAGTACAAAACTAAATGGAACCTCTGTATCTTTCAAACCCAAACTATTTATACTATGGTATGCATGGATGATTCATACTTTATAACAGAAAAGCATGAAAACTCTTACATGCTCCACTGGAGCCATGGAGCCAACGGAGCTTACGTACTCCGTCGGAGCGATGAAGCCAATGTAATTTAAATGACTCCGTCAATACAAATAAACAAACGGGGTTAAAATTGGTACAATATAAATTCGTGTGCTTTCACGACACGTGTTGTTGAGGGTAAAGCTGTACCACATCCTGGAACAAACGATTATCAAAACTTATCAATATAAAAATATTGATTTGATCTAAATTTTTGTATCTGTCATCAGAAGACAAAATATTTTATTATAGAGATGTTTCTACTGATGAAGTAACAAAATAAATTTATAGGGTAATATCTTTCCTATTCTTTGTTAGATTCAAATAATTGCATGTACATTACAAATCATTACGTCCGAAGAGGGGGTTTGACCCTAACGGAAGATAGAAGCAGATAAATTATGAAAACTTATACAAATATAAATGTAAGAGCCATGAATTAATAATAAGTTTATTTTAATATAATATTACAGATTCACAGTGTTTTAAAAACAATATCAGTGCATGTTTAAATTCGATAAATATACTATGATACTTACATCATTCATGGAAATATCGTCACTGGACACCTGGTTCCCCTTCACATAAGCAGTGTACCGTGAACCGGTGTCCAGTGTGGTGGGGCTCGTATCGGGAACCAGGCCGATTCTGACATCACTTGTCCTCAGACTTAGGTTCATCCCCTGGCCTCCTCCCATGTAGCGGCTCCATTTCAGCCGATCATCACTTCCGGTTCTTTCCTTCCCAGGGATGTATCTGACAATATCCGGTACATTGGTGTCATTTTTTATCCTTTCCGTGACCTTGATCTGTGGCAGGATGAACTTGGTGACCCGGAAGTTGATCATTTCTTGGGTCTTTTGGTCTACCTCCATCAGACCACTGCTGCTAACGTTGGTTTGGTCTGACTCATTCTTATCAGCCACACCCTCCACGACTTCTGCCTGACGAGTGTCATCGCCATTTGTGGCACCGGTAGCTTCATTGTTACAGTGTGGGGAGGCTTGTGTTTCGGCGTCAGCCTCATCAACTGCATGTTTCTCTTCAGTGGGGGATTTCTGATGAAGTTTCCGCAGACGGCGGTCATGTTGTTTTTCAATCTTTGACTCCTCTGCAACTAGTTGGTCAATTTTTTTCTTTTCTTTATTTGACGCTTTACTTTTTGGTTTCACCTTTTTGTTCTTTTTCCCGGGCAAACAATTCAAATTACCCATTTTAAATAATCATAACATCAAAAAAGACAGAGATATAGTATTACCATGTACAGTGTTACTCAGTATACGTTTCTAAGTCAATGACGACGTCCGATTATATCACCATGACGTTAACGTCGTTACCGTTTTAGACGAGAACTCATCTCATTCTATTGTGCCATATCACTGCCACAATCAAAATTTTGATTTCAATGAAAAGTTTCGCGATGAATAATGTTGAAATTGGAGAATATGTCACAGATTACCTCCTGTTTTACAGTTCTACTTGCTTGGAAATAATGCACAGTGTTTAATATGGGTACTCAGTAAATCTAATCACGAAGGACGTAGGCCTGATTGAATAATAACAAAGCATCTCAGAACGCAACACCGTGCATTATTCTGCGATATGGCACTAGAAAACGAAACTCTCTAACACTCTCCAACACTTTTACTAAGTAACGTTACTCCTAAGTTTTTAAAGTGGTGCAAATGTGTCGGTTTAGGACTCATTTGACGTCATATGATATACACAATCGTGCAATTTTAATCGTGCAGATGTCGAAAAAATAATGCACGCTACAATTCTTAATGTATATTTTCATCATGTTAGAATGAGATTCTATACCTGTGTTAAATCGGTATTAAAATTAGAAAAGGAAATGGAAATTTGCCTCTTCAATGTATTAGAATGTCAATCCATTTTGATCTAATGTACATGCTGTTCTCTTTAACAAAGATTTTAGTATTCGTGTTTTAATTACCAGGGGTTAGTCAATTATTTTGAAGTCATCAATATTAAGAATTTTGTAATGACGATACATGTTTATTCCTTGTAATCATATGTTCAGTTAATATATATATATATTACCCAAATAATTATGACTAGATCGTGTCCTGATATAGATGAAGGGCTTGGGTTCGCGGCATTGTTTTGCCGCCAGTATATACTACTAAAGGAAAATAAAAAGGCGGTGCTCAGAGTTCTAATTTGAGTTTCCTCCCCAACATCCGCTCCATACCAAGGCTCGAATTCCACTAATAAAACTAGCGCTAAGCAATACGTTAAATCTTAAACTGGGTACTAACATTTCATCATTATTATTTTATAAAATATCAAGTACACGACTTGAAATGTTGAAATGAATTGTTACCTTAATAACTAACAATAATTGATAAGAAATGAAACATTTGGGTATTTTTATTTTTAAAAAATACGTTTTACTTAGCGCTCATTATTATTAGTGGAATTTGCCCCAGGACTTTAGCCCCTTTAGGCTACGTCGACGGATCCGCGCATGGGGATGTAATCGGAAATGTAAAAAGACGACAAAGATATGTTGCAGATGCCTTATTGATTTATTATTACATATAGTTTCAAATAAGTTTTATATATGACATTATTACACATTATTTACAAATATACTTACTTATCATTTAAGCTGGTAGTATTTTTGCA
>CM037778.1:8645995-8663528 GCA_021229015.1 Solen grandis
TTGCATAGAACATTGTTTATTGGGATGATTCTCATTAATTATATTTAGTTAAAGCTTCTTAAAGTTGAATCTATTGTTACTTTAAGCACATTGGGGTATATGTTTTTGCGCTCAGTATCACCAAATGTATTTGAATCTTCCCTTAAAACACCGAGTGTTTTCACTCCGAGGTGAAGTTCATATGTGGGAGCCTACATCAGTGTTGTGGAATTTTTTTATTATTATTATTTTAAATCACATTAAGCAGATAATAAAAAGAAAGAAATTATTGACAGAACACAAATCATATAACCATCTTACTATATGTTAATTGTAAATTTTTGAAATTTATATTTTCTTTTCTTTATTTGAAAAATAATTTTGATAATTTCATTTGTTTATTTTTGATTATATTTGTGCCGCATAGTTGTATTTTTAAGGTTTTTTTGTTTTGCTATATTTGGTTTTATAACGTTGAATTATTCAGCTTAAAATACATCGGACTTTTATCTGCATTTAAATTATCCAGTTTTAATTCAATAAGTGAATGATTAGTTTTATATCCATTATCCAGGTTTAATTTGGCTTCCCTTGATATTCCTCAGATTATCTGACATTAAAAAGTAGCCCAGTCGAAAATGTATAGATTTGTTTACTTGAATATCAGGTTAAGTACATTTTTGACGGATGCTGTAATCGCCATATATCTAATAAGCCACAATAATTGATAAAGCTGAGAAGTTTTCTCTGTATATTTAAGTGTGTTCAAATTATCATTTTTCTTACCAATTGCACCCTTCAACGTCGTGTTAAAATCACCCCATGATATTTTTTTGATTATTTGTTAACAAAAACTTATATATTAAATGTCTCTTGATCATTCCTATTTGGTCCATATATATTAAGATTTACTCTTGTTCAATTATACAAATATCTAATTCACTTATTATCTAATAGTTTATAATGTAATGACTATTTATAATTATGTTTGTATAAAAGGTTTTAAAAGAAAAGCTACTCCTTAGCTAAATTGTACTACTAGTTTTACCATTAAAATGCATGAGCCGCCGCATTTACCTTTCTACGTTTGTGGTGTATATTTTGAAAACTGTACCTCTTGAAACTTAATCATATAATATTTGTTAAATCAGTCATTTGATAGATAACTAAACCTCGAACATTCATTGACATTATTTTATTTTCCATTTACCTAGAAAAAAAAAGAAATAAATATATTTTTACACAGCTTCAGTATAACAATAAATACATATCAAATTAAGATAAACATTGTAAAAGATCAACTATTAAATCAAATAGATTTAAATTCATTAAATATCAGCTTATGTACACATCAGCACGCATTCAAGTCCAAGCATTTACAGCTATGTTTCTACCTAAAGACACCTGTATACAAACACACTTGCGCTTACACACACGCAAAATTGCTTTATAAATCAATATATATTACAATACACACTCTGTTATTAACTAAATATAGTTTCGATAGGATCAGCTAAATTGAGTTTGAAATAAACATTTTTTATTTGGTTAAAAGTGGTTAACAACAAAGTCAGGTGTTAAAATTGTAAACCCTCTGGCTTTCCCCTTCCGAATAATTACAGGTACTTGCTCTATTATGATTAAACAATTTATCTACTAAAACATACAGGAACAAACTGCATTAGTTGGCTGTATCAGTGTCCCAGTAAGTACTAAGTAAGAAGGTTTAAGATGACAACCTTGGATGTCCGATGTCCCATGGGTCAACTTCCACTGCAATCCGTACACCATGACTTATCCCTTTCTGTACTCAATTTGTTTTTGACATTATGAATAAATATTATGTTATGATTGTAAGCACACCAGATTACAAGTATGGTTTATTTAAAGCGTCATGATTGTCATTTTGCTTAAACGAAAACTAAATGCATGACATATTTTGTCCCT
Organism: Solen grandis; assembly: GCA_021229015.1. NCBI lineage: Eukaryota > Metazoa > Mollusca > Bivalvia > Adapedonta > Solenidae > Solen > Solen grandis. Next base: position 8,647,922 of record CM037778.1, read on the forward strand.
GGTAGGATGTCAGACGACCTTTAATATGAGTCAAAGTGTTTGATGGTAAGTTTTATATTATTTATTTTACATTGACTGAGGAAACAGGTTCCTACAACTTATACTGGTCTATCTCGAAAGGTTTTTGGGTTGGACCAGTACCTCGCGCCTGGTAAGGTTATTAAAATTCTCTTTGCACCATCTCCCTCTTAACGGAGTCTGAACCCACAACCTTCCGGTGCGCAGTCGGGTATGTTACCACTGGACCATGACGCCTTTCGTTTTGTAGTATGGTTAAGGGAACAAGAAGGACGTCAAGTACTACATAAAAACGTCATTAAACTTGATAAGGATTGTTTTTTTGTTTTTTTTCTCCTCTGCTGCACATCGGTACATCATATCTGGACTCTTTTATGTTTGTCTGTTCACAGGTTTGGGTACGGGATGGTACTTTACGGTTCAGTACAGTATCCTGTTGGAGATGTCCACGTCGCGGTGGCGCCCCTGGGTCGTGGCTATCCCATCCTGGCCAACAGAGGCCTGCGTCTTTGCTCTAGTAGCGTATCTGGTACCCGACTGGCGAACCCTGCAACTCATTACACTGCTCCTTGCCGTCCCCTTCCTAGCGTGCTGGTGGTAATTTTCATTTTTTACGTCCGTTTCTGTCGTGTTCTTGTCTGTTTCGTTTATTTCGTCGTCGGCTAGTCGCTTCCACCCTTTGTCTGCCCGATGTAACGCCGATATTTTAAAGTTAGTGTCGGACAATGACATCTATTTTTGTGTCTAATCCCATCCCTTGCATACTTATTTTATCAAACATGTTTAAAGTTGACATGCATAGATTTCTTATTAAACATAAGGCATTTATAGAAATTGGCAATGTCTTCCAGCAATGATGTCTTTACACTTAAAAAAGTTTAATCTTATTTACACTGCAAACCTAAATAACAAAGCACGCTCGTACCTTTGAAGACACTGAATCATAAACAAACTTTGGGGGAGATTGGAGTTAATTAACAATTTATATACATATATATTGTAAGGTAGTGGGATGGATCCCCGACCCACTGCTACCTATGTGACGGTAACAATAAAATGATTAAAAAAGTGAAGGAGGGTGTACATGCATGTGTGTAAGCATTTATACCACGTGTCTACCAGGATAGTGCCGGAGAGCTTCCGATGGTACATCTCGCACGACGATGACGTACAGGCTGGTAAAATCCTAAAGCGTGTCGCCGCCTTCAACCGGAAGCCATATCCGGACTCTCTTACCCGCGGCCTCCTATTGAAGGAACAGAAACCGGAAGTTACCACCGTCCCCAAGCACACTGTCATTGACCTTTTCCGAGGGAGACGACTTATCAAAAGAACCTTGCTGTCCTTGCTTAACTGGTAAACTGACAGACTTTTGTAAGAGGCTTGTGTCGTCTCAATACATGTATATGTACTCTGGATTTGCAGATATATCTAATGATAGAATAGTATGCAGTAGAAGCAACGCAAAATATCAATGATTTTGTCGTATAGTTAAATATTATATTGCATTTAGCAGTTGGAACGATGGGAAAAAGTTAATGGATTATTGCGATTTCATAGTCTAAAGATACATTTCCTGAGTCTTTAAGAATATACTACAATTAACGAAGAAATAATAGTAGACGAGGTATCATTCTCCAGAACACTGTATTTGAACATGGACCGGCGCAATAGCTCAGTAGTAAAGTTTCCGCTTTGCGTTCGGGAGGTCTGGGGTTTGAATCCCAGCCGGGGCACTTCCTCTGGTGACCGCGTCAAACCAAAGAGGTTTAAAATTGGTACCAGATCCACACTTGCCTTGCATTCGGCAAAATGGGGTTGCTATGGGTTGCTCTATCCAGGAATTTGTCTCCCGTGTTTCGGTGCTATACACCGGGCACGTAAAAGAACCAAGGGTCTATTCCCCTAAATGAGCTAGGGAATCGCTCACGGACTCCCTTGTATCTTCTAACTACTGTCTCTTCCGCTGCTGTCTCTTCAGCAAAAATAAAAACAACAACAAAAAACAAAAACAAAAAAACGGGACCCACACATGGGAAATCCTTGACAGTAAGGTCTAAAGTATGGCCTTATAATCAGAAAATGATTGCTAGCCATTACAATAAACTATTTGTATATTGTAAAATATTTATATTTTGTTGTCATTAAATTGTGTTGATTATATATATCAATATATATCAAGGGAATTTTATGGAAACATAAATAAATGTAATGTTTCCATGTTCTAGAAAAGAAATAAATGACTTCGTTGGGATTAATATTCCTGGATAAAACACTCAATGAGCCCCATGAACATTATTGTTTTTACAGTATACGGCCTATACGATTGTTTCTGCAGTGGCATCACTTCTTATTCCTGACACTAATGTTCCAGGTTTGCCCTGGGCATCATCACGTACAGTATCCAGTTCGGTATCCAGGCGTGGTCCGGCAACTTCTATCTCAACCTCTTCCTCTTCAACGCCCTCAGCATCCCCACTGTGTTTATCACCATCCTCACCAGCAACTGGTACGTTCCAATCGGACTTTCTGCTTCTTTGGCCTTAATTAACGTCGTCTTGGGTTGTGGTATACACCGGTCCCGATAGTCAGAGCGCCCTCTCTGTGACTCTGTGTTCTGGGTTCGATACCCGGGCGTGACATGACAAAGTTTTGGCAAATGATATAATTGATATATAATTTGTACATGGCGTTTGGTACATAAAGGTAGTTCCAGGACTGGTTGGTCCATGTCACACTAACGAGACTAGGTGTGATACTTGCTAACAATGTGAGGTTGTAGTGAGACAGCACTATATCTGTTTAATGTAGACGAACATAAATCTCAAAATGACTGAAATACTGTCAGCAGGACGTTAAGTCGAAGCGAATAAACAAAAATCGTGGTATCCCATAATCGATTGTTAATGGTGTATTTTTTTGTGAGGATAGGGGATGCACTGGACCTGGGGATACAGAGTTTCCCTGATAAGTATATGGTATGGTTCAGAGTCTAGCTATCCATGGTTTCATTCCCGTTTACTTTCAGCATGGGCCGGCGGCTGACGGTCGTCCTTTGCTTCCTAGTGGTCACAATCGGGGCCCTCGCCGTTGGCATCGTCCAACTTATTGGTAACTACCTTGTCCACTCTGCCTTAACGTGATCATGTTAACAGTTCAGTGAATGTGTTCATGATGAATGTTATGATGTACTGGAGTAATTTATATTCCAGGGTTGGACGAGTACTTTGAGCTTGAATGAATAATTCTCGCCTCTCCAGATTTTTTCACATTTATGGAGGACTTCCGAAGGATTAAAATCTATTGACTGACTTAATCAATGCATTTGGCAAAATAATGAATTTAATAATGATTATAATTTATTTCATATTCCACCATCCAGATTTCAGTAGTGGAAAGGTTAGCTCCGGTCATCTAGTCACAAATTGTATCACAAACAATACCATGTGTTCTTTTATGTTCACGTGGTCAACCATTGTCTTCCTTTTATCCCAATGCAGCCATTGGGAAGCCTAAACGTAAATTTGAAAGCACATGTGAACAATGGAAGAGTCAATTATGTAACTTGGAGAGAGAATTCAGAATCATACCAGGCCACTGCGACTACCTTTATACATATTTCTCACCATTATAAGATGCATTCAGTTGCACAGTTACTACAAGACAACATGTATTTTAGTTTCAGACACGGACGTAAAGGGCATCCTGACAAACGTGTTCGCCCTGATTGCGGGAGTCGGGATCAATATGTCCTGGGGTCCGATACAGGTCATGTCTCTCGAACTCTTCCCTACAGTCATCAGGTACAGTTAGACTCGTAGATATGGTTTCCGGTAATACGACTGTCTCGCTTTCCGGTCATTAATTAATACATCTGTTCGTTAATGTCCTACTCTTCGGATATGTTTATTTGGTTATCTTACAGAAAGATCAGTTCCATCGTAAATCCAGCCGTTTTGTGGTAAAATGGTTGATTTGTTTTCCGGTATTTGAATAATATTCAGCCTTTTTCTGGGAAGATGTATTCATTAATTCAACCATTACACAATCAAACCACATAGGGAAAGAAAGCAGTTGGCCTCCTGCTTTTTACGCAAGATAGTGTCTTTGATTATTGTTGAATACCAGTAATACCTTCTTTAAAGCAATGGTCACCATAACCAATGGAATTCTGATCGGCCATGCGCTGGTTTCCCCTATTGGATAGAGCAGTCAACGTTTTTGAACTTGTATCTTTTATAAATATCTTCGATTGTAGTTTAAAAATCAAATATTATTTTACTATTTATGCATTAGAAATGGTTACACAATTCATGTCTGTGTTTCAGAAACATCAGCTACGGGTCTGTGAACACCTTTGCGAGGGTGGGGTCTATACTGGGGCCCCAGTTGGCATACCTGGTACGTACACGAATCTTCCTGCCTGTACATCTCCATGAAGGCATGTACTTGCATTTCACACCGCCTGAAGTGAAAAGTCACAACGATACTTACATTTAACCTACATGCAATACACATCGAATGAAGTTAAAGCAGCCACAATTATACATAAAGTACACATCGAACGAAGTAAATGTAACCACAATTTTACAAACAGTACACATCGAACGAAGTTAATGCAGCCACAATTATACATACAGTACACATCGAACGAAGTTAATGCAGCCACAATTTTACAAACAGTACACATCGAACGAAGTTAATGCAGCCACAATTATACATACAGTACACATCGAACGAAGTTTAGGCAGCCAAAATTATACTTTAGGCAGCCACAATTATACGTACAGTACACATCGAACGAAGTTAAGGCAGCCACAATTATACATACAGTACACATCGAACGAAGTTTAGACAGCCACAATTATACATACAGTACTTTCTTTCTTTCTTCCGTTACTGTCTTCTATCAATTTCTGATAATTACGACAGGGTGGAGGCATATATGCAGTTAGAAACTGTATAAATAATTAAAAATAAAAGTTGAGTACAGTTCACAAATAAAAATAAAGGGTTACATCTGACCTCAACATTAAAAACATACTAGCGTAATGAACTAGTCGAGTTGTGTCTTGAAGGAATCTACAGTGGTCAATGAAACAGTAGATTCTGGCAAGGAATTCCATATCGGTATAATTCTTGGAAAGAAGGAAAATTTCAGAAGATCAGTGGATGCAGTCAGTCGGTTGTATTGTTGAGAATTCGATAGTCTTCCAGAACGTCTAGTTGTCATGTTTGTTGATAAATAACGGTCCCTGTCAATGTCCACTAGTCTATTATGTATTTTGTAAAATAATGTCAAGCTGGTATTTATACGTCTATTTTCTAAAGTTGACCATTGTAGCTCGTCGAGCATTTCCCCTACATGACTGGTATTATGCCATCTCCTACATGTCCATCTAGCTGCGGTTCTTTGAACCATTTCAATTTTTCGAATGTTAACCTTGGAGTGGGGATTCCAAATGGGAGAGGCATATTCTAGTTGGGGTCTAACTAGTGTCTGGTAAGCATTAACCTTAGTTTCCCTGGGGGCAAGTGACAAATTTCGGCGCAAAAGACCAAGAGTTTTAGTTGCCTTGCTGGTTATATTATTAATATGCGGCGTCCAGTCTAATGTATTGGTGATAGTAACCCCCAGGTACTTTGTTTCATTTACTTTGTCAAGCGTCTGTCCATGTAAGGTGTAGCTGTGTTGTATCTGTTTGTCAGGTCGATGTCTGGATATTCTCATTGAGTGGCATTTGGACACATTGAACTTCATGAGCCACTTTTGCTCCCATACACCAAGTTTTGATAGGTCTTCCTGTAGTTCAATGCAGTCCTGGGGAGAGAATATGTTTTTATAAAGGACACAGTCGTCTGCAAAAAGCCTAACATTTGATAATATACCATCAGGAAGATCATTTATGAAAAGTAGAAAAAGGATGGGGCCTAGGCAGGAGCCTTGAGGGACACCGGATATAACTGGGGCTGAGTCTGAGTGTGTTCCGTCGAGTACTACGTCTTGTGTCCTGTCAGTTAACCATGAGGCAATCCAACGGTTGGTTGTCCCTCTAACACCATAGTGTTCAAGTTTGGTTTGTCAAATGCTTTGGCGAAGTCCATCACAATAACGTCAGTCTGTTTGTGTCCCTTACCTCTGTCAAGATTATATGCAATGTCATGAATGAATTGGACGAGCTGTGTATCACATGAACGTCTGCTTCGGAAACCATGTTGTGAGTCAGCTAATATGTCATTTTTCTGTAGATGCTTCATGATATTACTGACAAGGATATGTTCAAGGACCTTACAGCTAATACATGTGAGTGAGACTGGCCTATAGTTTGAGGGGTCATACTTTTCCCCTTTCTTAAAGATAGGAACCACATTGGCTTTACGCCAGTCATCGGGGACTTGTCCAGTTTTTAATGACCTATTAAATATAGCTGTAAGGATGTCGCCCAGTTCATTGCAGCATTCTTTGAGGATGCGTGCATTGATGGTGTCAGGTCCTGAAGCCTTATTGGGATTAAGTTTACTCAGGTAAGACTTGACACCACTGGGGTTTACGTAGATGTCGTTCATTTTGGGGAATTGACCTTTACTGAAGTTTGGGAGGGTTGATGAACCCTCCTCAGTGAAAACTGAATGAAACTGATTGTTCAGTATATTAGCTTTGTCCTTACTATCAGTCTTAAGGACACCGTTTTCCCTTAATGACGAAATGTGTTTTTGACCATTCCTAAGGCTATTTATATATGACCAAAATTTTTAGGGGTAGCCTTAGGGTTTTCGTCTTCATTCGGGTGAAAATATCATTCACATATTTCCAGTGGGCATCTCTTATTTTCTTTTGGACATGAGACCTGAATTCTTTAAACTTTTCTATGTCATTAGGGGAGTTTGACTTTCGAGAACGCCTGAAAAGCTTTTCCCTTTTTTTCAGGAGTCTCTTTATGTCAGTGTTGATCCAAGGGTGACCAACACGTGACTTAGACATTTTTGATGGAACAAATTTATCCATCGCCTTAACTATCTCTGTCTTAAAGTCAGTCCACAAGTCATTTGGTGAGATATTGTCCAGATCCTGGGCTAGGATATTGTCTCTGTATTGTCCCAGGTGAGACTTCAGTCCGTCCATGTCTGCCCTTTTATAGAGAAAAATCTTCCTAGGGTCTGTCTGACTCTTTTTGACTTAATGTCGTACTCCACTAAAACAATGTCGTGGTCCGCTTTACCAATAGGAGGTAGTGACTTAACCCTGTTAACAGGAACAGGGTTGTTTGTCAGAAGGAGGTCTAAAGATTTGTCTTGTCTAGTCGGGATGTCAACAACTTGGTTGAGACAGTGCTCCTTCACAATGTCTAAAAGTTGCTTTTGGGTGTTGCATTGATTGGCACCTGGTGATACAAACATGTTTCCCCAATCAATGTCTCCACAGTTAAAATCACCACCAACAACAATTTGGGCTGATTTGTACGTCATTATACGTCTCAGGGACTCATTAAATTGTTCTAGGTAATAAGGTTGGGATTTGTTTGGGGGTCTATAGAAGGATGATAAGTAAAGGGTTTTAGTGCCAATGACCTGAAGCGTGCACCAAGTGATTTCACAGTCTGTATTAAGTTCAGGTGTTGCAACACATAATAGATCCCGCTTATAAGCAATAAAGACACCCCCGTGACCATCTTCCCTGTCCCTTCTGATAACTTCAAAATCTTCAGGAAATATCTCAGAGTTTGCAATGTCAGGATTTAACCATGATTCATTACCAAGGATTATATCAGGCTTGGAAGATTCAATAACTGTAAGGAGTTCAGCCTTTTTATTTTTAATGGATTGGCAATTCATTATCAATATGCGAAGTGGATGGTGTAGGTTAACCTTTTTTCTTTTGGATTTGTTATGGAGTGGTCTTATAGGTGAGGAAGAGGCCTTTGGGGATCCAATATCATCTGGAAGGGGACTAAGAGGAATGTCAGAGGAAATAGAATTGCATGATGATAGGGTCTCAAATCTGTTTGTAGAGTTTATGCATGCCATGGTATCAAAAAGGGAAGTAGAAAAGTTAGGAAGTCCACATCTAAAGCACTCCCATGACATATTCTGATTACATGACTTATTGAATAAGCTGTAAATAGAGGGGTTCAATCCCTGACAGTCAATGTGAAACCAAGTTTCACAAGAATCACACACAATGGCACGATCTTCCCAACCCACTTGGTTATTACAAACCCCACATAAATAGCTGGTGGAATCAGGGCCAGGATTCAATTCACAGTCTCCCGAGTTCCCAATAAGTAGTATGCAAATATACAATAAGGCCAATTTATGATTTCCCGATGCATAGTGACATTTTTTGGACTGCCTAAACAAAGATAAAGCTGCAACCATTGATGAGGGGACTCCCTCTGAAAAGAAACCATGAGAACGTAAAGGTGGCTGTACAGGGGTTGCATGTTTACAGAACGTTGCCACCTTTACTGTAGCAACTAAACTTACCAGTACAATGAGAAACAGTCTATTAATGTCAGTTGTCCTCCTCCTGATCATTCTAACATGAAAACAATGTTTATAAACAATATTAAATATAGTGTAAATGTAAAATAAACACAAATTCTACTTATTAATCTATATTTTCCTACACAGGAAGTGAAAAGAGTAAACAAACTCCAAACCGGAAGTAGCAAATAATAATCGTATATCTTGTATTTTATGAAAATTTTTAAATACAGTATAGATGTAAAATAGACTAATTTTACTTATTAATCTTTTTTTCCTACACAGGAAGTAAAAAAAGTAAACAAATTCCAAACCGGAAGTAGCAATAACCGTAACTCTTGTATAATGCAAATAATGATTTATTCTAGAAAAACCTTATATTGCACCAAATGCAATAAAAATATTAATCAATTGCTCTAGTAGCACTTTACCGACACTTATGTATGATACTTTCAATGTTGTGGTCAGGAAATTATTTATTAAAGGCAAAATAGCCAATATTTAACTCTCTGAATTTTTTTGACAACTTTCTATCTGCGCATGCGTCCAACTTGAACGAAATTTAGGACACGAATGAAGTTAATGCAGCCAAAATTATACATACAATTCACATTCACAATTATACATTCATTACCCATCGAATGAAGTTAATGCAGCCACAATTACACATACAATACACATTGAATGAAGTTAATGCAGCCACATTTATACATACATTACCCATCGAATGAAGTTAATGCAGCCACAATTATACATACATAATCTTTCGAATGAAGTTAATTCAGGCACAATTACACATACAATACACATTGAATGAAGTTAATGCAGCCACATTTATACATACATTACCCATCGAATGAAGTTAATGCATGCACAATTATACATACATAATCTTTCGAACGAAGTTAATTCAGGCACAGTTATACATACACTACCCATCCAATGAAGTAAATGCATACACAACTATACATACTTAATCTTTCAAACGAAGTTAATGCAGCCACAATTATACATACAAGACAAATTGAATAGAGTTAATGTAGCCACAATTATGCATACAATACACATCGAATGAAGTTAATGCAGCCACAATTACACATACATTACACATCGAATGAAGTTAATGAAGTAAATGTAGCCACAATTATACATACAATACAAATTGAATAGAGTTAATGTAGCCACAATTATGCATACAATACACATCGAATGAAGTTAATGCAGCCACAATTACACATACATTACACATCGAATGAAGTTAATGCAGCCACAATTACACATACATTACACATCGAATGAAGTTAATGCGGCCACAATTATACATACATTACACATCGAATGAAGTAAATGTAGCCACAATTATACATACAATACAAATTGAATGAAGTTAATGCAGCCACAATTATGCATACAATACACATCGAATGAAGTTAATGCAGCTATAATTACACATACAATACACATCGAATGAAGTTAATGCAGCTATAATTACACATACAATACACATCGAATGAAGTTAATGCAGCCATAATTACACATACATTACACATCGAATGAAGTTAATGCAGCCTAAATTATGCATACAATACACATCGAATGAAGTTAATGTAGCCACAATTATACATACAATACACATCGAATGAAGTTAATGCAGCCATAATTACACATACATTACACATCGAATGAAGTTAATGCAGCCTAAATTATGCATACAATACACATCGAATGAAGTTAATGCAGCCATAATTACACATACATTACACATCGAATGAAGTTAATGCAGCCTAAATTATGCATACATTACCCATCGAATGAAGTTAATGCAGCCACAATCACACATACAATACATATCGAATGAAGTTAATGTAGCCACAATTATACATACATTACCCATTGAATGAAGTTAATGCAGCTATAATTACACATACAAACACATGCAGGCACAATTATACATACAATACACATCGAATGAAGTTAATGCAGGCACAATTAAACATACAATACACATCGAATGAAGTTTGAGTGTAGGACAAAAGTCTACTTGACAGGCCCGGATTCACGTGGGGTGGGGGAAACTAAACTACCCGCATAACAACCTAATCAGTCAGACTCCCACTGTCTTATGGTCCCCTTCTGTTAATGATTGACAGTCGTCCGTGACTGTGTGATAAGCATGTGTTTAGGGTACTGCGTATAAAAATGAAATGTGTTTAAAGTGAAAATTGATTTTTTTTCTCAGTCTTAAACAAAACCTATGCTTATTCAATGCATTCAATGCATTCACTTTTTTAGGGGGGGGGGGGGCACATTTCTCATAGTATGTCTCAAATGTGTCTTTCCACATCGCCCATGATTTTCCCTAGTGAAACCTTGGCATTAGATACATGGCATTCAAAAATATATATCGGATTAAAAAAAAAACACTTCTATCCCCAGATACCCCCATCTTACTAAAACCATTACCTGGGGGAGCATGCCCCCGGACCCACTAGCAATCACATCACATTCAGAGTTTGCCCCCCCCAGCGGATATGTTCTGGATCCAGGCCTGCTAGACGATATATTCTGGATCCGGGCCTGCTAGACATGGTCCCATTAAAAAAAGCCCACTAAATGTTAATATGCATTTTATCAAAGAGTTGAAGTACTTAATGCAATTTAAGCATATCGGTGAGACTAACACTTAGGTTCATGCAACAGGCCCAATTGTTTTGTACTGATGGGGAAATGGAGTAGTTCGTTTTGTATTTTAGATCTAAAATTAATTTACATAACATTAACATAACATAACATTTTATTAATTGTGTACATAAAGGCCACCGGCCCAAAATACAAACAGAGAATACATATATACAAAACTGGTTGTGTCTCTCATCTATCATTTTCCTTACATTTCAATATTTCATGAATATAAAAAGCAATATTTTTAATTTTATCAACACTTTCAGATTTCATCAGATTACAAAAATTTTGAAAATTACATTCTCCAGTAAACCATTGTAAAATATATTTTTGTCTTTCCCCATTAAATCTTTGACAAACAAAAAATACATGAAATTCATCTTCCAAAAATCTTATATTGAAATTTTGAAAACAAAATCTGCATAATCGCTCTGTTCTAGGAACCCCTAAGTGTCGCCCCGTTTCAATCGATAATTTGTGGCTTGAACATCTAAATCTAGCTAGAGATCTTTTTGCATAAAAAGGCATATCAATATTAAGATATTTTTCAGGATTTAACATAGATTTAAAATATTTATATGTATCACATCGTGATGAGGTTTGAATCCTATCATGCCAATTTTGAAAATTACAGTCAATTAACCTTTGTTTAAAATTAAGAATAAATAAATTAACATTACCGATAGTTTGAGAAAGCCACGCATAGCCAAAACCGTATTCAAAAAGTAAATGTTTAACTGATGAGACCCAGTTTTTTCTTCCAATATCATCATCTCCTTTCAACATTAAATAACAATTTTTTGGGTATCTTTGGTCATGCATACAAATAAGCTTACACCAGTATTTTATAACTTTGACATAGTGATCAATATATAGAGGAGTTCTTCCACATTCACCCAATACAACATCATCATTTACATAATTATTTACTCCCAAAAAATCTTTACAATATTGGGTGTGCACCTGCTCAAGAATGTCTGAGATTTCAGTTCCATATATTTCCGCCCCATATGTTAAAATAGGCTTAACCATTGAATCGAATAATTTAAAATAATCTGTATGAGAGAATTTTCCAAACATCCGTTGGTATGATTTAATAGCATATATAGATTTTTTAGCTTGTGCAGCAAGTTTTTCTTTAGCTTTTGTCCATGACAACTTAGGTGTAAAAATTAAACCCATATATTTGTACATAGATGTAACATTAACTGGTGAACCATTAAAGAACCATTTTTCATAAGGCCTTAAAGGGCCTCCGTTTCTAAAAACAATTATTTCTGTTTTATTTTCATTTATTGACATCCCGGTATGCTCACAAAATTTATGAATAGAATTAAGTTGTAACTGCAGTTGAACTGCTGTGTCCGCGCAATTAGCAACGTCATCCGCGAAGAGAATACATATAATATCTGAGATTTGATTAGTTATAAAAATTCCTCTATGACCTTCATTACGTAGAAAGGGAACTAAATTCATTTATGTATAAATTGAAAACTATCGTACTAGTTATGTCCCCTTGCCTTGTCCCTATATTACATTCAAAATTATTTGTGATTTTATTCTGACTAATTCTTACTGATCCACGAAGTTTAGAGTACATGGATAATAGAACACGAAATAAATTACCCCGAACCCCGCTTTTATTTATACTTTTTAACAGTTTATTATGCGGAAGACCATCAAAGGCTTTTTTAAAATCTATGTATAAAACATAAAACCTACCCCCCGGTTTACATATATACTTTTGAACCATGCTTTGCAGAGTAAATAGATTGTCAGTTGTTGAATACCCGGTTCGAAACCCGGCTTGCGCTTCATCGATCTTCTCAAAATGTTCAGACCATTTACAAAGTCTATCATATATAATATTTGAAAATATCTTGTACATAATGTTTATTAAAGATATACCCCTATAATTAGACGGATTATCTTTCGGACCAGATTTGTGTACAGGTACTATGATACTGTCTCGCCAGATGTCAGGGAAAATACCACAACTAAATATTTTATTGAAAAGCTTACACAAAAAAGGAGCAATAAGGCTTGCAGATGATTTATAAAACTCTGCCCCTATACCATCACTACCCTGGGATTTACCACATTTTAACTTAATGCTGTTAAGAACTTCCTCAGTTGATATTTCAAGATTAAAATAAATACTTTCTTCTTCAGACATTAACTCGAAATCCCAATCATTATCTAAATTAGGCTGATAAAATTTAAATAATAAATCATGAAAATAATTATACCAAGTTTCGGTGTCAATTCGCGGCGATTCTTTTTTAATACTATTCCGTGATTTCAACAAAGTCCAAAAAGATTTTGGACTTTTGCGAAGCGAAACAAGCTCATCGCGTTTTGATTTTTGATACTTTTGCTTTTTAATGTAACACATCTTTTTGAATTCTTTGCGCAAGATAATAAATCGTTGTAAATCTATTGCATTGTTTGTCCATCGAAAACGTCTAAGAGCAGAATATTTAGACTGTTTGGCATTTTCGCACTCAATATCCCACCATGGTTGGTTATTATTTATCTCACTTCTCCCCACGTGGTTGTTCACACGCATCTTTGCTGCTGATTTTTTGTAAAGGTCTAAAATACTTTTAATAGCGATATTTATGTCTATGTCTACCTCATCAGAGAGCCTATCCCTAATTAAATTGAGGTTAGTGATAAATGATGATATGAAATCCCCCTGAAGTACCTCATTCCATTTAAATTTATCAATATAGATTTCAGAAGAATTTTGGAAAACATGTTGCATGTTATTATCGGGTTGCTGAGTTTTTTCAAATGACAACTGGGCACAAACAGGAAAATGATCAGACTCATGACGTATATCAATATTAAAATAGCTAACATGTGGAAAAAGATCTGTAGAGGCCACGTGGTAATCCACCACACTGGCTCCATTATGAGTTATACATGTAAAATTTCCAACTACATCATTGTGCAATCTGCCATTTAATATGTGCATATTGTGTATACAACAGATCTCGAGGAGTGACTTTCCAAATAAATTATAACCATCTATATCTTTACTATTTCTTTGGATATCAAAGTAATCACAATCATATTCAACATCATTGCTAAAAATATTTTCTAGATTATCATTAGGTATATAATCCAACAAAACTTTAGTACGTGCGTTAAAATCTCCCGCTAAATATATAAAAGCGTTAGGGTGCATATTCCTTATGAGCTCAATGTTGTTCTCAATAATTTTTATTCCATTTTTCAATTGCCTTTTATCATATATTGATGAGCCTTCTGGAGATACGTATGCAATATATAAAATAATATCCTGCATAGATTTATATAATGAACTCTTAATATACAAAACAATACTATCTTTAAAATCATTACATATTCTAAATATGAAATTGTCCTTCAATAGTGTGTTTTTAATATAAACAGAAACACCCCCGCTATTACGCAGAGAATTGTTTGATTTATTTCTTATATTGTCAAAGTTTGTGTAATGTTCTAGTATATTACCAAATTCATTTTCAACATCGTTCCATGTTTCTAATAACCCAATAATGTCAAAACACTTTAAATAACTTAAAAAGTTATTGTCATCTACATGTTTTTTTAACCCACAAATGTTCCACGTGATAATGTTTATATATTCAAATAGGCCTTGACCTGCGACCTAGTCCGTCCCGTTTGCTGCCTCGCTTTCGAGTTCTCTATCTGATCCTGATTGGTCCCGCTCACTGATGTAGTTATTACGTCTTTGGTCCTGCTGTCTTCTCTCAGTGAACGTCTCGCTCGAATGCTCCCCAATCTTACTACCTGTCCGTTTACGTCATCGTATTTGTACACATCTTGGTCAATAATAAGTTTATCATAGCGAAGTGTAGCATACTGCCCACGATTTCTCGCTTGCACTAATTTCTGACCCAACTCACGTCTGTGAAATTGTACACGATCAGTGTAATCTTCTCTCACAGTAAATGGAGATTCCCTACTTAACTTTTCCCTAGCTGCTACATATATTACCAGCTGATAATCCAAAGAAAAGGTTCTGATTATATATATATACATACATGTACTATCAAGACATTCTCGTTTTGCAAAGGAGCTTTAAAGGGAGGGTACTTTGTACCTGTACAGCAAGTTATTTATTTTAACATAAGTTAAAACCAAGTAAAAAGAAAAAAACAATATGAAAAAAGAAGTAAGTACATGTATTAATAACTGCTCTCATACTACTACTCCGGTACTAGACGTCTCCCACACAGAGTGCAGCTCATTAAACACCATCTCTTTGTAAAAGGTATTGTATCAGATCTATTTTGTTGCTGTGGCTATATCGAAAATAATAATCACTTTTTTTTCGAATTTCATCTATATACGCACTGTCGAAATATAATGTTGTTGACGCTACAGGATTTTAGCATTAACCTTGATGAAC
>CM037778.1:8663628-8681128 GCA_021229015.1 Solen grandis
TCTATTCATCATACACTTGGCCATTTCTTTCAACTAGTGAAACAATTAAGGGCCAACAATTAAGCCCTTTATTAAAATCACACTAGATCTATCTAAACTGATGAAGCAATTTTCTTGGGTAGACCCCATACTATTACATACCAACTGCAATAGTACAGTTTGACAACAGACTTATTTATTTTTCGTAAAACTTAATGATTAACAAACACGCACATGCATAATTATTGGCTAGACCAAGACTCAAACCCAGTGCCATGATCATCAGTTTTTTTAAAGCTACAATTTTGTACATGATCTACACACTCATTTAATTTAATTTCTGAAGAGTCTATATAATCTAGTCTCAAGGATAAATAGAGCTATATTTTTCTTAATTTCCTCATTTTCTTTTCTGATCATGTTCTGCTAATATGTAACATTAACTTTTATATCATCAGCGATAAACTGCATGAATGAATTCTATACAAACCCATTTTAAAAAATAATTAAACATACAATTTTACCGGATGGATCTGATGGTCCGAATAAATAAATAAGCATTTATGTAAAAAGGCAAATAAATGTATATTGAACTTTAGTCTTTGGTGAATTTTCAAGAAAAAAAACGCATACAGTAGATTTGTTATAATTTGAACCCGACCATATATTATTAACTGTCTGGACGGTTGACATGCAATAACTTTAATTTCACATACTCTGTAGCAGCTAGGATTCTTTGTTTGTGTTGGAAAACATGACCATTTGATATATATATATATCTAATGTATCAACCGCAGCCACAACTATGAGTATCTAAATTAGGATAATTACTAACATACACAGCTATATTAGGTAAAATGTGTGTTTACCGAATCATAAGTGGCGTAGACCCGTCTCAAATTTGAGCTTCAAAAAAACGATCATCCGTTGTGCACGTCCGCAAACTAATGCTTAAGACGACATGGCGTAAAGTACCGTGGTTTTGCGTATATATTTAATTGACTTTACGGGTAAAAAAATACACTTCTTGACTTTTTATTTCGAAAAGCGTAAACGATTAATCTTTCCGATAAATATTTGTCAAAAAGACTGAAATTTTCAATAAATCGAAAAGGGGCTAATTCGCCTTGACAAAAACATTCAAACATGTCGTGAAAATTAAAGTTGCAATATCTATAAAATTTTCATTATGCGAGCTAAATAAATTGACAAGTGTTAAAATATCTGATCAATGCGAATAAAAAAATGTCGACTTAGCACAAAACATGTCATTAATTGAAGGCCCTTTAACGTTTCCGTAGAAAATATCTTTAGTGAACTAAACAGATTACTTCACTTCAACAAAATGTAAGGGTGTACATAGCCTGATGTGTCCATGTGCAGTTGAAGGAACTGTGAGGGAGTCATTGTACAGGAATGGAGAAAAAAGATGTGTCAAATCTTTAACTTAAATCTTAAACATATAGAGAATTATGCTGTGGATATTTTTTTTAACAAAGGGCAATAACACATCATCTCCATGTTATTGGTACATGTACCATTTATCATCAGCCTATCTTAAAATTTAAGAGATTTAACCTGAAGACAAAGGGAAATGACTATGAAAGTAAAGGGCCATTCTCTAAAATTTATTTTCTTTGATATCTTTTTCAAATCGTTTATAAATAAGATCAAAGTTATGCTGCAGACATCTTTTTTCGAAAGGGGCAAAAATTCTGAAGAGAAGAGTTGTTCTTGGAAATATCTATTCGCAACATCAAACTATTTTAAAATTGGAACAAAGTGATGTTGCAGATTTTTTTAAGGGACAATAACTCACAAAGGAAAGGGCTCTAGTAGAAACTATTTGCTTGCGACACATCATCTTCATGTCATTTATACATGTACCAAACATCATCAGCTTGAATTAGATATAAAGAGAATTATGCCCCTGGAATGAAACAATTTAACAAAGGGCATTAACTGTAATTAAGGAAAGAGAGCAATAGAGGGCAGAGTACCATATACCTAATTAAAATATTTGTAACATAAAACAGAATGTAACCTAGTATTATGTACATCGAAGTTACTGGCGAAAACAGATTCAGATATTTTATGTGGGATAATATGTATTCCGCCTGAAAACTCTGATTATGCTCACGAAGATCTATTTTTAAATTTATAAACTGAATTAAATGATCTCTATAAACATATAAACATATTTGTGTACTACGGGATTTTATTTTCCGCACAAAATGTCTACAGAAATTTAATCATAATTGATAAATCATATTTTGAAATACACAATACACCTGATTTTATTTTAGGAATATGAACACAAACTGAACATGTTTGAGTTATCTCAGAATGTAAGTCTAAATAGCTCTAGGTCTGACAAGACTGCTAATAACCACAGTTACTGTTTTATTGATTTTTAAAAAACAAAAACAAAAAAAAAACATAACATGTATATTCTTAACGATCGTACAATTGGAGACAACAATGGGTTGTTAACTTGTAAAGGTGCTAATGTTGTGGATTATTTTGTCTGCAGTTCTAATCTTTTTTAACACATTAATAGTCTACACATGCTTGAATATTGCTCGTTGTACTTAGACGCAAACAATTATGTAAGTCTAGAAATGAATTCTAACCATATTTGTCAAGAAATGAAAGTCCAAGATAACCGAAGTTAAAATCATGGGATAATAAAAATCAGAGGAATTCTTAAATAATCTGGACCATATGAAAATAAAGGAAATAGACACACAATTAAACGAAATAATCCGCACTGGAACACCTTCGCAAAATTACAATGACCCATTGTCACTATTATTTCAGATACCTTTATAAACATCTGAGGTACTTTTGGATAAAGAAATATGACTACACAACAAAATAACACATTTCCAGAATGGTTTGGCTATCAAGTCAGAAGGCCAGATCAGACTTTCATTAAGCTAAATATGCATAAAAATAAATGAAATGATTTATAAAAAATATTAAAAGAAAAAAGTAAAATATTTAAACATGTGTTAAATAAAATAAAAAAGATAAAGAGAAACACGTTAAAAATGCGTAAGCTAAAAAGTGGGAAGCCCAGAGACTAATGGAAAATTGTTAACAATGAAAATGGAAATGAAGTCGAGCTAATTAACAAAACTTAGCGATTTCTTTAAAAATGTAAATTATAATGAAAATTTAAAAAGATATGGGACAATATAACAAAACTATCAACATGCCGATAACATTAAACGAAAAGGCGATTAAAGGCTCAAAAAATTATAAAGCAAATGGTATTGATAAAATTGTAAATGAACACATAAAATGTTCTTTTCATATTATGAGTAACATCTATGTTAAACTGTTTAATGTTATATACGACTCTGGTTTAATCCCGGATGCATGGACAATAGGAATATAAACCCCATTATAAGAATAAAGGAGAAAAAACTAAACCTGAAAACTACCGTCCAATAGCACTTTTAAGCTGTCTAGGTAAACTATTTATTAGTGATTCGAATGACCAGAATAGCCTCTTATGTTGAAAACAACAAAATTATAAATGATTGCCAAGCTGGCTTTAGGAAAGGATATTCTACAATAGACAATATGTTTATTTTAAAACATCTTATTGCTAATCTTAACCACATTAAAAAGAAATTACACAGTGCATTTATTGATTTAAAACAAGTATTTGATACGGCATGGAGACAAGGTCTGTGGGTCAAAATTCAAAACTGGAATATAAATGGTAAATGTTTAAATAATATAAAATCATGTGTATTTTTTATTATAGAGAATCAAAATACTCTGATTTCTTTCCTTTAAATTTCGGAGTTATGCAGGGTGAAAACTCTCCCCGATATTATTTTCTCTATTTTTAAATGTTTGTTTGTTTGGTTTAACGTCCCACCGACAGTAGTTCAGTCATTTGGAGACGATGTCTACGTGCTGCCACACTGCAGTATCACGCCGTAGACATGTAGCATGATACCATACCCAGTCACATTATCCTGACACCAAGCCAACCAGTCCTGCAACTACCCTTATATGCTGAGCGCCAAGCAAGGGAGCTATTACAGTACCATTTTTACGACTTTGTTATGTCGCGGTCGGTATTTTTAAATGATTTGCATAACTATTTTGACAGTAAAACTACAATAAATGGTGTTTCTGTATCCACACAAGACTATAATGTTCTAACTCGGTATTTAAAACTTTTCCTTCTCCTCTATGCAGACGATACAGTTATTTCTGCCGAATCCGCGGAAGATCTACAGAACTCGTTAAATGCTTATTAGGAATATTGCCAGAAATGGAAATTAATTATAAATGTAAATAAATCAAAATAGTTGTGTTTTCTAAAGGATGGTTCCACAATCATCAATTCTACTTAAACGACCAGATTCTAGAAACTGTTACAGAATACAGATATTTAGGAGTTATTTTCAGTCGGTCAGGTTCTTTCAGTAGAAATAAATCTCATATCGTCCAACAAGCAACCCGTGCTACCTTTAGCCTCTTAAGAAACGCAAATAGGCTTAAACTGCTTATTGATATGCAAATAAATTTATTTAACAAAACAATTAAATCAATATTATTATATGGGAGTGAACTCTGGGGATATGGTAATTTGGATATTATTGAAAAAGTACAGTTGAAATTTTTAAAACACATTCTTAAATTGAAATCATCCACTCCAACTTTTAATGACCTATGGTGAGACAGAAGTTCTGCCAATATCTGTAGAAACTGAGGAGAGAATAATTTCTTAATGGTCGAGGATATGTTCTTTCGATAACGATAATAATTATGATAAAATGACTTCTATATTACATAATATAAATTATCATAACGTTAAAACATTACCAGAAAATATCATAACAGGAAAGTACCATTGTTTTTTTGCAGTTCAATCGATTTTAAGGAAGTGTTGTTTAAACAACATTTGGGAAAATCCTCATAATAACATAAATCATAAATGGCTAAAGGCAACAGTAAAGCAAAAACTTAAAGATATATTTTAACAGAGTGGTACTCCGTGGTAGTAAATAATATATTTTACTTAATATTTAAAACAAATTTCAAATACGAAAATAATCTTCACTCTTTACCAATTTCATTATTGTTTTATATGATAAAATTCAGAACTAGGAACCACAGATTACCAATAGAGACGGGTAGATGGAAAACGAATACAAATCAATGAAAGAGTATGTTTAACATGCAATCGTACAGGAGATGAATTTCATTATTTATTTGAATGTCCAACATTTGCTTTTGAAAGAAATATCTATATTAAACCATATTACTGTATAAACCCGAGTGTGTATAAATTAGAACAAATAATGAATACACAAAACAATAAAAAGTTTATAAATTTATGCAGGATGGCTAAAGCAATAATATGTCTTAGACAAAATGATTAATAATCAAAATGACCCTCAAATGTTTTATTTGAAGCATAACATAACAAGTACATAACCTTTATCCCTGATGTCAAGTATAAAATTTACACACAAAAAATGTATTATTTGCAAATCATATATTCTTTTTACTACCATATTATTTTTATGCTCTCCTCCTATATTATAGATGAATTAATAATATTTCCAGATGTGTGTGTGTGGTCTTTAATGATGACTAAATGGACTTTCTTTTGTGTACTTGCTATTTTATTAGTATAAATATTTAACTTACGATATGGGATGATTTAGTTTAAACCCGAAACCGAAATAGATATATAACTACCATGTGAAAACTAATTAACCATTAAATGTAGGTTTCATTAATGTTTATCTATGTAAAAAGATAATATCCACTATTTGAATTGGAAGGTTTGTGTGTTTATGTGTGTTAATGATTATCGTATATGTGTGTATGTCAATTTATGCAATAGTGACTCTTCCACCATTTCAGTTTTTGTCATGAAAAGAAAGGTTTAGATAAAAGTAGATTAAGACACAAATAGACTTATATAATGTGCAATATCTGATTATTATCAACTAAAATGAGCCTCTCATTAAGTATTACTCAATTGAACCTCCATATTGTCATGCTGTACATGAATTTGAGAGAAATAATTTAAAAATGTTTTTGATTTGACTTGACTTGTTACCTTCAGCAGCAACCATATTCAAATATCGGGTAGAAAAATGTTCAAGCTTCTATACAGATTATTATTATTAGAAAATTACTCAACCATCTGGAGACCTCATTTTCCATGGATCATTAAGTTTAAGGAATTGTAGAAAAGTACCATGAGATTAGCATTAGTAAAAACAAAATTTATTTTGAAAACCAGGAGAATGAGTTTGAATTTATCTACATATATGGAGAGTACAAAAAAAACTAGCTGACCTACTTTAGACACAAGTTTTCAAGGGATCAAATTTATATTAACAAATGTGGTAGAGAACTATGAGGTGACCATTCGTGCCAAAAGAAAATTAAATTCTGACCATTGGTTTCAAAGAATTACTTCATATAAACATCGTATAAGAAAACTAGCCACCGATCTGGTGCTCCGTTTTTCGAGGGTTAAACTTAAAGTAGCAATTATGGTAGAAGACTATGAACACCATTTGTGTTATTTTGAAATTAAATTTTGACCATTGGTTTCAATATAGAGTATAATGAAAATTATAGCCATGAGGTGACAATTTGCAACAGATGAAATTGAATTCTGGCCCTTGAGAATAGGATTTTTAAAGATTTTAAAATCAGCTTTTCCTGGTTGTCATGGCAACTACAAATGCTGCAAGTGGTTTCAGAAGATACATATTTTAAACAAATTGTTGCCGTCGGAATATGGGACAAAGGGTGATCAGAATAGCTTACCTTGAGCTTAAAATTGTATGTTGAGCTAAGAAGAATCATGATCAGGACACGTCGTTTTAAATCATTGATACATACATGTACATATATACAAAAAAAAAATATAGAATAGGGTTATTTCAATTATTTTGATTGAAAACGAGAATCAGTTGCCGTCCATGCACCCAGTGAGTTTGTTATTTACAGAGAGAGAGAGAGAGAGAGAGAGAGAGAGAATATGAGATTACACTTTTCAGCTGCCGTCCATGCACCCAGTGAGTTTTGTTATTTACAGAGAGAGAGAGAGAGAGAGAGAGAGAATATGAGATTACACTTTTCAGCTGCCGTCCATGCACCCAGTGAGTTTTGTTATTTACAGAGAGAGAGAGAGAGAGAGAGAGAGAGAGAGAATATAGATTACACTTTAGAGTCGATGACTATTGATAGTCTGGTATTCCCCTCGTGTCGTCAGCTTCCAGATTACCAGGTTTTCGGCAGCAGCTCCTATTTTCTTGTTTTTGCAGGTTGGAAAAGGCGATAATGAAAATAATTAGCTGTAAATTAATAATTTTAAATATACACTGTGTGAACATATGTGATATATCTGCTTTGGTATTAAATCACATAAGTAAAGAGAGTCCAGAATATTGTGTAGGTGTAATTAAAAGTCGAATCTACCGCAATAAAGCATTAAAATGTTTTTCATTACAGAAATCGTTTCCCCCATTTTGGCCCATTATATGCACTTTTAACATAAATGAAATATATCCAAAGAAGCTGAAATAGAAATGTATTGAGACCAAAGAATGAAGAATTTTATTTTACTGGCATTTTTATTTATTTATTTTTAATTTTTATTCGTTTATTTTTTTGACAAAGAAAAACTTAAATACACGCTAGTGTAAGCAAATATTTTAACATCAATTCATATTTTCACAAAATTCTCAAAATACTCTTCTTGCTTCCTAGAAATATTGTAACCATCAGGTTGTGACCACTGAACGCATATGTCGTCTTTTTTTTTTTCTATCATAAAATCGTTAAGAATTACCGCATTGTAAAAGTCCGAACCTTTCCGAAATGTACTTTCATTTCTGGGATCAAAACAAACACCAGAAAAAAATGAATACTTAGATAAATTTTCATAAAATGAGCATGAACGTCAACATCTGTACTGACTGCAAGATGACTGCAGGATGATAACATCAAAAGACATAAATATCAGCGAAATGTAAACAAATGGTATCCCGTGATAACTCTTCATTTAAAGAGTGTGTCGCAAATACAATTTATTTTCGCCAATCTTTGCATTACGAGAAATATCAACTTATATTGCATAATCTTTTAAATACAGTTGACTGTTTTACATGGTAATTTTGTTGATCGACATGGTGTTGTCTCTTTACCAATAATGGTTCTGCACTACTTCCATTTTAAAAAGATATTTATCATACTGACATTGACTTGTAAATTTCAGTAATTAAAATTGATAGTGTATGTTCCTATGTTGAAAAACCCGGCTGAGCCGCCGTGCAATCATGCCGCCATTACTGCATGAGCATACGATCGATAAACAAACTACGACATGAAGCCAAAAGAAGTTTTAACTCCGTATTTGGCTCACCTTTCGTCCCAGGATCGAGAGAGACACCACGCAAAACTAGCTGGTAATGGAGAATACATCCCTGACCGCTTAACTTTGAAGGAGAAACTTAGGGAAAACAACGTTAAGAGATGGCCGTCAATTCAGTCTGGTGACATCTGGAACTACCTCGTCAACACGCCTGGAGTGTACCACAGGTACTTGAGGACAGGACCCTGTCTTTATCAATAAGAAAAAACAACACGAAAGTCTATACATAATATAGTGATTCTTTTATTTATAAAGACATGGATAGTAAACGTTAGATTTATCTGGATGTGAATATTTTGATACATAAACACAATGTAAATGGCGAATTAAAGTTGAAAACCGCTATATTCAAAGCGTTTCATGTGTGTGTGTGAAGGGGCGGGAGAGGGTCACGGCTAGGGTCCTGTCCTCAAGTACCTGTGGAGTGTACATGGCATGTGCAATGAAATGTAGTGCCGTGCCCTCCAAGAAAGTTACTGGCAAGAAGTGTTGGCACAAAACTTGAATCACCCTTGACAAAGCCAGGGGATACATCGTATCTGCCCACTGCACTTGCAAAGCAGTGTAAGTAATGAGGTTGATGATAAATTAATTTACATTTGAAAAAAAAAATATACAGGACCGATTTATTCATACCTGACATCTTAATGGCATATCATATTATGATAAGAAAAACATTCCTAAATGACTATTTTTATAAGATATGACCTTTGAAATATCTGCATATAATAAGTACATGTATTATAAAAGTTTTTAAAGGCGTATTTCACAAAAGCAGTTAATATATAGACAAAGAAGGAAAATCAAACCTAGCCGACACATTTTTTTAAACTTGGCATGATTATAGAGAATCACACTAGAAACAAATTTATGGGATAAAAATTGGGGGTCTCCACGCTTCTTTTTGGGTTATCTTCCCTTGAAAATGAGTTGGTTTTTTTTGCTCTTTTCTCTCATTTCTAAGGGTAGATAATCAAACCTATTTTTATTTCAAATTATTGTTATTTGTTTCACTCTTAGTCATTATGCAAAGTTTAAAACAATTTCATTCAATTAATTTCTCAAAATGTTTCAGCAAATAGACATACGGCGTTTTTCTTGAAAAAAAAAGAGAAGAATATTTCGATATATTTGCGTTTGCGACAATAGTTTAAAATATGTTGCATAGATACACAGTGACAGGAAATATGGTACCAAACATCGAGTTGAAATTAAATGAGGTGTTGCAAGCCTAATATTGAGTTACCTGCCCTGCCTAAAGTCGCTGACTTTAACACTCACTCAGCCCCTCGCCGCCCCTCGTTCGAATCCCGGCAGGGTCATTTGGATTTTCATGTGAGGAAACCTTCCAGCTGGCTTGCGGTCGGTCGGTGGTTCTATTTTGTTCTGCATGCACTATTCCTTTCATTTTAATTTGATCTCTCTCTCTCTCTCTCTCTCTCTCTCCCCACCCCCTCTGTCTTTTCCACTTTCTCTGTTTTCTAACTTGCCAGCATGGATATTCATGTTTTATGTAAAACTGTTAACTTTCTATCATTGTCTTACCTTGCACAAAAATCACGGGCCAGTCTTGCAAGTACACGAGGCGATCTTTCATTTCGACGCTTTTCCCATGCCCGCGCTTAGTCATATCGAACAAGGTATCTATTTTTATTCCCTTCTCATTTCCTCTATCTCTTACATGTTTTGTACAATTTATGTAATATGTTTTGCCGCATGGGTCGTACGACCTTCTGGCTTATGCTCAATAAAACTTTCTTTCTACATGTATTATGAAAGAAGACCCCCTCCCCCACTCCCAGCCTCACCAAAAAGATTAATATGACTGTGTACTTTGTATTGTACCTAATGTTGATTGTTGATATGCTATTATTTAATGTTTGATATTCGGGATCTACAGTTGTAGTTTACATTATGATCGGACAAATTTGAAGAAGGAAAAATGTTATACAACCTCATACTGTAATCTCCCAGCAAGCATCGAATATCGGACCGATATCGGACCAATATTGTTTTGTATATCGGACCAATATCGGTTTTCAATATCAGGGCAACATCGTTTTTGCAAAGTGAATGCTATATCGGCCCGATGTCTTTTTGAATATCAATCCGACATTGGACCGATATAGGACCAATATCAGTTTGCCTATATTGGGTGGATATCAATATACCTATATCTGACCGATATAGGTGTGCCTTGATTGGACCTACATACATTTCCCAACAAATGGCCTTACATAATGAAATTGTGAAGTGGTTGACAAATTACCAGACAATTTCTTGCTGAAAATAAGTTGGAACATTGATTCAAATCATTGGCAACAGGGTTTATAAGTTAAATTAAATCTTTAATAAAATAAGACTCCAGTGACTTTTAAAGCAAAAAAAAATAATTGAAAAAAAATCAATCATGCACTTGTGTGAGGAAAGTTTAAGAGTAAATGATGAGAACAAAATATATACACACATCTGTAATCAATAATATATTTAATATACAACAGTAATAATCCATTTAGTGAATAAATAGTCTTTCAAATGGGCCTTGTTTGCAGTATGGCCTCAGTTTGCACATATCACATACGAATGTTGGAATTAAACTCACTATTCCACTATAGAGCTAGTGTCTCTTTGTTGATATTTTGTGGATGCACAAAACACACTAAAAATCATCAAAGTCGTCTTTCAGATAATTATGGTGTATCCACTGTTTCCACCATCTCTGGAAAACTTTGGGGTTCTGGAGTCAAAAGTGAATGTTGCTTCTACTATGTGACTCCTTCCGGTATTTGGCCCCTCTTAAGCCAGTCCTTCAAGGCATCCTCACCTTCAGTGCTGGCGGTTTTTGTTGATACTTTTTTTCTGTCCACATTCTGTTCAGGACACAAACAAAAGAGGTTGATATAAACATCTTATTAGCTGCATCAAACTGACTATACAACACTTTTAATAATTTATTTCAAAGGAAGAAGACATTTTTATTATCTTTTTCATTTAACGAGATAGTAAATTGGTATAGAATTATTGGTTTAGCAGCTTTAATTTGCTTTAAATTTTATAATTACAAAGCTATAGGAGTTGTAATAGCTCAGACACTCTCTTAACAATGACAATGGTTTATTTCAAATACGTGTTTGCTGACATGTGATACTTTCTTTGAATTGACAATTTCTTAGTATTGGTTTGAAAAAAAAATCAACTTACTGTATCGAACGTTATTCAGCATCAAGTTTCCTCTTCTTTCCCGTGAAGGCATATCTCTAGCACTTTGCTTGAGATGTTTTCTTTCGGCAGGCGTTTCAATGCAGTTTTGAAGTTATGTCCACACAGCCTGCAAGGTGAAAGGAAAAGTAAACATCAATTCGTGAATATACAAACACTGGCATCCGGCTTATAATCCAATCTGACCTATATCAAGGGCGTGCCTGGGCTTACGCACTAACGCACGTGCGTACAATTGATTTGAAAAATCGAAAGTTTAAAAACGCCAAAAACGCTATAAAAAACATCGCCTTACCAGGGTAAGGCATATATTTGCACTCGTAATTAGATACAGAGAAATTTATTTTGAACGGATTTGCCTAGAATGATATTACAAAAATCATATCTATAAGCACAAACAGGCTAATTTAACATTAAGGTATATATTTTACGGTACGATACTTTCTTGATCAGCTCATCTTTCCCTGCCTTTTTCATGTGTTCTAATAGTAATTAAAAATACATTCAATATGCCAACCTGTTAACTCAATGGTTACACATGGCTGAGATCGGACTAGGGCAATGTTCTCTAACATCTGTATGAAGGCTTAGATATTAATTATTTCATTTCTGCCATGATTCATGAAGAAAGTAAACGTAGCTAGGTATGCAACAACATGTATGTAAGCATGAACAGTGTTAAGATATAACTATCATATTATTTACTACAAAAACAATTTAAATATTGTATCAACTTACTTGAAAAAAGTGTTGTTTATTAAGCACTGAAACATCTTTATTGTTTTATGTCCTTAATTTGTGTTAAAATATTCGCGTTTTTGTATATTATTGACTAATTAAATGGCTCATGAAAAGGAAAAAACAACAAAAAACATGGCTCCAATTTTTCAAATTTGGCTCATCCATTGGTTCCAACAAATCATAGCGCTGAAGGCACTGGAGTTGTGTGTGTCTCAAATTAAAGCATGATCCTGGTCGTGGGCTCTCATGCATTTATGTTTCAACTTTTTTTTTCCTCTCCAGTATTCTTATTTTTCTTTTTATATAGTGTCTCTTTTATAAATATTTCTGTCTCCAAATCTTTCTCCTTTTCTTATCTGAGTCACTCTATCTCATCCGCGATTCCTTACCCGCTTTCAAAGTAACTAGCGACATTTTTGTCCATTGTCTTCTCTCATTACACGTTTTTTTTCGACACACGAATAAAAGTAGACTATAGAGGAAGAAAAAAATGAAGGTTTTACTAGTAAAGAAATGCAAGAGCTATAAAGAGGAAGAGACTTTGAAAAGGGGAGTAGCTTAAGAGCTGGATACAGTGAATGTAGCTTTTAGTTGAAGAGATAGAGATAGCCGGAGATGGGAAAGAGGAGACCATAGAGCAAGGGTATTTAAGATGGAATAGTAAAAAGAAAGAATTAAGGTAAAATCTGTGCATGAGAGCCCACGACCAGGATCATGCTGTAATTGAGACCTAAACCGTACAACGGTAAAGGCCGATCGAGTTCGCACCCGGCGAACATTAGGGTATGTCTGCATTGTGCAGAAACTTACTTGGGTCTGACTGCCGTCGCACATAATCCACACTTTATATACCCTACTTGTAATATCTTTCGAACGGGTTTTAAATTGGTTCTATATTTAGATTTATTAGTCTTTTCTGAAAATGACTGTATTTCTTTGAACATTAATTATTTCACTGAAATATGTTACATACTAAGTTATTTTACCTTCCAGAAGCTCAACAAAATACAAATAACTAACTCAGTGTTTTCAAAACAGAGCTTATTTTAGTATTTATATTTTTTCTAAAGAAAGGGAGTCGTTTTATTAACTAGACAAAGGACAATGTTATAGGTGTTTTAAATCGGTTTACAATAAGGCTCCAAAGTTGGCCCAGTGGTAACGACTCTGTCTACAACTCCTCTCAGTATCACTCCACGTGGGTTCGTAGCTCGGAGGTGAAAAATTTAGTGCTAGATTATAATACCAGACTATTAATTTTATTGACTTTAAAACTTAATACCATAATCATTTCTGCATTTGAATTATTGGCTTCTATTTTTATCGTTTTGAAAAGGACCTACAGTTAATCTATTGAGCTATTATTCAAGATTCATATTTAAATTAAATGATTCAGTATTGAAGCAAACGCTAGAAAGGTTCAATTTCAATCCCGGGGCGTATACTATAGTTTATAATCGCAATGTTTCGGACATGTAAACATATTTCGGGTACCCCAAATTTTTTGGATAATAAGTTATCACAATGTCAGTATAAGAACGCTTAAAGACGATCGCGACAGTTTCATCTTTCTTTTTTTCCCAAACGTTTAGAATTTCATGACACCGTTATTTTGAAACAAAAAGTACAAACAAACAGTATTTGTTTTAAACTTTATTCTTTCTGATGTAAAAACATTGATTTTTTTTTCTGATTTTTTCAATGAATACTTTTTTGGTTTCAGTCCATATACCGAGGTAGTGTTATCCTAATGCATTAGTTAAAAATACTGCGCGTTTTTATCATATTTCATTATGATTTTACAGTTTTTGTATGTACTTATCACCCTTTAAAATGCTCCTATACGGCGTTCCAGGGGCATTTTCCCCCGGGGAAGCATGCCCAAAGACCCACCCTAGCCATGGTGCGTATACCGATATTGGGTCCAGGCACGCCATTGTATATTCATGTACTATGGAGACGAGGTAAACAACTCCCTCAATTGGCCCCTGAATATATGTCAAATTGAATAAGAATGTGTATACAAAATAAAATAAAACGGGGCCGCCGTGGCCGAGCGGTTACAGTCGTGGACTACAAACCTCTCAGCCCCTCATCGCTGTGGGTTCGAATCCCGGTAGGGAGTTCGGATTTTTCATGTGAGGAAGCCTTCCAGCTGGCTTGCGGTAGGTCGGTGGTTCTACCCGGGTACCTCTGTGTACTCGGGGTCTTCCTCCACCTGTAATTAGCTGGACGTCGCTATATGGTTGAAATACTATCGCAGCGACGGTAAACCCCAATACAACAACAACAACAACAAAATAAAACTCAACAGTGTTTATAAAAAAACAATACAAGATTGTGTATCAGTATATGAACATGTAGTACGATATCTCATACGCAACAAGTTTTATTTTTTTATTTTTTAAAGTTAAGATGCAATCAAATTTTACGAAGTGACTGTCGCGAAAACCCATGACATAACAAAAAAAAAATATTAAAAATCAAATGGTATTTAAGGTCAGGTTTAAATGCTCATTTGTGTTTATACGTTAAATGGACTTACCCGGTTTAAGATGACCAAACATCTGAAGAAAATTCAAACTCAAAGAGCATGGTGGCATGGGAATGCAGTCAAAATCAAAACGAGGCTAATATTTGATTTTTTTTTTTAATTTAAATGTTTAGTTTCAATTAAACAAATGATATTAAATCAAATAAAAATATTAGAAAGATTTAGCACATTTATCTTCCCTACTTATTAATATAAAATTGTTTCCTATTTACTTTTTGAACCTACACTCCAAGGAGAGTTACATCCTTTGTGGAAGTAATTTTTGATATCAGCCCGATATAGGACCGATATGTGGAAACGATCTGAATTTTATATAGACAAATCCTTGTTTATTTACACTTGCACAACAAGATATGTTTATGTGCTGTTAATATTTACATTTGGATTCATGATACAATTTACTCTATGCTACTGGATCTGCAGGTTGGGATATCGGCTGCATATCGGCCCGATGTCGCAAACTGATATCAGTGTACTGATATCGGCACGATATACCCATGCTTGCTGGGATGATATTCTAAGCTAATTCTGTTCTTATTATTGTTTAACAGAGGTAAAAAAAATGTTGGTTTATCTCCTCAGTCTTACAGTTTGTCATGTTTATCTGATTATTTGAGTGACACGTGACTGCAGCAACCAGCTGAATCTACACAGTCATCGATTAAGTAAATAATAAGTTGGTATGGGAGAATGTCTGTCGGACAACCGGAACCGCGTGTTGAACATCGGGAAAAAAGAAAATATATTTGTAAACTATATTTGGCTGTTTCTGATGTTTGCTGATAACACCGTTCTTATGTCTTACTGCTAAAAGGGTTTATAAAACCTTTGGATGGCAAACGTGACAATTCATTACTCCGACCCCCCCCCACCCCCTGGGAAATCAAGTAAACAAAAATATCAAAGCGCACAATGCGTGGATAGACTGTCCGTACGATCTACATGTTGTGTAAACTCAAATGTTTAAGCAGGGTGGAAAGGTCATGTGACGCCCTAACACACGTTTCCTCATAACTCTTGTTACCCAGAGTAAAACAAACTAGCTCTCTGGTTCATGATAAATCCACCGGCAGTCCTTCGCCGCTTTGAGCGCTTTGATTTATTTCATAATGTTCCATTCTTACCTAAGGAAGGTCATGAAACGCATTGATACGCTACTGAGCGCGGAGAGATACAAACTGTTTGAAATGGTTGTGGTAATTATGATAATTAACAGTGCCTTCTTTTGATTTTCGGCTACGTACCGCCAGTCTAAAAACCGTTGTAAAATCAAGAACGCCTTACTTAATATTGTGCCGGTTTAAGTTTAAGTTATTTATCTAGGTGTAACACTGAAACCAATGGCAATTAATGTTGTTGCAAACCCTAAATTGTCTTTCTGTGAAAACAAATACACGCACATATGGAAGGCCTCAACTGTCAACTGTCTGACCATCTTTGTTACGTTATGTACATTCTGTATTGTGTTATGTAAACTCATTATTATCTCTCGTACGTCATGTACGAATACCTTCATTATTATGTTATGTGTATTCTTCATCGTATGGTGGCTGATTTCTGCCATTTCGTGTTGTCGTGTCTTCGCCCCGAAAGGCGAAAGGCGAAATAACGAAAACATGCCATATTGTCGTTATTTCGCCTGTCGCCTTTCGGGGCGAAGACACGACAACACGAAACATCTCAGGCGAAATAACGAAATTTTAACAGGCGAAAGGACGAAAAGTTTCGCCTTTGAATGTTTCGTGTCCGCGGGTCGAAACCTTTCGTGTTGGCGCCCTTTGTTTGTCGTGTCTTCGTGTCTTCGCCCCGAAACGCGAAAGGCGAAATAACGACAATGTTGCAGATTTCGTGTTGTCGTCCTTTCGCCTCGAAAGGCGAAAGTCGAACTAACGAAAATGACTGTACGTTTCGGGTTTCGCCTTCCGGTAGACATAAATTTATACTTATACGTAAGCATCTACATATAATGTGTATTAAAACATCAATTTTATTACTCAAAAGGATATTATCGGCGCATATATTCTGCTGCAGTGAAATAAAGCTATCTTCACCTGGCATTGTTGATATTTACAGCAAGTATGCATATGTGTAAACGTTCTGCGCATGTCTACCGGAAGGTGAATCCCGAAGCTTTGTCATTTTCGTTATTTCGACTTTCGCCTTTCGAGGCGAAAGGACGACAACACGAAATCTGCAACATTGTCGTTATTTCGCCTTTCGCGTTTCGGGGCGAAGACACGAAGACACGACAAACAAAGGGCGCCAACACGAAAGGTTTCGACCCGCGGACACGAAACATTCAAAGGCGAAACTTTTCGTCCTTTCGCCTGTTAAAATTTCGTTATTTCGCCTGAGATGTTTCGTGTTGTCGTGTCTTCGCCCCGAAAGGCGACAGGAGAAATAACGACAATATGGCCTGTTTTCGTTATTTCGCCTTTCGCCTTTCGGGGCGAAGACACGACAACACGAAATGGCAGAAATCAGCCACCATATCATCGTGTTATATGTATACTATGTATTATGTTATGTTCATTCTTTATAATGTTATTTTACTATGTATTATGCTATGTTCATTC
>CM037778.1:8686128-8713628 GCA_021229015.1 Solen grandis
AACATTCTGTCACTTTATTCATCCAAACCACAGCTTCCCAATTGCTTTTCTTGCAGAGATATTAGATGCAAAAGTTGGCATATCTTCGAAAATTGAGTAACGATAATAACAATCTGTAGCGATTCAAGGATAACGACAAAATCAGTTGAAGTGGAATTTCTTTGTTACAATTTAAGCCTGAGTTACTGCCCTTTGAATTGTCTTCCTGTCCAGCTCTTCCTATACTATTGCTGGTATGTACTCCATGTTTTTACTTGTGCATCTGCAATTTTTCTAAATAATACTAATCAACAATTACTGAAGTTTTTCACTATGATTATTCAACTTTAACAGGATTTTTTTTATCGAATTCGCAGTATCTTTTATGTAACAATTTCGTCTGCGTGTATTTTCTCGTGTATTTTCCTGGCTAATATTGTAGTGGGAAAAACAGTTGAAGGGTACATGAATATTTATAATGACATAAAAATGCATATCATGTACGTGCATCTAATTCATCTATATGCCTTTTATTTGTATCCCTGCATTCCCACATTCCCGTGAAATAGGTACATGTATTCAAGTACTTCCTGTCAGTATTGGGGTTGTGAGGGAAATGAGTATGTGGGGGTGTCTGTTAGCCTTACAGTTCTAGTTTTCACTGTTTTGTAAGGGGATCCCCCTTTTCCCCCTTATGAAGCACCATATCTGGCAGAAAATCATTTATTAAAATCTAAAGAAAAAAAATGCTTTCAGTGGAATATCATTTCATTTCATCTCGTGATATATTGATTATATTGATTTTTCTCCTCAATCAATTAATTAAAAATAACGTTCCACTGAAATCAACGATTATCCTCTATTTGTGAGTTTGGCTTCAGAAAAGTCGAAATGGTGTCTATCGCACATTTTCTCTTGTTTCAAGGCTTCCAGAAAACGGCATTCATAAACTATTGCAAAATTAACTCAATGAAACTTATTGGTCTTGAAGTTGTTTTTTTCAGTCTAAGCAAATGGTATTTTTTAATTAAGTAATGCTTTGGCGTTGCCATGATATGTAATTTTGTGTTGGAGAAACCATAACAAATATCAAAATGCATACCGTAGGCAATGAAAATAATAAATATGAAAATGACCCTTAAATTTAACTCAGACAAAAAAAATCTGTTTATGTGATGGCTAGGCAAAAAAAAAGTTCCGTTTCTGGTCTCCAGCAAATAAAAAAGAGGGTCGGTAGGTCGGGATTTTATCATTTTACATGAAACAAAAAGTAAAAAAAGGAAATATTTTTTTAAAGGGAAACTTAAAAAAAACTTTAGAGTCGGTCGTTAAAAAAGAGGGTTGGTCGGGAGACCAGAAACGGAACTTTTTTTTTTTGGTCCTATATAGTAATCCATTTAATGAGTTAAATTTACTCAACACTTCGATTTTTCTGGCGAGGGGAGGATGTAAATACTACTTCAAATGAATCCAACAAAATGGCTTGGTTCGATTGTTGGCGAAGTTATCCATACTAGCTATTCAAAACTGATTTCGTCATTATCGCTACCAACTGTAGTTATCGTCACAGTCCATCGAAACTTTTGATAACTTTTCAACGAAATTCACGATAAGTAAAGCATTCACAGGGCCAACAGTTTGTCAGCAGGACACTTTATGTGAAGGCTTAGGAAGTGTAAACTTGATGTTACCCAATTTTGGCTATTAACTTGACTATTTGAGTTTACCGTCGCTTCGACAGTATTTCAGTCATACAGCGACGTCCAGCTAATTACAGGTGGAGGAAGACCCCGAATGCACAGAGGCATCCGGGTAGAACCAAGGCAAGAACCGGCAAGCCGGCTGGAAGGCTTCCTCAAATGAAAAGACCCTGCCGGGATTCGAACCCACGCGGTGAGGGGCTGAGTGTGTGATAAAGTCAGTGACTTTACCCTCTCGGCCACGGAGGCCCCTCGCCAAAATTGTGTTAGGAAATAAAAAAAAACTGGACAATACGCTCATTGTATATCTACTGCGTCTCATGCTACGTGTATATAGTACCACTGTTGCCGTCGACTCCTACTGATATCTAATATTCCGATTGAACGGTGTGTGTCTTATACGGAACGGATTTCATTAATTTGTTAATAATATGTAAATAATAACAAATATGTATAAAAGATACTTCTATATTACAAACATTTATGAAATATAGTACTTTATTAACACCACTGAACATTTACAATCAGATCTGTTGAAAGTTACAACTTAATTGTTTTCTTAAACATTTTACATGGATTACTTTTCATAACAATCAATAAAAAGATCGTATTCATTAACGTTAATCACACGGTGTCGTCGAAACAAATGAAGCTGATCTCGAGTTTAATACATAAATAAATTGCCATACATTTCTCTGGATGTATTAACTCACGTGCAAGTCTATTGCACTAAGTTACTGACGATATTCTCGCTGACACCTGGTGTGAATCCTAAAAGAACAACAAAATGACACCATGCACTTAGTTAGAAAAATAAGTCTTATGTCATATGTATTACCGCCCGCACTGGTTCATTCAGACAAATCTGTTATGATAAACTATTCTTTTGAAAATGACACACAACAATAAGAACAATACTAAATTTACATCATTTCCTTATATGAACACAACAGGTTGACACTTAGCTCATCTACATTTTACGAATATTACATGTATGTAAAATCTGAACACACACACACACGTATATGAAATACGTTTTTTTCTCATTTTAGACTAAAACAAAAATTAAAAAAAAGAAATCATGCATGAATCATGTGTCAATACATAACTCGGGTTAATCCATCATTAAAATTATAATCGTGGTCCTTCAAATGCTTAAAACACATTGAGTGCAGATGCAATCATAATAGGCTCTTTTTGCTCAAAGTTTATAGAGGCTTGCATTTACTGTAAAATGTCCTCGATCACTTGATGGACCACGATCACAATTTAATGATGGATGGATTAACTTAATTACTATAAGCAATCCTGTCATCATTATGGTAAATAGTATTTACACAAAACGAATAAAAACCAGTCTCATTTTAAAGTACATGACAACTCTACATGACAACTAGCGGACATTGTTTTGCTTTATAGAGAATTAACGGAAAATAGCCGTGTCGTAACAAACAAAGGTAAAGTAAAATCAACGTATGGAAAAAGTATTTTTTTGAAATGTAGTGAAAATATATTAATAATTTACCATATTACCGTCGAGTAATATTTACCTTTCAATGACAGCTGTCAGTAGGGCTGGGTATTAAATGATATGCATTAAATTGCGATATTTGAACCTAATATTGCAATAAAATCAAAACATACATAAAAGATGTGGACGCTTTTATATTAAGTTATTTCAAGGAATTTTTCATATTTTTAACTTTTTGTGTAAGGTACCAACTCAAACCTCTTTGCCTTAACTTTTCAAATGATGTTTTGACTTCAAGTTTCCGTTCATTCTTATAGTAAACATTGCCACTTGATCATAATAGCTTGTTTATACTGCATACCAATTGTGCAGTTATTCTCCTAAAGTTGTGAAATTTACTTTAGAATAAAAATATTCATAAATTTAATGTTGTATAAACATATTTGCTATTTTTTTCTTTTATTAGATCTACTTAATACTTGGAAGTTTTTCAGTACTCAAACAAAATATTTGCGATATCTGAAATCATATTGGGATATATTGGTAGGCAAATGGTACACTGCGACATACTGCCCACCCCTAGGTGTCAGTGACCGCTGTCCAGGGGTCATGCCTAAATATATATTACAAACACTGGTAACCCATGTTCTCTGAACTTGTTAACTGATGTCACAAAATAAAATACATAACCTCATTTGTTGCACAATCTTTACATTACTCTGAAACGTCACATTCCTTTCCCTGTAATTCCTTATTCTTTTCATGTATTTTAGAAACCGTTTGAATAAGTTCTATCTCGTCTTGCTTTTCCTCACTGTTGAAACTGTCGTCGTCATCTTCCTCTTCTCCCTTGCTGTCTTCCAGCACCTCGTCCTTGAACCGAATGATTCTCTGTATTGCTGCGGAAGCTACTCCAATTATATCATCGGTCACGCTCCGTCTTTTAGCCACGTCTACAAGCGGTTCCAGACAGTCCATGCTTTGACGCCGCTGTTCTGTTCAACAGATACATATGATCAGGCTTTATACATTGCGGCTTAACCTAGGTTTTCGTGACTTCAACATGAATGTTTAGATCTTAGATTTTTGGTTTCTTGTTTATATCATGTTCATGAGATTAGATTCCAGCCTAAACACAGTGAGGGTGATGAGTAATAAAGAAAAGTGACCAGAACATGACAGTGATCCGAACATCGTACAGTGATTCGAGCATCGTACAGTGATCAGAGCATTGCAGTGATCCGAGCATCGTACAGTAATCAGAACGTGGCCGCCGGGAACATAGCCGCCGGGAACATAGTGTAAACATATCATTAGGCATTGAGCAGGAAAATAGTCCCGGTTTTCAGGGTCCTTCGATTTTCCGAGGATTTTCTTTTCTTATCAGACCTCGGAACGCATTTTTACTCTCTCTATGTGATATGTGATATGTTAAAATATTCTAAAACTATGTAGTTCCGTATTATTTAAACTTCAAAACTTTACACATTAGTTTACTTATATATTGGTTTACTTCTTAAAATGGCATGTTTTGGCGCATTTAGAGTATTCTTCTAAAAAGGTATTAAAAGCATCAGGAATTCATCCAAAATGATAATAACACAATTTATAGAACAATGAAAGCGGAGGCAATTACATCAGCATATGACAAAAGCACATCAGTTAAGACTAATGTACACACGACGTATAGAGGAAATAAACACACAGAAAACTAGCCTTATCTTTCTATTCACCAAAACAGAATAAGCGACAGAGGCACTTTTTGCAATGTAGACAGTTATTCTAATTAGCACATTGCAAAGGACTAGGCATCATCCTGTGGCCTGATGCATCATATGAAATCCAGGGATGTGGCACGGAGATTTTATAATTCAAATAAAATAAATACGGGGACACGGAACTTACGTTGCTGGAACCAAGAGGATCATCAACTGTTTGGATAGCATGGCTTGGTATATATCGTTTGGGTAAGAACAGGGTTTGGTTTCCACTAGCTACACTTAGCGCTAAGTTTAACTAAAACATTTAAGAGGATGTAGGAACACCTTGTAGTATTTTGTTAAACACTAATAATAAATGACATCATGGCGGTAATGATAGTGCTGTTGATTGTTAGAGAGTACTACTGGCCAAGCAGCTCTGACTTCAACTTTCTAGGTTTTATGTCGGGTGGTTACCTCGTTCATATCGCCGGACCAGCGATCTACCCTGGGAGTACAGGGGCTATTCAACCCATAGCTGGGTAAATGACAATGTTGACATAAATAGTTGCCACATTATTAAACGCACTTGTTAAAAATAAGAGAAATTTAAGGTCGTTTCATTAGAGTTATATCCATCAAGTATTTCAGTATGACTTTGCACTAGATAAGTGTGGAGGAACTGGTGCCAAAGCAGATTTCTTATGTATACCTACCTCTACTTTCCTGAAAATGCAACATATGAAAACATAAGTTCTGTATACTGGATTGATATATTTTATTCTGGACTACATGTTTCTCTAAAGATTAATCGTATATACATTGATAAAGCCTACTCTCAATACATTATTATACCTATAGTATATCGTCCCCTCCTGATAAAATTAATTTCTGAATTATATTTTTCGGCGTTCGCTGTATAAAATGGATATTGACTGATTTCTTGAACCAAACAAACGAAAAGTTCAGAAAAACACCCGTTTCATTGGTTTGCATTAATTATTTTTGGATATTCCATCATTAAACGGAAGTTACAGGGTACATATCTTTCTGTATGATTTTAAATTGGCATATGAATATTATCTATTTAAACACAAAAACCAACCAGATGAAAAAGTAAACAGTTGTGAGTCTTAAGGAAACATCTTAGTTACCTTGGTAGTGGATTCGTCCAACTCTCATTGTTAAAAGTTAGCTAACATAAGCAACTGTCCTAAAGTGTTCGTTTGTTAAATTAAAGGGCCTCGAGATCGAGTCCCACTAACTTAACTTCTTTTTATGTTTCGCTTATACATGTATTACATTTTTGTCCCTTTCTTTTTTCACCGGCTGGTAAATAACATCTCCTGAATTTACTGACAAATACGTTTTCTAGCCTTATTTTAGAATTATATATCATTTAAAACTTACCAGGATTAAATATATTTTTACACTTAAACTTTCTTTAACTTTCATATCTTTTTTTTTCTTTTGCCGAATATATTGTAAAAGATATTTCTTGTTTCAATATTTGTCCATGTGGGAATCTTGAATTATGGTCTTGATTTGAAAAAAAAAAAAACGATTTCAACCAAAGAAAAGCGAACACTTATATTATAAGAACAAAACAATTATACTTTATTTTTTTATTCAAGGTATTTTGTCAAACAATTTATACGGAATGAATTCAGTATCATAATTTAGAAATGATTATGGATTGTTTTCCTAATTGAGCGATACTGATATTAAATGCAACTGCAACAAGAGGGCCAAGATGGTCAAGAAGCTGCTCAACTGAGAAATATTGTCTTCATTTTCTGTACAAGTTTCTGTATTGTACTGAAAACTCTAATCCATCAGATCATTTCGATTCCATAAACCAAACAGTACCTATGGTCAAAATTTAAAGCCACACTTGGCTGAGAGATTATGGCCATAAATATTGTCATGAAACTTCTAAATAATTGCTTAATAAATGAAGATGCTAGAGTGTAAACAAAGTAAATTCTAGCATTTTGAATAATTAAAGGGCCTTTACTCCCAACTTAATTAGAAAATATCAGCCATAAGTGAACTTGGCCGATATTTTTGTAATTAACATTGTCATAAAGTTTGAAGTTGATTGCTTAAGAGATTGAAGATGCTAGAGTGCAAACAATACGAATTCTGGTATTTTAATATGAAAGAGTCGTTATTGCCGACGTCAGCCATAATCGAACTTGGCCGAGGGATTATGGCTAAAACATTGTCATAAAGTTTGAAGATAATTTCTTAAGAAATGAAGATGCTAGAGTTAAAATTAGTGAATTCTGACATTTTTTAATATTAGAAAGGCCATAACTAAGATCCTTTTTGGTCTATATCAGCTATGATAAAATTTGGCCGAGAGATTATAGCAATTAACATTGTCAAAAGATTTGAAGATAATTGCTTAAGAATGAAGATTCTAGAGTGCACGCAAAGTGAAATCTAGCATTTCTTTAGTATTAAAAGGGCCATTACTCTTGACCCAATCGGCCGATATCATCCATAATCGAATTTGGCTGAAAGATCATGGCTACAAACAGTGTCATAAGTTTGAAGATGATTGATTCAGAAATGAAGATGTTAGACTGCAAACAAATTAATTTTGGTCATTCATCGATCTCAATATCTCATCCTGAGCACATGAGGAATAAATTAATACAGTATAAAAACACCATTCAAATAGCTGTATCCTGTCGACATGAAACACGATAATTACCATTTTGTTTATGGAAACCAGTGCCAATGATGGACAGTATTTGACATCCCTCAAGCTGAATCTCACTGTCATAGGTGTGGGCCTTCATTGCTTTAGCAACCACGTCACATACCTTTCTGATCAGCTTCCCTCTCACCAAACCTGAAATAGAAATATTAGCTTACCGGTGACGTTATATTTACATTCAGACAGCGAATTCTCGACGACATACTCGTATGAAGTGTGCACTATCTGTAATATATATATACAGTCCTAGTCCTGGAACGAGTTCATTTAACACTAAATATGTCCTCGATTATCCGAGCCTCTCTATTTCCCGAGGACTGTCCTCGAGATAACGCAATGTATTGTATGTACAGAATTTTCGTTCTTGCTGTGCTGGCGTTATTAATTGTTAACACGGAACGCACTTGGTATAATTTTGTACATTCTCATTTGTCAGATGCAGACAATATCATCACAATCATCACCAGACCAAAATCATTATTATCATCATCATCATCATCATCAATTCGTCAAAATCACCATAATCAGGTCATTATCAAGATAGTCATGTCGTCATAAGAATAACATTGACATCATCGTCATCCTTATAAAGATGATGATTGATTTTATTATGAAGGGGATTTTGAAGGGGATAATGATGATGAATGATGTTTCGATGATGCTGATTATGACGATGTACTACTGCAACGACTATGGTATTAATAAAGTTATCATCAAATATCGATGCACTTTGTTTTGGACTGACACCATAGTACGTTGTTACATCGTATATAGCTCGTTTAAATTTATTTTACGTCGATTGGGAAACAAGTTCTTACAACTTATACTAATCCTCATCGACGGTTCCTGGGTTGGACCAGTACATTGCGCCTGGGAAAGTAATGAATAATTCTTGCCTCCAACGGGGTTCGAACCCACAACCTTCGGATCTGTAATCAGATACGTTACCACTGGACCACGGTGCCCTCAATATATAGCTCACGCCGTATACAGCTTCAGCGTGAGCTGTATACGTCGACTTTAAAACTGAATACAGCTTACACCGAATACAAGTTATGTAAGCTTGATACATTAAGATGCTGCATATCGCCGTATATAGCTTATATCTGAATCATCAATGTCGTCGTCAGCAGCAGCATCATCATCATCGTCATCAACACAGTGTTGTGAATTCATGTAGTTATTGTTGCTATCATGTTGTTGATGTTAATTTTTGTATTGTTGCTGCTGTAGAGGTAATATTGTAAGTGTGTCTGTCTGTGTGTACGTCCGTTCCGCCATTCGATCTGTTCGTTCGTCCTTTAAATCGCAGTAAAGTTTCATTAGAAAAAAATTAAGGTGTGATCAAATATCTGACATTTTGTACAAATTTTTGTTTGGCCACTGCGCTGATTTTATGTAATAGGCACGTGTTTAATTTTGAAGGGTGGCCCGTTTTTTTGGTCATTTCAAACGGATACCGTTTTCCGACAGTGACCCATTTTCAGAAACATTTGCACCACCACGCGCGACTTTACTCGGTGTTTGTTTAACGGCAAGGCGCACTTTTCTATGAAATTTGATTCAAATTACAAAAATAATATAAAAAAGAAAACAAAATAGGGAATTCAAAATCACTGAATACTTTGTTATAAGAAATGTCTTTTAATATCAGAATGCATTTTTTGTAAAACTGTTACCACGAAAGATATTTGAGGCCCGGCAAAAATGTATGCAAAGATTTCCAAAAAAAATGTTATTTAATGGTCATCGTTGCAAAATCCCAGTGATAAAGTGTCCGCTTTGCGACTGTGAGGTTTGGAGTTGGAATCCCAGGACACTTTCCTCTGGCGTCAAACCAAAGATGGTACTAGATGCACCATTGCCTGGTCCTGCTAAATGGGGCTGCTATGGGAACTCTGGAGTACTCAGTACTGGGTCTACCCTGAAACTTGTCTCCCATGTATCGGTGCTATACACCAGACAAGTAAAAGAACCAAGGGGACTGTTCGCAAAAGAGCTAGGGTATCGCACTCGGACTCCCTTTTATCCAATCAATGTATTGATTACAATCAATGTAAACACACATGGCTATTTTTCTACATTTTACTCGCCGTGGACATGTTGAATGATACCACAACTAGTCATATTATCCTGACACCGGGCCAACCAATCCTGGAACTACCCTGATATATATGTTGAGTTCCAAGGGAGCTACCAGTACAATTTTTTTAACGAGGTAGGGGACCGAACCCACGATTTCTTATGGTTCCATTAGAGCAGACGTGACATACTGGATCACAGCTCAAATATTAGCCTGGCCAGATGACGTCATAACGTACCTGCACGGCAGAGGTTGGAGAGGGCCACGAAGCACACACTCTGCAGGTGGCGGTGGTCCAGATGGGTATTCATACTTCCAACCATTACATCCATACAATCCTGGTCGTGCAGCAACGGAAGGCGATCTT
Source organism: Solen grandis (assembly GCA_021229015.1). Lineage (NCBI taxonomy): Eukaryota > Metazoa > Mollusca > Bivalvia > Adapedonta > Solenidae > Solen > Solen grandis. Next base: position 8,696,157 of record CM037778.1, read on the forward strand.
CTGGGATAAATGAAAAAGAACCAACATCATCTTCATCCTCATCAGCAGGAGTATAATATGTTATTTAGTTAATGACTCATCATTGATAATATAAGTATATGCATGTTTCTCATAGTAAAAGTAATGTCAAATAGCAGTACTGATATTCGCTGTATGATACGAGCATTTTCCATCTTGTTATTTTAGAGTTTACGGTCGTCACGATAGTTTTACAGTTGATTAGCAACACCCAGATAATAACAGGTGGAGGAAGACCATAAGTGTTCAGAGGCACCTAGATAGAACCACCACCCTACCGACTGAGTCTTAATAACAAGGCTGATATTGGAACCTACAGCGGTGAAGGACTGTATAGCATTGCAATAGTGGCAAAATTTTATGAAACTACGTAGTAGTGCCAAGTAGGTTTTTGTACGTGGAGGGTATATATACGATACATTAACTTTCATACGCTGTAAAAAGTCGATAACACGTCTTGTAAATCAGCTTCCATGCAATATGACTTCATTTAGATTATTGGTCTGACTGATTACTGTTATTGCATGCCTATTCGATGTCGACTTCCGGTATGTGTACAGTCGGAATTCTTGCACTGTTAATTGGAAGGTAACAAAGACCTAAACATGACATCAGGTACGAAAAAAAAATCTATTATTTTTATTCATGTTTATGGTGGCATTTCTGCCAGCCAATTAATCACTTAGTTATTTCGATTTTTTTCTGAAAAATTACCACATATAACATATAACTGATATCCTGCTTTTTCAATTAAGTCAGTTAAATTATGTGGATAAGCTTTTTTCATATAAATATCTGAAAAAAGGCAAGATATCCAGCTAACCAAAGTGAATATGTGGTTGGCAGTAGTGGGCACTAAAAGACAGTTTTGTCCTGTTTAGATACCTAAGTGGATAACTTGACCATTTTCTACTTGCCTGATAGTAACTGAATATGCGACACTTTTATTTTAGAAAAGTTTCGACATAACTAAGTGGATAAGTGGCTGGCAGAAATATGCCACCATAAAGTTTGAATTATTGCACTAACAACAAGTGGGCGTGCACGGATCCAGATACTGATATTAAAGGAAACAATGCCCGGGTAAACCACCCTCCCCTTCTGGATCCGCACATCGTAGACTTAGTTAAACAGGAACATTCTGCACGTTTGATACTGTATGACACTCGTTGAGATCAGCAGACACAAACCTGAACAGGACAGATACATGATCGTTCCGCAGCAAACGGTCTGCAGTGTGACGTCACCAAGATGTATTCTCATTGATGTCATTAACACAGTCGCCGCCTCGCGCGTAACAAACTCATTATTTTCATCTGTTAACAATAAAAGAAAATGTGTTAAAAACACCAACAACAACAAAATAATTATGACAGCCTTATCATATTTATGATAATTTCATGAAATTTACCATACCAAGCCAGCTGGAAAAATTCTGAAATTCCAGACCCCCCCCCCCCCTCTGGATTCGCAAGGAGTACATGATGTATTTAACTTCTTCTGGAGGTGAGTTTAAGTTAACCTTCTTTCATTTTCCTTCTTTCTTCATTCCTCGAACACTACTCCAGAAGTCAGAATGAGTAATCAGTTACTATTTACACATGTCCTCTATTTACACAATATTATACCATTGTAGAAATGTATGTATGTTTCTCTCTCTGTCTTTTTCTCCCTGACCCCCCCCCCTCTCTCTCTCTCTCTCTCTCTCTCTCTCTCTCTGTAACAAATGTACATAATTAACGTAAAGTGTTTGTTCCCTAAATAATACAAAGCAAATGTGTATAACTTTGTTTTAAAATGACATACTAGCTGCAAGGTAAGCTATAATCTTGCATCCGGGTATCTGGACTTCAACCATATCAAACTCCCGCATTATTCCCAGTACTGTCTCAAGTGAAGACGCCTTGAACACTTTTCTACACTCCTTACCTAGTTTTGACAAAAAGAAAGACATAAACAATATATTTAAAAAAAAAGTCAAATAAAGTGTCCGTATAAATATTAAAGAAATGACAGAAGTAAATTTAGGAACCTCATAGAAAATACAAAAAATAATCCTTAAGGATTACTGATTTACTGAAATAGACATATAAAAGGCAACCTTATCAAATTATAAAGATCCATTGACTTAGAGTTATATTTTTAAAAAGGTTTATTTACTATGAATTTCGCACAATCACTTGATAGACCATGATTTCAATTTAATGATGGATGATTTACCTTCAAATAAAGCCAAATACCTAAAACCAAGAGTTGATTTTAGGTCTTCAACAAAGCCAAACGTCCTTAAGTGGTTAGATAATAAAATATAAAAGACATCCATAACTTGAAGGAGCGACTTCGTAAGTTGAAAGAGGCGAGTTAGTAAGTCTATATAATGAATTATTATCTCGGGAAAACGATTTAAAACAAAAGCGAAAATATTTTTCCATGCTTTTCGGTGGATTACAGGTAAACAAAAATTGGAAATACCAGCTTTTAGAGCGTTCTCGTAGAAGGTACAAACGGCCACGGCTACCTCGAGGCTGGCCGAGAGAGACTGGCGGAGGAACAGTAACGTGGACTCCACACTCTCTATGGCAACCACATTCATCCCTTGAACAGATAAGACTTCAATACAGTGTTATTGTTGTTGTTGTTGTTGTTGTTTGTGGTTTAAAAACGCATTACTAATAGAAAATGTAGGTGTGGTTTAAATTGAAAGATAACAAATGTTCCCGTTGCTATAGTAATCTGACGTCATTAGGAATCTACGAAATCAATCGGAGACTTATGGAGACAGGCGGAGGAATACGACTGAAAAAGTTATTGTTCTTTATGTGGACGGAAAGATGACTCTGTGTTGATAATGCATTCACTCCGATGGCACCAGAATTCTGAACGTGATACTCCAAATTCACACAGAGAGAGAGAGAGAGAGAGAGAGAGAAAGAAAAAAAGAGATACGAAGAGGTAAAAAAATCAATTTCTGACGAACCCCTGTACTGTACTATATACATGGGCATTTTTTTCCTTAATTAGTTTTTTATACAGTCGAAAATATAAGGAATCGGATTTAGGTACTCTGGTGCCAGCGATTCACTCACCCCGTCTCGGTAAGTTGGAGAGGCAGGAACAGCCGAACGTCAGTATATCGGAGGAAGAAGAAAATGTCCTCAGAGTCCGAGACAAAACCTGTATACCGCTCTCCTCCGCTATCCACCAACACCCTTTGTCTGAAAGTAATACATCGTCATTAAGAATACATTTGTTTTGATAAGATTGAGTCTTTTTCACCATTATTATATGTATTTTTACCGTTACCGGAGGCCAAGTGATTAGAGCGTCCGCCTCGGGAGCGGGTCATACCAAAGTCGTAAAAAATGGCACTGATATAGCTCCCTTTCTTGGCGCTAAGCATATACGGGAAGTTTTAGGACTGGTTGATCCGGTGTTAGGATAAAGTGACTGGGTGTAGTATCATGCCACATACTGCAGTGTGGCAGCATCTTCTCAAGTAGATATAGTCTTCAATGACTGAAATACTGTTGGTGGGATGTTAAACCCAACAAACAAACATGTGTATTACATATCTATTATCAACATCATTGTTTTCATCACAGTAAATTAATAAATAATTTCTCAGTGATTTATTCAATGTATGAAATATCGGTATATTATTTAAAAAGACATACACTATAATAATAAGACATGAAAAATGTACAAGGACGACCATCTTTACAGAGCACAGATAATCAAAATAACTAAGTCACAGTAATCAGATTCAACAAATTCATTCTCAGCTAAGATAAGATGAAGACACTTATGGCAAAGTTTAATTGGATTCAAGATTGGGCCAAAAGAAAATATTAAGAAAATATATATTCATCATGAATAGTGATTCTGGAAACATCAACAAGATTTAAGCCTATAAAATTAGTGAATCTATAATTCGAAATCCACACATACGGTATTCAAGAACACAAAATAAACAACGCAAACGATAATGCTTTCTATAACATTAGGGGCGTGAGTTACTTTGGGTCACGTGACTTACCAGATTCAATGAGGTTACAGAGAACTTTGAGGCCATTCAGCTGCAGGCTTTCATCTTCTTTAAAGTGGGTCATGGCCAAAATCACCGCGTGGACCCCGCCGTTCTTAAGTATACGGAATTTGTTGTCAACCACTGGAAAAGATTAATTGTATATATCGCTTTTTTGTAATTAATTCAACTGATAAAATTAACTTTTTAAGTTTTAAAAAAGATTAATACGTCGTAATTCCTCGGAACATATTGGAAGAAGATATATTTGTTTCTTCTTTTTAAGCGATATCTCCGACCGATTTTTTTCATAATTTATATTTCAAATATTTTTACACCTGCTTTGGTGGCCACGCTAATTAGAAATGCTTGATATAACAATATAAAAATTCTCCGTATTAAGTTCAAATGTAAGCTATCGGTGTATGACAGCTTCACTCATCGTCCTTAATCTATAAAAGTTATTCTTCAGGTTTCGGATTCCCATTTTTTTTTCTTTCATTTGTATGTCATTTAATAACAACTCTTATCTGTACTTCTCTCATAGTTTCATATTATGTCTATACTTTGTTTGAGATAAAGACCTGTATAGGCATAATCTGGATAAAATTAAAAAGCAAAATGTGTATATGTCTATGATACGAGTATAAAATATGATAATCGTTTTTTAAGACAAATGATCAATTTAAATCATCATCAGGTGATAAAACTGACTGATGATTAACTCTTTACCCCTTTAAACACTCTTTGGACGCCTTAGCAAACAGGGCAGACCAAGATCAGACATATCCTTTCCAGGAGCTTTCTGATCAAGGCTCTCTATATTTGCTTATGTAATATAGTAGCTCAGATTCTACATAGCGTGGCAAAGAAAACGACATTGTTTCATAAAACATTTACATGTTCAGTAAATTAATGTTCATCAAGTCATCAATATTCATGAGTGAAGTATATTGATCCCTTCAATATAGAGACTGACTTTAACTAAAGATACACTGCGCATGCTTACAGTACTATACATACCAGACAATCAGCTGGTTAGGAACCGTTAGTTATATACAGTCAAACCTTTCTTAAGCGGTCAATCAGTGGAATAAGAGAAATGACCGCTTAACAGAGGTGACCCATAAAAGAATGTTAAATATATAACAAAATGTTAAATTGGTGATATTAAAACTAACCGTAAAATGCAGGTTGACCGCTAAATAGAGGTGGCCACTAATACAGGTTTAACTGAATAAACGTTATAAAGATCTCACGCTAGTGTTATCTCTTACATCCCAACACTAGAAGAATGGGGTAAAGGGTTTAAAAAATAAATTATATTATCTTACATCCAGCCGACATATTGGTGAGCGCCATGCATCCTATAGTTTGAATCGTGGCGGACTTTTCGTGCTTCAACATACAACCCACTGCCGCCTCGGATGCTCCCATGTCCTCAACATAACGCCGGAACTCGACTGAGGGCAAAGATGTTCATGTGTGATACTTTCGGAATGCATTCAGATTGATATACGACGGTCCCATTTTTAAACAAAATATCATTAAAAAACGTATATTCGGCGGCATGCTTTAAGTCATGTTCCTCGCACCGGCTACTTCACACAACAATACTTAATATTGTACTTAAAGTGGGAAGGAACTGCTGCGGGGAGTTTGAGGAACTAGCTATACCGTAAGATCGTGTTACATTCCGCTACCGTTACGTAGCAAACATTCGGTGTCTGATTTTGCACACAGTTTTCATGTCCATTTACATTTGTGAAAAGTAAACATCAATCCTGGACCATTAGCAAATGAGAACTCAGTCTTTAAGCAGGTGCGCTTAGAAATAAATTTCTGGTCACCTCTGGTTGATAGAAATACGGTGAATATTTTGGACTAGTAGCTGCCGCCGAAAAAAGAAGTGGATAATTGATGTCCAGTTTACAATGTTACTTCTCTCATGGAATTTATCTTTATCAAGAAAAATAAACATCTTGCCTCTCTTTTCTTTCTTGTCAGCAGAACTATTTTAGTAAATGTGGTACAGCCACAGTTTGTTCGCCCTTAAGTCATGTCTTGCACCGTCTAATTACCATTCTTATGAGTCACGAGAATGTTACATACGGAGGATTACGAAGACACACGAAGGTACACGACTGAGGACTATGTATTATATACGTACTGTTGACGGCCAGGTTGCCCAAAACTTTCAGACTGTTACTCTGTATGTCCACGTTGTCCTCATATGTCCTCATCAGGCCAATTAGTCGATTTACACCGTCTCGCTGCACGATAGACTCGTGCACACATTCTAAAATTTAATCATACCTATACATTAACAAAACTAACATCTAAACATCTACCTTAGTGTTAGTTTGAAATTTTAAAACATTCTATAATGATAAGTATTTTAAGACTTGATTACTGGACGATACATTTTAATACCGTAAGTTATTTGTAAAAATATATTGTTAGTACTCTTGAAAAAAGACGAATTGGTTTATTATTTGAATGTTTTTCTACATATTTAATATATGATAAATAAAAATTGAGGATAATCAATGCCGGACGCTGCACCTTTCACGGTGACCATGGTGTTGATTGCGTAACAAATGTGTTCCAAAAGCTCCACGTTGTGTCCAAACATTGTAATGCTGTCTATCAACATCTCAACAGCCGAGCAACATTCTTGGTTGTCAAGCTTGGAACCTGTACAAAATGGAACCATCGTTACTGTTGACTTTGGAGAATGAAGTCAATATTTCATTAGATATCATATTCTTTTTTCTTATTATTATTGAGTAGTAATCTACTCGTATTTTTGCCTTTTGTAAAACAATAAAATTTCGTTGAAAATAATTTTCGCTGTTCGAGTACTAAAGGAAATTGTGTGGGTAACTGTGAGGTCTGAATAAAAACTGGTTTTTTGTGAAGTTAATATCCGTGAATAAAAACCTCCACGAATCGACGAAAATAAGTGCCCCATGAAAATAAAGATTTTAAACGATTTTCTTAACCCTTCTGTCTGCCTCGATTTGCCTCAGTACGGCTATAGCACTACAAAGGTAAGAGTGCCCAGAAACCATTGCTGGTATAGAGCAAGTGGCCATTGTGTTGTAAAATAGCATACTGAATTCCCACTTCCTTCTTGTGTTTACTCCCTACCTCAAGGATACCCATGCTTAAAAGTATGACCTGAGAAATATCAAAGTACTGAATTTAAATGGTAAATGATCGTTCGTTTCCATGCGGACTAGAAGAATTAGAGCTTCCCTGATCACATAATTAAAAGTATGAAATCTTAGTATGTCATTTCTTTAATATAGGGTACTGGATTCTGATGTTAATGTAAATCACACATAATTAGATCTATTATTAAAGTATGACCTGAGAAATATCAAAGTACTGAATTTAAATGGTAAATGATCGTTCGTTTCCATGCGGACTAGAAGAATTAGAGCTTCCCTGATCACATAATTAAAAGTATGAAATCTTAGTATGTCATTTCTTTAATATAGGGTACTGGATTCTGATGTTAATGTAAATCACACATAAGTAGATCTATTAAAAGAAAGAATGGATTGGGCAAATATCTGAATTTTTTTCAGACAGTGCTCTCGACCATGTCTTGAAATGCAGCCCAAGGACCTGCCAAGTTTTATACTGACCGCTTCTCCTTTTAACTATGTAGCACTGGCAACAGAGTAATGACCGATTTTATGATATGCCCCCTTTTCTATTGTTGTGAAAATATAAACAATACAGAAGGGGACATATCATAAATCAATTCCCTACTCTGGTGCCAGTGCTATAGAGATATATGGAGTAGCTTCTAACCTTTTATTCTCTTCAGGTGTTTTGCATGGTGATCAATTACGTCTTGGAGAGGTAAAAAGTTAGTGATTGGCACGTACCTAGTACTGAAAGATTGCACGTACCTAGTACGGAAAGATTGCACGTACCTAGTACTGAAAGATTGCACATAGCCCAACAGCCGTATTCCTGTATGAAGGCTTCCTGTGGAAACGTGTTCATCGTCTTCGGGATCTGGGAGAAAGCTTCCGCGTTGATCAACTCCATACAAGCACAGTCTGCAGAGTAACAAACAAACAAGAATAGCAATAGTGCTACGGCAACTCAAAGCATTGAATTCATATTGGTAAACACATATATATAAACTAGATTTGCATACTGCAAATGCACCGGTTTTCGTGATGAGAAACAGTTTCAAACCTGATCAGCCAAGTTAAAATACCAGAAAAACAACAAAATGCAAAATGCTTTATATATCTTAGTGTTTTTCTTCATTGGTGAATTCGCTGTGACCAAAACTTAAATTAAAGGCATCTCGAAAGGAATGTGATGTCCCACTGAGCCAGGCCCCCAACTGCTGTGATCAGCCGGTCATCACTGCAGGGAGTCTTTAGCCATTACAATAGCTTTGTGTGTAAAACCTCTGATGGGTTGATGCATAACAAAATTACCTGCTACAATGGAAGTGAGATAGTAGGCTAGTTTTACACATACATTCATGACCTGTTACATCCCAACCTAAAGAGCAAAGCTAGCAGAGCAGAGTTCTAATTATAGAACATAGGTATCCAGTGTTCTGTCAAATTTTCTCAGTTTTTATTCTGGGTCATGTATTTAAATTCTCTATAAATTCATCAATTCTCGACAGATTTGCGAAATTCTTTTTTTGTTGACGAGGTAAGACATTCTTTTTTCCAATGATGACAAAATATATCACACATTTAAACTTTAAAGGCTTTGAAATCAGTTCAAAGTATGACCAAACTTCAAACTGCCACCAAACAACCAAATCAACCCCGATCTGAAAAAACTAAATTTCTTCAAAAAGTGCTCTTTAGAGGCTTTTGATTTTACCCATATTCTTTCGATAAAATATTTTTAGATTTTGAGATATTTAAGGTCAAAGAAAAAACCAATAATCGCAATATGACCTTGACCTTTGCATTTTTTGAAATTTTGAAACTGTTAAGTCCCTTGAAACAACAAACAATACAATCTGTGAAAATTTCATAAAGATTGATTAAAAAATAATGGCAGAATCATCAAAAAACTAAAAAAATGCCTATTCTCGAAAAAAAAAATCCTCTAAATTTTAGTACACTTTGACCGCTTATTGAAAGCCATTTTATGCATTTTCTGAAATCGCCACCCCATATATTTTGTGCGCAAAGATCTTCAGAATCAATTTCAAAAAACAGAATGAGGATATCTAATCTCTAACAAAAATGGGCATGTTTTTCGTGGACACACCCTAATTTGCCAGATTTTTTCAAAGATTCAAACATTCAACCTCTTCTAGCTCAAAAGTTTCAAAGATATGGATATTGCCACTCATCATATTTAAAGGGGTAGTTGACAGAGAACAGAATGCAAAAAACTGCATACAAATAAAATGTCAAATGACAGAGTTATCGGCAATTATATGTTTTGATGCTAAACGCCACCTAGCGGCAAAACTTAGTACTAAAATAAAAAACAAACTTAATGGTGCACAACTTCAGATACATGTGAGTATGCAGCGAAATTTTCATATTTGTAGCACTTCTAATCACGCCGCAACAGCGGCCACAAAAACAGTGCAAAGAATAATAATAATGGAAAAAAAAAAAAGGGAAAAAGAAACACAAGAAGAACAGTAGGTTTTCGCGGCTGCGTTGCAGTCCACGAAAACCTAATAAGGAAATAAAATAACGGCATAGTTCTTGAAATTATATTAAAGATATCGAAAGTAACATTTGCATAACTATAAAACTAAGCAACTGTAGTGCAGCAGAATCATATAACATTTTCAAAGGAAAACACACACACACACACACACACACACACACACCTTGAGCATATAAATAAATGCGTTGATATGAAAATGTCAAATTCGGGTAATTGCATGCGTTCGTCTGTCTTCTGTCAAGTATTATAGAAGGGCAACAAGGTAAAAAATCTATTCCACTTATAACTTACTCTGTTGATGTTTAATACAATCTAAATTTCAAAATGTAACCATTTTCCATCTATTGGTGCTATTACTCTCTTTGTGAAATTTCTTTTATAAATGTGGAACTTTATAAAAGTCTTCTTGCTAATTGACTTTTTACATGATCAATTCTTTTAGTGTGTTAGATCTACAATGCATTTTATTTACAGCAATCCGATTGTGAAAGAATCAAAATTTTGAAGGTACTGAAGTTGTGTGTGTCTCAAGTGAAAGAGGGTTTGACGAGCTGCGGGTCTGAAGGGTAACTTAATTTTTGCCAGATATAAAACTTAAATAAAATAAGGAAATAGTTTTGTTTTAGATGAGCTAATTGTTAGCATTCCATTGAAGAAATGGTGTGTTCATCTTTTCTTGTAACGACCTTATAAACGCAAGGTTAAAGTGGGTTTATAACATTGGGATTATTGGCATCGCATGAGATCCCTGTTTATTAAATTAACTTTGATAAACAAAAGAAATGCGACAATCATGTTCTCTCAGCACTATCAGCGCTTTGATTTGTTATCAGTTTGTGACGGTACAGTGTATTTATAGATTGAAGTATTATGCAAAAGTCAGGGGGTGGGGGGGCTCATTATTAATGTCGGCTATTAGGTATACAGGTTACAGTCATTTTATAGTGTAACAAATAACCACAGGAGGTCTCTGATGTCGATAGCTTGATGTGAATGTTACAAGGATTTCAAGCTTTCTACATTGGTTATTGTATCACCATAAAATGATTGAAACCTACATATTTACTATCCAGAATTATCTACGAGCCATCTTTGCATCAAAACAAACTATTTTTTTCCGCATTGTCAAGTGATAGTTATCAACATCATGCCACGGATGATAATTGTGTCCTGTAAATATTTATTTTTGACACAAAATTGATTTTTCAACACTTCTGCTTAATCTCAGCATACCAATGTGGTAGAGTTATAAATCATTGTTCATCATATTTACAATTTTGAGAGGTTATTCGGTTTTCAAAGTAGAGAAATGGATGCTCAGAATGTAGGTACTAATAGTATAGTTGGTGTGACTGACGTCACACACAACTAAAACTTAAGTTATATTTTTGAAAGGTCTGACTGCATATTTTCCCGGTCCTTTCTTTTGCTTTTTTTCTGAACACTAAAGTTATTTTATACAAGCCAATAAAATGTTGTATCAATTGTATAATAAATGTGTAACATACACATGTATAAAAAAAACACGAACACATCTCCCTGCCACGATCTCGCTCTCTCTCTGTCAGTGTTCGGATGTGTGTGTTTATAGAAATGGGACAATTTTATTTACCTATGTAGACCTAAATACGGCGTCCCTTTTCTCTCTTTCTCTTCATCTCTATCTTAATTGAAACGCTTTATTCTATTTAAATTTCAATACATAAACAAAATTAAATGATACTGTTTTTCCGTGTAGAGTCAGAACCAAACCTAATACTTGATTTGTTTCATAGACACTTTTCCTGGTCATATATTTGTTGACAAACAGACGCAGACAACTTTCAACATCTGACAATCGAGCAATGACAAAAATATGCAAATAAAATTCAAATACATTAGACATTTTAGAAGCCATTTGTTTCTATTGACCCTATATAGATTACAAAGAAATATAGGGGGTCTCAACGCTATCGCGATTCGACCAATTAAAACGCAAGGAACTTATGGGAGTTGATACAAGTTTACTTTAAGAGTCCCATTTCCAAACTTTTATCAGTAGTAGTTGAAAGATGGGGGGGGGGGGGTGTGTATCTGATGTGAAATCTGTAGACGCTGATCTTATGCTCATCATTCGTTAGTCATACGCTTTCATACGTTATGCATGCGTCACTCATACATTCGCAATCGCTACTCATACGCTGATACTCGCACGCTACACTGACGGTGACATAAGTTGACATACGCTCAAATACGTTTCTCATGCGCTGCATGTAAGCCAGATTACGGTGCAAATACGCTACTCAAACGTTCACTAAGGAAAACAGTTGAAAAATGTGGATTCTTACGTGCAAAAGTTGTGCGTATCAACAAATTTTCGAAAATGTTCATTCGTTATTCATACTCTCCTGTCATACGCTACAGTGTGACAGGGGCATGACTGGAATTGTTGGTTGGTGATCCCGCCGGGTGCCTCTGTACACTAGGTGTAAATGAATGTATGTCAACATCCGGTGTGACTAACTGGACTGTCGTAGCGAGGGGTAACTCCAGCACAACAACGACATTAACAACAACAGCAGCAACAACAACAGTTCGATGAATTTCCATCCGGGGATGGGGTGGGGAAAGGAGGGGGCATAGACAGGATCCACATTACCAAATCGGAAAGTGTTGTGGGTGTGGTGAACGCTGGTTAGCAACATCTGGCGCTGGTAACTAGCGCTCAGTTTCCAGAAGGAAAACAGCATATTTGGACTTGTCATGTTCATTTGATGGCCAAAGTTTCCGACCGCTGAAATTGTTGTTGTAAATTTACCGTCGCTGCGATAGTATTTCAATCATATAGCGACGTCCAGCTAATTACAGGTGGAGGAAGACACCGAGTACACAGAGGTACCCGGGTAGAACTACCGACCTACCGCAAGCCAGCTGGAAGGCTTCCTCACATGAAAAATCCGAAGTCCCTACCAGGATTCGAACCCACAGCGGTGAGGGGCTGAGAGATTTGTAGTCCACGACTGTAACCGCTCGGCTACGGGCTGATATTGTTACGCGAGGGTATTGTTTTCTTCTTCATACTCAATATAGACGGTTGAACTGGCAGAAAGACAAACGGTGTGAATTGGTCCCTAAATGATATTGATATTATAAAACTGTTAACATTTGAGACCATAAAATATACTGTGATGATAAATTCTAATTTAAGACTATACACTGTGGATCAGAAAACAAAAGGAAGGAATCAAATCGAACATAACTCGTAATTAACCTGATCGAGATAAGCTAGCCAATGCCCAGCAACAGCTTTCCTGTAACTCGGATGATGCCGGAAATGACGTCATTATTGACATTACAGCAGTTGTTGCACCTGCTTCCGCCACTGCTTGACAAGTATCATCTATTAAAAACAACAAAAAACAGTTACTATAATAAAAGTTTGTTTTCTGAAATCAAAAGTATATAAATATTTACATTGTGTGTACATAGATATTTTAGAGATTTTAATACGATAATTTTCAAATTAAAGGAACTTTTCTTACATTTAAAAAGTAATTTTCCAGTATGAAGGTGTTTAAAGATTGTAGATAAAGGATAACGAATGCAAACGTTTCATTTTTTTATGCCCCCCTTCGAAGAAGAGGGAGTATATTGCTTTGCTCATGTCGGTCGGTCTGTCGGTAGACCAGACCTTGTCCGAGTGATAACTTAAGTTCTATTTGACCTTTAAGTCTCAAACTTCTTGTGGTTGTTGCTCACGATTAGTAGATGACCCCTATCAATTTTGGTGTCAATACCTCAAAGGTCAAGGTCACAAGGTTTGAGATATTTGAAGGATGATGTATCATTTTCTTTCATTATTGTGGATGTTTGTGCTTATGGCTAGCAAGGCTGATTTGTTAATTGTTTAGCTCAACTCGGGTGAGCTTTTGTGATCGCCTTTTGGCCGTCGTGTGTCGTGCGTCGTCAGGCGTCCGTCGTCCGTCGTCAACAATTGCTTGTGAACACTCTAGAGGCCACGGTTTTGGCCCAATCTTCATGAAACTTGTCAGGATGTTTGTCTACATGATATCTCGGATGAGTTTGAAATTAGGTCACGTTGGGTCAAAAACTAGGTCACCAGGTCAAATCTTAGAAAAATCTTGTGAACATGCTTGAGGCCACATTTTTGGCTCATGAAACTTTGCTAGAATGTTTGTCTTTATGCTATGTTGGATGAGTTTGAAATTGGGTCATGTTGGGTCAAAAACAAAAATTGTTAACACTCTAGATGCAACAGTTTTGGCCCAGTCTTCATGAAATTTGGTCAGGATGTTCGTCTACATATCTTTGATGAGTTTAAAATTATGTCACTTAGGGTTAACAACTAGGTCACCAGGTCAAATCATAGAAAAACCTTGTGAACACTTTAGAGATTAGTAACTTGGTCAGAATGTTTGTTTACATCAAATCTCGGATGAATTCAAAACTGGGCAACATAGGGTCAAAAATGTAGGTCACCAGGGCAAATTTTAGAAAAATCTTGTGAACACACTAGAGGCCTACATTTTTTTCCCCAGTCTTCATTTAACTTGATATGAATGATGACTGCATGAATTCCCAGTTGAGTGCAAATTCAGGTAGGATCAAAATGTAGGCCACTTAGTCAAATGTTAGAAAAACACTTTAGATGCCAGATTTTTTGTCATTTCGCCTAACACAGCCATCTTAATCAGGTGAGCGACACAGGGCCATCTTGGCCCTATTGTATAATAAACCTAGAGCACTAAGTCTTAATGTTTTGTTTGTTTATAACTGACAATGTTCTTTCACTTAAACCTTTGTGGACTTGTGTAAATATTTCTCCAGCCCATTTATTTCAGTAAATGTTTAGTTCCACATTTTAGCACATTATATTTTCACTCAAATTTTTTAAGTTTGAGAATTTTTGTGACAAGCCAACATTATGAAGGCAAACTCCTTGCATGTAATATAGCTATATACATATTATGGCATATGAGGGGGGCATATATGTTTCACAAACATTTCTTGTTTATTCAAAATAACTGCATATATATTATGATAGCCGCCATCGTACCTGGGCAACGTTTTAACTATATACGTAATTCCATACATACACGTTTGCAATACATACCATGAGAAGCGAAATTGCCGAGTGCTGTGCAACAGTGTTTGAGCACCTCTGTATTCTTACTGTATTTGTTGATCATAGAAATAATACTGTGAACGCCGCCCACGTACATCAAAGACCGTGCCAAGTCATCTGCAATTATCCTCAATATAGTCATCATCACCGTTATCATCAGTGCCATCATCATCACAATTACATTGTATCTTCATCGCCACAATTTCATCATCATCATCATCATCATCATCATTGCTGCGAAAGTATGTAAATACCCCGTTGGAGCTATGACATAATTTCAGGCAGAAAGGGCAACCACAAAGAACAAAAAGCCAGCTGGAAGGCTTCATCACGACCAGAGTGGGATTCGAAATCTGGAATTGAAAGTGCTTGACAAAGCATACTCCCAAATAAAAAAATGAATCTGAGTCAAATTAAATGACTGACAAAACCTGGCACAAATTAAGACGAAAACCACAACTACATAAAACAGTGTAAGTAATACGAGCTCGTATCTCTCCACAATTATAGCCAAATATTAACTGAGTAAGTCTGAAAGGTTCAAGGTCTATGGATTTTATATCAAATCCAAATTAAAGTTTCATGCATTGTTCAGTTTTAACCTCCGAGGCTCATGATGATCTAAACAAACTTTGTTTAAGTCCACTAGGCCATTTTACACACAAATTATCTTAACCCCAGGCCTTTTGGAAGATCTTTTTATTTTTTTCTATAAGCTCTAGGCCAAGCGGGTTTTTTTTTTAAGTTTGCATATTTAAAATCTATTTTTAACTCCTGTGACCTACTTTTTCAAACACTCAAAGCAATTTGAATTTCTTTTAAAGAGGGCCTCACATGGGGCATTTCTGTGAAGTTTGGTAAAAATCCAATTGGCAGTTTAGAAGATGTTTAAAGGAAATTGTTGACGACGGACGGACACACGCACGGACGACGGACACAGGCCAATCCTTCTAGCTCACCATTAGCAAGTTGTGCTCAGGTGAACTTACAAAGTAAACAAAGGCTTTATAAAAAGATATCGGAGGTTATAGCAGTATTTTCTGAATTCTGATGAAAATATCAAATTTTCGCGACGATATATGTAATTTGTAACCATATACCGAATCTATGAATGCAATCTATACATAACTAAGCCGGAGTTGCATGTATAATCCAACTATTCTAATTAAAGATCCTAAAATTATAAGCTGTCGTGCTGGGACTTCTAGTGAAACTGAACGAGAGCCAACCTGCAAGGACGAGATTGCCGACGACAACGATGCTTTTCTCGACGATGTTGACGTCACACTCATGTCGAGCCATGGTTGTCAGGAAATCTGAAGGGTTGACCTTTTCCATCAACTGGCACCGCCAATCCTCTATAAAGGCATAAATTGGGCTTAACATTGAGTAGTAGTAGTAGTAGTAGTAGTAGGATTAGTAGTAGTATGTAATGGAAGAAGCAGTTGTATTAAAAGTAGTTATACTAGCAGCAATAATAGTATTTAAAATAGTTGTAGTAGTAGAAGTAAAGTAGTAGTGGTAATAGTATAGAAGAAGTTGTAGTAGTTCAGTGCTCTAGTACTAGAAGTTGCATTAGTAGTAGTATTTATAGTTGTCGTTGTTGTGTAGGAAAAGTACTAAAGAAAATATAACACAATTCGATCAAGATGAAAAAACAACAACAGCAACATATATTTGTCATTTCTTAGTATCAGAATACGAAGAAGAACAGTATTACATATAGACATGACGGAAGGTAAATAAAATTTATCACACTTATTTGACTCAGCGGCGCATGAGACACTTGCCTTGACACGAGAGGTATCCGAATATATCTAGAAGTGTGGTAATGAGGTCTGCGTTCTCCTGGCTCGACTTTAGGATCGTGTGAAGACGGTCAACCCCATCACTGAGATTCAAGTAGTGCAGACTGGCCTCTGGAATAATCATTGATTAACATTCAAGTTTAGAAGCTGACACAGTTATATTTGTAATAATGAGGTTCCTTAGTCTAAAAGCGTGCATTGTAATTTGGTATATTCTATCAGGGTCTCGCTATGTACATTTAGGCTACCCTGATTCTATGAAACGTGCAGTTAATTCTTCCAGGACAAAGACATAGACGAGAAACTCAGTAGGGATGGGTATCGCTATAAACGTATCACGATATTTTAAAGCTAAAATATATTAAAACTTTTTTTAAAAAAAAATGAGTATGTGTATTTTATGAAAAGAAGGTTGAAAATGAATTATATAAAAATAGCTCTTTATTTTTGCATTTTCTATGAGTCATTGAGATAAGATGCTTGTTAATACTAAAGTAGTTGACACTATTAATGGATAACTCAAAAGAGTAGGGATCACTCACCTGAGTCAGAAGGGGGATCACCCATCGAGTTTTTACTTGTGTCAGGAGGGGATCACTCACAAGAGTGGGGATCACTCACCTGAGTGTTGCATCCGTGTCTGGAGGGGATCACTCACAAAAGTGGGGATCACTCACCTGAGTGTTGCATCCGTGTCAGGAGGGGATCACTCACAAAAATGGGGATCACTCACCTGAGTGTTGCATCCGTGTCAGGAGGGGATCGCCTGAGTCTTTCTCCTGTGCCAGGAGCGATAGCCCCAGATCTTC
>CM037778.1:8713728-8763728 GCA_021229015.1 Solen grandis
ACATGTCTACGGTGTGTTACTGCAGTCTATATCTATCTCAATTAGCCATAGCTCTTATCTTGAAATGACTGAAATACTGCCGATGGGACGTTTAATCAAACAAACAAACATAACGAACATTTTTATTTATCTCTTTTGAATATCTAAATGTAGTAATTTCATATGTTACGATTTCGTTAGTAAATACTCTATTAATAAAATCCCATTGTTTTCTAAACGGTTCTTCCATATTCTTTCTTTTTCTGTTTTCATTTCATTTGTCTTTGTAAGTACCCTTAAGTAGTCTCAGTTTAAAAAATTAGATTTATAATCATTTTCTTAATTCGTGATGTTATTTTATTCGCATACAAGAGTTACAATCAATTTCTTATAATGATTTATTGATTCTTGTAAAGGGCGCCGTGGTCCAGTGGTAGTTAAACATGGCTGCGAGGCCCGTCTTGGGGAAAATAGTCTTATACCTGTTTTGACACAAAGCCTAACACGGGAGGCACCGAAACATACTTATACAAGTGATACGAATGTGTTTCTCAATCGACGTAAAATAACTGTTTACCTATTTGAACTAACGCTTATTGTCCCAACGGGTGTAAACTAAACATCGCCGGATCAAATATCATTGCAGATGAGTATTCTGTCTTAATGAAATATACCCGAGAATGTGTGGCACCAAATCACATCAGATGGTGCGATCCTAAAATACTTGAATAACTCAACTCCTTGTTTATTTTAATGGAAAAAATGAGTTAGAGTGTGTGGGAAAATAAGAGATTCCATAAACACTGTTTCTTAATAATGTTTAAAAATTGGGGTCTTAATTTGCTGACTGATTTGGACTGATAATCAGAAACCATTTAGATTAACTTTATTTTTTTAAAATGCGCTTCACCTTTGCTTACTAATCATTAAAAACCTCAACTACCTACTTTGCTATTTCCAACACATAGCAGAAATTTTACTCAAAAGACGTTCCCGTAGATGAAAGAACTATTCGTGTGATCAACGAAGTCAATTAAGACACAATATCTTTCAGATGAATTAATTTGATAAGACAGAAATGTGGCCTTAACTATCACCTTAAACAGAACGTGTCTGGTGTGCAAGCTTAGATTGCGATGGTCTTGACTTTCATCTCAGCTGTTACATCTTCTGTAAGAAGAAACGATCTGAAATTCTGTTACGTGCATTCTAGGTAATCATTTTAATTTTTTTTGACTTATCAGCGTTTTTCTATTTTAATGATATGTATCGGTTTCTTTAGCTCAATAACTAAAAAATATCGATATAATATAATGTTATGTAGAACAGACACATACGCATATCCAAAAATAAAGCATTGAATTATCATTAATAAAATGTACCGAAATCACTCCTTTGTGAAAATTAAGCTTTATACGAGCATTTGTTTGAGTACGGAAATAGTATCATACGAGTATTGTACGAGTACAGCTGTAGCATTTTTTTGAGTACTGTAGTAGTTTTGAACGTGTACTGTAAAAGTATTGTACGAATACTGCAACATTTTTGTATGTGAATTGTAGTAGTATTGTACGCGTACTGGTGTAATATTGTTTGAGTACTGTAGTAGTTTTGTACGTGTACTGCAGTAGTATTGCCCGTGAACTGTAGAAATACTGTACGTGTACTGTAGTAGTATTGTACGAGTACTGTTGTAGTATTATACGGGTACTGAAGTAGTATTGTGCATGTACTGTAGTAGTATTACGTGTACTGTAGTAGTATTGTACGTGTACTGTACGTGTACTGTAGTAGTATTGTACGAGTACTGTACGTGTACTGTAGTAGTATTATACGAGTACTGTAGTAGTATTGTACGTGTACTGTACGTGTACTGTAGTAGTATTGTACGTGTACTGTAGTAGTATTGTACGAGTACTGTACGTGTACTGTAGTAGTATTGTACGAGTACTGTAGTAGTGTTGTACGTGTACTGTAGTAGTATTGTACGTGTACTGTAGTAGTATTGTACGAGTACTGTACGTGTACTGTAGTAGTATTGTACGTGTACTGTAGTAGTATTGTACGTGTACTGTAGTAGTATTGTACGTGTACTGTAGTAGTATTGTACGTGTACTGTACGTGTACTGTAGTAGTATTGTACGTGTACTGTAGTAGTATGGAGTAGTATTATACGAGTACTGTAGTAGTATTGTACGTGTACTGTACGTGTACTGTAGTAGTTTGTACGGTATGTAGTATTTGTACGTACTAGTAGTATTAGTCTGTAGTGTACTGTAGTAGTTTGATACTGTAGTAGTTTTACGTGTACTGTATGTAGTATGTACGTAGAGTATTACGTGTATGTAGTAGTATTGTACGAGTACTGTACGTGTACTGTAGTAGTATTTAGTACTGTACGTTACTGTATAGTTTTGTACGTGTACTGTAATAGTATTGTACGTGTACTGTATTGTAACTGTAGTGTACTGTAGTATGTTTGTACTGTACTGTAAGTATTGTAGTACGTGTACTAAGTAGTTTGTACTTAGTACGGTACTGTAGTATATTTACGGTACTGTAGTAGTATTACGTTACTGTACGTGTACTGTATTGTGTACTGTAGTATATACTGTACGTGTAGTAGATATTGTACGGACTGTAGTGTATTCGTGTACGTAGTATATTTAGTGTACTGTAGTAGTATTGTCGTTACTGTAGTAGTATTTACGTGTACTGCGTGTTACTGTAGTAGTATTGTACGTGTACTGTAGTAGTATTGTACGAGTACTGTAGTTGTCTTGTACGAGTACTGTAGTAGTATTGTACGTGTACTGTACGTGTATGTAGTAGTTGTACGAGTACTGTAGATGATTTACGTGTACTGTAGTAGTATGTATGTGTATGTACGTGTACTGTATAGAGTAATAGTAGTATGTAGTATGAATACTGGTAGACGTGTACTGTAGTAGTATTGTACGGTACTGTAGTAGTATTATACGTGTACTGTAGTATTGTACGTGTACTGTAGTTAGTATTGTACGTGTACTGTAGTAGTATTGTACGTGTACTGTACGTGTACTGAGTAGTTTGGTATGTATAGTATTGTACGTGTACTGTACGTGTACTGTAGTAGTATTATACGTGTACTGTACGTGTACTGTAGTAGTATTATACGTGTACTGTACGTGTACTGTAGTAGTGTTGTACGTGTACTGTAGTAGTATTAACTGTACGTATAGTATGACGTGTACTAGTAGTTACTGTACGTATATTTTACGTGTACTGTATGTATTGTACGGTACTGTACGTGTACTGTAGTAGTATTGTACGTGTACTGTAGTAGTATTGTACGTTACTGTACGTGTACTGTAGTAGTATTGTACGTGTACTGTAGTAGTATTGTACGTGTACTGTACGTGTACTGTAGTAGTATTGTACGTGTACTGTAGTAGTATTGTACGTGTACTGTAGTAGTATTGTACGAGTACTGTAGTAGTATTATACGTGTACTGTACGTGTACTGTAGTAGTATTGTACGAGTACTGTAGTAGTATTGTACGTGTACTGTAGTAGTATTTACGATATACAAGTATGTAATTAATAGTGTAACTTGTTAGTACTGTAGTAGTATTGAGTTATTTTCATTAAACAGAGTTCGAATACTGTAGTAACCTCCGAGTAACGTTATATATTGTACGTGAACTCAACTAGTATTGTAATAGCATTGTACGTGTTCTGTACGACAACAGAGGAGCTGGTGATGTCATTGTTGTCACTGTTTATCTTGACAAGTGTGAGTTAAATTAGTCGGTCCCATTGTTGGCATTGGAAGACAGCTTACTTTATCTTGACAGTTTAATCTGATTAAATAATTAAAAATCTCTGATGTTAAGCCTCATAAATGCATGGATCCGTCATATTTGTGAAAAGAATATGTATGCATTCCTTACTTTATAAATTATGCAGAGAAAATTAAGAGTCAACCTCAAAATGCACAGTAATTTCTTTAAATATTCTTGATTTTTTTTTTTTATATACAATGGACAATATCGATGCTTTATTCTTTTAGATATCATATTTCAAACTAAGTGGAAAATTATTTTGTCACTTCTTAAAATACTCTCTTTTTGTGTCTCAGTCTGTCTCTAACGTTCACGTAATGCATTGTAGAAAGCGTATACAATCAACAAAATTATGATTTTTAGACGGTGCAGTCGTCTTACGCTTGAAAACGAATTCGGGCCTCGCTGATTTGCCTATTTTCCACGGCAAATTTAACTGTACCTCTCCGTGCTTTGTGCGGATCCATGCAATGCGATTCTGCACTAGCGAATACGAATGGAATATGTTACACAGATGTTTAAATCATAACAGTAACCGCTTATATTGTATTATTGTTTGTTAACATGTTTTCTTTTACCATTATTTTGCACTAGAAACATCTATTTTAGCGTGAACAAAATTCGTGACATTTCTTAATCAGAACAGCAACCCATTTTGCATAAACGAAGACGAAGATCTATTCCTGTAAAAAAAAAAATATGCAGCGCTCCGTATGTATGTAATTGACCTAAAAATAGTCCACACGTAATTTTGCAATATGGCGAGATAAGTTCCTCCCAGAGCATTTCTTACCTATGAAATAGAAAGGAAAACATTCTAGTATCTTAAATAATCATTACCTTGTCAATTTCTAAATATACACAATAACAGATAGAATGTATACATCAGGTTTGCCTAGTACTGAAGAAAAAGAATGACCTACTTAGGTATGCAACTTTATGAATGAAAGGTCCACGACCCTAACTCTGGACTATAAATTAACTTGCAGAGAGCGAATAGTAACAGCGCGTGGATTTTTGTCTTTATATGATTGCTTCAATAACTTAAGAAACGCTGGGTTAAGAATTATAGCTATTTCATGTTAATCCTGTCGCCGTCTCTCAGCGCATAGTGCGCTTTGATTCTCCTATTCTTTTTAAAAGGTCTTCTCTTCTCTGATGAATGATCTTTTCTATTACTTTCACGCACGTATGTATTTATGTTTACTATAGTTTATGTCTATGAATTTGTATATTGTCATTTCATGCTAATAAAATGATGAGTTGGAATTGACTCGACATGAGTTTATGCTATTATGACAATATTGCTGCGTAGAAAAGAATATGTTTTGTTCTTCAAAATATAAAATTGATTCTAGATAGATATAGAGGAAATATTTAATAAAATTACACCAAGACATTGCGTTTTTTCTGATCTGCATACGAATTTAAATGATATTTTTGTTTTACCATCATATTGAGACATATTTAGTTTTGATTTATGCAAACTGATAAACATATCTACATCGTCAAAATGTTGGTTGTCTTACAAATATACATTTCATACTATTAAAGTAGATAGGACTGACACAGAAAAAAAATATAGTCTATTTGTTTGAAGTTTTCTGTCTTAATGTTACAGAGTTCCGAAATTTTAGTTCTAACGAACGCGACAAAATGTGCCATGACCTAGTAAATGTTTTGCGGTCAATATGATTTCAAAATATGTACTCGTATCTAATGTTTCCAACATGTCAACAATTCCTGTATGTCACGCTTGTAATCTATTATCCTGCAAATATTTTATATATACGATATAATATGATGTTTATTGTCTTTCAGCATAGCTGTCTAACTCCACTTTTGATCTAACTACGGATGATAACGCAAGATAAGACCAGATGAATATTTGAACGATTTTCATTGGTAAAATGTCTATATTTAAGGAAAACAGTTAAGCATCATTGTTGGTTGTCATGAAAATAATTGAAACATGTGTTTTGTGATTACGGGATGAAAAAGTATAGTTTATTTTTATTTTTATAAATGAATAGTTGTTTTATCAAAACACTTCCCTTATCAGACGGACATTGAGATTTGGGCTTGGGCTTATAAACAGTTACATTATATTATAGTTTAACTATCCCCGTATGACTGAAGACGGTAATATTCCGCTTCATTACAATGCCGTTAGCTTTGAAAGGGAAGCTTTTTAATTTATGCTTAATTTGACTTCCAGAATGAAATAATTTGTACATCAAATAACCATTCTATATCCTCAAAAACTTAATTCCTATCAACGCTGGGGTCCAGGGTTCGAACCCCGTTGGGGGCAGGGATTTTCCATGAGCTTGCGAATCTAGGAACCGTCTAGGAGGGTTAGTATAAGTTGCAAAAACTTGTTTCCCGATCGACGTAACATAGATAAGTTTAAACTAACGACGTATATCTTTTTTAAATAAACTCAAGTCTATTATGTCTTTAAAAGTATATAAGCCAGTCATATTTGGAATAGTGAAGTTCAATAATCAATTTATTATTTTAAGTGGTAATTCATAAGTAGCAAAAAAGTACTGCAATTCTTTGTTAGTGACACTATTTAGCTCTATTAGATCCTGCTAACGCGCGGTGTTTTTTAACTTTGACCTATCAAACTATAATGACACAAAATGGGCCATCATATATTATACAAATAATTTACCTTTATTATATTGTAAATTACATTATGTAAATTTACTACTTTGTAGAAACAAAACTATTGTTATAACTTACGTTATATAATGTTTGTATCATTATTAAAATGTTATTGGACACACCTCAACTTTCAAAATATATTTGTACTGACCTCTTAGTTATTAACATTTTATTTTCGTTTATGCATTGCAATTAATCAAAGATAGCCACGAATAAACCCTTCAGAAACATACTTAGTTTATTACGCCCTAACAATATACGTAAATGAAGACATTTTGTATAATTGCCGTAAAACCATGATGCGAGGCGATACAAGAGAAGGAAACAGTCAATCTTTATAAGAC
This sequence comes from Solen grandis, assembly GCA_021229015.1. Classification (NCBI taxonomy): domain Eukaryota; kingdom Metazoa; phylum Mollusca; class Bivalvia; order Adapedonta; family Solenidae; genus Solen; species Solen grandis. Next base: position 8,720,549 of record CM037778.1, read on the forward strand.
CAACTGATGTAGATACCATTTTACATCCGTGAGGACTCTCATTTCTGCCATTTTGTATTGGCGGCTCATGACGCCAAAAATCATACCATTACTCCTTCATTCCAGTGCAAACGCCAACATGCAACGAAATGAATCCGTGATATGGGAGTTTGGGTGTCAATATCACGACTTGGCTATGCCTATATTTCGGCGTAGCTGTATAAAATTGATTTTGACCTACTTTTTAACCAATCAAATGTTGGTATGCAAATAAAACCAGAGTAAATGAAAAACTATTATTAGCTTGTATAATTTATTTTTAGGATATTTAGGATATTCCAACATAAAATAGGAGTTTCAGGTTGTATATATATATATTTCTACTTGGTATAACAGGTTTCGTTTTCAGTTTAAGCATGAAAAGTAACAAAGTTATGAAAATTTAACACTTCCTTATCAATTTAGGATTGATGCTTTGGCAATATGATTCAAAATAACTAAATAAAAAGCAGGCGTATGTCTGTTTTAGACCGCGATTTCACCGAATTTGTAAAAGGGGACTTAGCCTTCAGGGGAGGTAATTATTGTGGAGAAGTTGTGCAGATTATGCGATTTATGATCTTACGGTTTCGCTTGGTTACATATGAATTGTCATATGAATTGTTTTAAACGTGGTAACGACTATGAAGTTTCTTTTTAGTTATTATCTTTTTTTGGAATGTTTTTTTTTTGTTAACAATACGTAGATCTGTATGAAGACATCACGTCTATGTATTCTTTCTTCTGGGAAAGTAAGCTCATCTTTGTTTAATTATGATTTTCTTTCTTATTCTTTCAAAAATGAATCAGTTCCTAGAACGGAGCGCCAATATAATATGAAAACAAACGAGACCGACAAATTCCAAAAAATTTGTGTTGGTTCCGGCGTCCAAACGACAAAGTATTTTTTCTCTCCGATATGTTGCCGTTCCTTCAATCCCTGTCTGCACGATATCACGAAATTTACTCACAGCACAAATTCTTGTAATATGAACCATAGAAAATTATCCTTGGCTTTATGAATGTTTCGTTGTACAACTGATTATACAAAATAAATGATACCAATAATGCTAGTAGCATAATTTGTTTACACCAAACATAATAATGACAATAAAACTGATAAATAGATAGATAAATAACAATGTGCAAAACATCATAAATAACAATTACTCAGACACAAAAAAGAGTCAATGTCACTGGCTCGGCGCAATAGCTTAGTTGTAGAGTGTCGGCTTTGTGATCGGGAGGTCTGGGGTTTGAACCCCAGCCGAGGCACTTTTCTCCGATGATCGCATCAAACCAGAGACGTATGAAATTGGTACCGGATGCACCGTTGCCAGGCACTCGGCAAAATGAGGCGGCTATGGGAGCTCTGAGTGATCAGTAATAATTCTTCATAGGAATTTGTCTCCCGTGTATCGATGCTATACAACGGGCATTTAAAAGACGGGTGCATTCGTATAAACAACAACAACAACAACAACATGACCCTAATGGAAATACGCGCTTTCACTTTCGTTGGTTATCTTTGACCACAAAGTCTAATTAAATACAACATCGACTCTCAAAGACAAATGATGCTAATTACAGTTTTTGTTTAGTCAGAAGCCATGCAAGCACGACAAGATACATATGATCTAATTTATTCATTATGCTGATTCTACAATCGCATTAAAGTAATGAAGACATACATATTAGAATTTAATTAGTTACATATCTTATTAAATTCTCATAACTTATATTAATCACTCTCGATGGCTCTGATGGCGGCGTATGTGGTCATTATTGTGGGAGGAAAGCGGCAGACTCGGAGAAAACCCTAGTTTCTGGACCGGCGATCACTGTATCCTCTCACGTACGTGACCAGGAATCGAAACAGGGACGCAATGGGTAAAAGCGAAGCGCGTTACCACTACGCTATCCATTAGTTTAAATGCATATGTATGGATAAAAGTTTATTCACTTTTCAGAATATGAAAATATAATATACTACATTTGTGCTTCATTGTAGAGTTAAAGTATGAATTATACATTTTTTTAAATCTGTACTGAAACTTATTTCTATGGGCAATAAAGCGCAGTGGATCAGTGGATATGAGATAAAGCAAACTAATTTATCATCCAATTAAGCCCTACCATGCCAAATTTTGGCATCAATTGGATTTATTCTTTCTTCATTTTGGACTGTACCATTAGTTGTTAATGGGGATGTTTGCTAAAAATGTATTAACTGAATGGGGAACAGTGCAGACCATGGTAAGTCTGCACGGATTGCACTGGTCGGAAAGGCGGTCACAAGTACCCACAGCATTGTATGGGTTATATATTTAAGCAAATCAATAAATACCAAGTATAATAAAATATTCGTCATACGTCTTTTGTCATTCTGCAATAATAATTGTTTATACCATCGTGGATGACTGATTTACAACGACAGCCATTAATTTGGCATGTCTACCAATTACTCCAGAGTATTGGCGGACGAGACGAACTGCCAATTATCGGACGAGTTGATCGTTGGGTCTCACAAAGACTGTCTTTTTTGTCTTCAAGGCAAGTGGTCTGCAAAGAACAGGGGTTTTCTATCAAGCTTCATTTACAGATTTTTCTGTCCGTAGGCAGACGTCCTCAAAGGCCTAATCATTCTCTTATTGTGCAATAGAAGATGGTCTCATTTATTCTGGTTTTCGAAGGGCTTTGAAATGTAAGTAAATTATGCAAAGTGGTGTATTTTGGTAGAAATGACGCTTCGTAAAACAATAAATGTTTTGTTAGAATAAAGCATATATGTAACAGGAAATGGTATGAGTAAAGCGTAACAGGTAACACGATAATGCAAGATTGCATTTTCAATAAAAATGTTTCTTACTGAAAGCTGACTCCCTAATGTGACTTATTTTCTATCATTTCTAAGAATGAACTACCAAGAGGAATTACTTATTGGAATGCACAAAATAATCCAAATTAAGATACAATATGGCCAACACAAAGTTGAGATTAATGATTTAAAAAACGAACATTCATGGGTAAATCCGTTCCATAATCTCGGTGAAAAATCTGAGAAATATTCATTAAATGTTTGATATTATGAATAACATACACAGTAAAAGATATATCTTATCATTCTTATTGAGAAAATTATGCTTGGTTAATTTGAAATAATGTCACATTAACGAACTTTGGTTAAAATGATAATTATGAAATATGACGAAAAATTGAAAACGCCACATCGGGTTGATCTCCCATAGCGAAGTTTAACTCGATGCTCTAAAACCGTGAAGCGGTGTTTTCAAAGAAGGTAAAAGAATATACGATCAGCAAAAATCTCAAAAGACACCCTTTATATATTCTGCACTAAATCTAATAAAAGTTACTTGAACATAAATTTGCTTAAGATGCTTGACAATATGCATTTCTAGAGAAAGTTTTAATGCTATTTAATTTGTTTCGCAATTCAGTACGAACATTAGCTCAAAATACTCGATGAGCGTGTAACCCCCATATATGACGGGTATTACACTGAGCGATACAGTTTTACGAACGCATTAAAAATTCATGTAAAATGTACTTGAAAGCACATGGAATGAATTTCAAACATTTATCCGAACATTTACTCTTGGTCTGTAAGCAGTATATACATAAGGCTATTCCTATTCACTATTTCAGATTATACTAGTTTTTGCATCTTATGATATATGAAGGCACGGACAGGGTAATTTCTCTGAGATGATTATTCTCGTTTAAGAGATATTACATTATCGTTCAGAGGACGTAGGTTATTTTTAATTTTGTTACATGTATTTCTTTGACTTCCCATAAAGTTTGATGATGCCACCTATCATTGTCACAAATAATTGTACCAACAACCAACAAAATGAACTTTTTGCCACAAGTTTCTGTACATGGATGTCGCAGCGAGGAGGATGAAACTAATTGATATCAAATTTTCCAGATTATGTAATTATGACATTTTAATATTTTCTGTTTACGGTTTTATGCAAGACACGCTCGCGACTAATTGCAAAATCGTCTATTTTAGACAGAAAATCTGATATAAAGCTATTTGCTTTTTAAATATTCAAACAAAAATTCTCAGACATCCTTAAACAAATCTGAGTACATTTGTACTTTTAATCCTGATGTCAAGGATATTATAGCTCAGAGCGTGCAGATTATGAAACTTTATATTGTCTTGGTATGGTTTCGTATGTTTTGCCATCATCAGTGCTATTGATTTTATTCATATTCATCTTTTCAAACAACAACACCAAAAAAACAAACAACAACACCCCCCCAAAAAAACAAAAACAAAAACAAAACATCAACAACAAACAGAACAAACAAACAGACATCGACATATATGACGGCGTAAACGTTCGAATAACAAACATTATTGTCAAACTTTAACATAATTGTCAAACATTTTGAAGATGTGCCTTGTCTAGTGGTGACATACCTGACTGCGGATCCGTATATTGCAGGTTTGAATCTTTCATAACCTTATCAGGCGTAAGGTACTGGTCCAAAAAACCTTTAGGAGAAAGAAAAGTGAGTAATAATATGCAAATAAGCTTTTAAAAGAAGAAAGAACAAACAGTGTTATAAATCAAAATGTTTGCCAGAGTTTGTAGTCTATTAAACTGCCTCCATAAACTGGCAAAAGTGGTGGTTTTCCGAAAAATCCAAGATGGCCGCAAAGATGGCCGCCATATGAAAATTGAAGCTTAATTATGTAAAGAGTTTACATTATACATGCTAAAATAAAACACGATCTAATCAAATAATGATTGTTAGTAAAATCTTACTTGTAGAAAGAAAGTTACACGAAACGGAGTGCTATGGCGTTCATGTTCTTATTTGCTTCGATTTTTAAAATCTAAGAATCTACTAAATGCAGTTATAGATTTTTCACTATCTTCCAAGGAAAAAAAAGTACTGGCCTAAGGGCGAGCACAAGATCCGCCGAGAAGAACTTACTTTTAAAATAACGTAAAGAGAAGTTAAAGTAATTTTGAATAATAAAAAAAAGGAGCTTCCCGATATATCCAAAATACATGTACACATATGTACCTTCTTTAATAACTTGACAATCGCAAATGGTATGCAAAAGCTTTTAAAAGAGGAAAGTCAATTTTCTTGCGTATTTGTCTCGTTATGCACAATTTTAGAAATCCATAAATTTCCCCTTTTGTTACTTTATTTATTCTTATTTTTACTACTTTATTCTTGAATATCGGGAACACCGGTACGTGACCAGGAATCGAACCCGGGACGCTATCCAGGAACCACTGAAATGTTGAATTCACCATTTCTAGCCGAGCCCCACTTTCTGAAATGATTCCCTCTTTCAAGAATCCCGTCAGTAGAAAATAGATATGTTAGGAGCCTTTGTAAAGAAAAAAAAATTCTTTGACATCTTAACGTATGTATATCTAGTTTAAAAGTAGACTTGCAGCTATCATGACCAAAATATTTTAAGCTAGAATGACGTGTTATTAAATTCAACTTTAAAGCGCGTAGGAATACTTTAAAAACTGGATATCGCTAATTCTGTTAGGTTATTTCTATATTTAGTCAGTTAATAAGGTAGAATAGAATAAATTCGTATCGCTGACACCTGTGTGTGTTTCGTAAATTTCAAATGAATGCGAAATGTAATTTCAGCTTCCTAACTATACACCGTAAGAAAGATCATAAAACTCATAATTGGTATTTTCCTTTACGACGATTTGTCTCGGAGGATGGAAAAAAAAATTCTAAATGAATTCATATCCCAGATGTGTTTCACTGTAGCATAATATCAGAAAATTAAAAAATTATAAGTTATTGTTCTTTTATCCAAAATTAATATCATATTGGAAGTATCTAATCTGAATAACTAAACAATAAAAACTGTGGACATTTCGAGGATTGGCTTATAAAAAAGAAGAAGAAGAAGAAGAAGAAGAAGAAGAAGAAGAAGAAGAAGAAGAAGAAGAAGAGAGAGAGAGAGAGAGAGAGAGAGAAACACCCAAAGTACCGTTATATGGCCCCCAAATTAAGTTCCTCCGGGGATTTAACTATTTATATATTAAATAAAAAAGTGTTATGAGACCCACCGCCCTCCTCATTTCAAATGCCCTACCCGTGAAGGTAAAAAGAAGTTTTCAATTCCGCCCTGGTAACATAAAAGCGTTTCTAGATTAAAATATAGTTACAATAACGATTTCAAGTGCCCCTACCCCCGATTTGAATATTCCTGGGAATATGAAAGCGTTTTCAAAGCCGCTTCTTTAAATTTTTTATTTTTTTTTTTTTGTTGGGAATATTAGAAACGTTTTTTCGGACCCCCAATTTTCAAATGTCCTGCCTAAGAATGTTTTTATCAATAATACATACTTTATTAATTAACGAAGATAATAATTTAATATAAAATATACAAGTAATCATTTCCCGAATAAACAAAACATGAAAGGGTGCTGGGGTACAGTTGAAAACGTTCCAGGAGAGAGAGGTTAGTTCGTATTTATGTGGAATTTGAAAACCCCAAAATGGGATGGTAGCTTGTAAATATCACACTGGCATTACAAAGTACCTGTATAAAAGGCAGCAAAGCAATCTTTCTACTACTAGTATAATTTCCACGTATTTAATTTATTCGGTTTTGTATTCATCCGCAGAATAGCAGAAATAAATTAACCGTAAAATTCAGGCGTAATAAAAAAAAGTTACCTGTTACCACTAACCCGACCGACCCTATTTTTTGTACCGACCCTAGACTTTTTAGCTCACCTGAGCACAACGTGCGTCCGTCGTCAACAATTTCTTTAAACAACATCTCCTGCTAAACTACTCACTGGATTTTGATAAAACTTCACAGGAATGTTCATTATGGGGCCCTTTACCATAGTTGTTAAAATTATTTTGATTGGTCAAAAATCTAGGTCACAGGAGCTAAAAATAGATTTTAAAAATGAAAATTTTAAAAATCTTCTTCTCCGAAACCACAAGGCCTAGCCTTTTGATTTTTAGCTTGACACACGTGTCATGGGAGCTTGACGCTTTCGGCGTCCGTCGTCCGTCCGTCCCTGCGTGCGTCTTGCGTAACTTTTCTTAAACTTCTATAAACCATTGGATGGTTTGACCAAAACTTCAAGGAACATCCTATAGACCTCTATCAAGTGTTCAAATTATTTGATTGTATAAATCACGGGCTAAAATGATTTAAAAATGAAAATTTAAAAAATCTTCTTCTCCGAAACCACAAGGCTACCCCTTTTGATTTTTGGTATGTAGCATGATCTTATGACTCTCTACCAAGATTGTTCAAATTATGACATGGGGTCAAAATTGGCCCCGCCCAGGGGTCACTTGATTTAACATAGGCTAATAGAGAAAAAACTTGAAAAAATCTTCTTCTCAGAAACCACAAGGCCTCGAGTTTAGATTATTTGGTATGTAGCATTGTCTATTGATTCTACCAAGTTTGTTCAAATCTATGACCCTGGGGTCAAAATTGGCCCCGCCCCAGGGGTCACTTGATTTAACATAGGCTAATAAGGAAAAAACTTGAAAAATCTTCTTTCAGAAACCACAAGGCCTGGGTTTAGATATTTGGTATGTAGCATGGTCTTAGATCTCTACTAAGATTGTTCAAATTATGCCTGGGGTCAAAATTGGCCCCGCCCCAGGGGTCACTTGATTTAACATAGGCTAATAGAGAAAAAAACTTGAAAAATCTTCTTCTCAGAAACCACAAGGCCTCGAGTTTAGATATTTGGTATGTAGCATGGTCTTATGACTCTCTACTAAGATTGTTCAAATTATGACCCTGGGGTCAAAATTGGCCCCGCCCCAGGGGTCACTTGATTTAACATAGGCTAATAGAGAAAAAAACTTGAAAAATCTTCTTCTCAGAAACCACAAGGCCTCGAGTTTAGATATTTGGTATGTAGCATTGTCTAGTTGATCTCTACCAAGTTTGTTCAAATCATGACCCTGGGGTCAAAATTGGCCCCGCCCCAGGGGTCACTTGATTTAACATAGGCTAATAGAGAAAAAAATTGAAAAATCTTCTTCTCAGAAACCACAAGGCCTCGAGTTTAGATATTTGGTATGTAGCATGGTCTTATGACTCTCTATCAAGATTGTTAAAATTATGACCTTGGGGTCAAAATTGACCCCGCCCCAGGGGTCACTTGATTTAACATAGGCTGATATAGGAAAAAAACTTGAAAAATCTTCTTCTCAGAAACCACAAGGCCTCGAGTTTAGATATTTGGTATGTAGCATGGTCTTATGACTCTCTACCAAGATTGTTCAAATTATGACTCTGGGGTCAAAATTGACCCCGCCCCAGGGGTCACTTGATTTAACATAGGCTGATATAGGAAAAAAACTTGAAAAATATTCTTCTCAGAAACCACAAGGCATAGAGTTAAGATATTTGGTATGTAGCATTGTCTAGTGGATCTCTACCAAGATTGTTCAAATTATGACCCTGGGGTCAAAATTGGCCCCGCCCCAGGGGTCACTTGATTTAACATAGGCTGATATAGGAAAAAAACTTGAAAAATATTCTTCTCAGAAACCACAAGGCATAGAGTTAAGATATTTGGTATGTAGCATTGTCTAGTTGATCTCTATCAAGTTTGTTCAAATCATGACCCTGGGTTCAAATTTGGCCCCACCAAGGGGAATTTTTTTTAGAAAAAACTTAAAAACTTCTTCTCTGAAACCACAAGGCCTAGCCTTTTGATTTTTAATATGTAGCATGATCTATGACTTTCAACCAAGATTGTTCAAATTATGACCCTGGGGTCAAAATTGGCCCCGCCCCAGGGATCACTTGATTTAACATAGGCTAATAGGAAAAAAACTTGAAAAATTTTTTTTTGGGCATTGTCTAGTCGATTCTTACCAAGTTTGTTCAAATCATGACGCTGTGGTCAAAATTGGCCCCGCTCCAGGGATCACTTGATTTTACATAGGCTAATATAGGAAAAACTTGAAAAAATCTTCCTCTCCGAAACCACAAGGCCTACCCTTTTGATTTTTTTAAAACCCGGGGAAACGCCGCAGGGGTCACTTGATTTAACATAGGCTAATATAGGAAAAACTTGAAAAAATCTTCTTCTCATAAACCAAAAGGCCTAGCCTTTTGATTTTTGGTATGTAGCATGAAAAATCATTAGATATTTGGTGTGCAGCATTGTCTAGTAGATCACTACCAAGATTGTTCAAATCATGGCCCTGGGGTAAAAGGAGCTCACTACCAAGATTGTTCAAATCATGGCCCTGGGGTCAAAATTGGCCCCGCCCCAGGGGTCACTTGATTTTACATTGACTAATATAGGAAAAACTTGGAAACATCTTCTTCTCAGAAACCACAAGGCCTGGAGTTTAGATATTTGGTATGTAGCATGATCTTATGACTCTCTACCAAGATTGTTCAAATTGCCCGGGGAAAATTGGCCCCACCCCAGGTCACTTGATTTTCAAATCATGGCCCGGGGTCAAATTTGGCCCCGCCCCAGGGGTCACTTGATTTAACATAGGCTAATATAGGAAAAAATCTTCTTCTCAGAAACCACATGGCCTGGAGTTTAGATATTTGGTATATAGCATTGTCGTCTACTGGGTCTCTACAATGTTTTTACAAATCATGACCATTGGGTCAAATTTGGCCCCACCAAAGGGGTCCCTGATTTAACATAGGCTAATATAGGAAAAAACTTGAAAAATCTTCTCAGAAACCACAAGGCCTGGTGTTTAGATATTTTTAGGTGTGTAGCATTGTCTAGTGAATCTCTTCTACGTTTGTTCAAATCATGGCCCTGGGGTCAAAATTGGCCCCACCCCAAGGTTCACTTGATTCAACATAGACTAATATAGGAGAAACCTGAAAAATCTTATCAGAAATCACAAAGCCTGGAGTTTAGATATTTGGTATGTGACATGGGCTAATAGACCTCTACCAAGTTTGTTCAAATCATGAATCATGCATTGTCTAGTGGATCTATATTTAGTTTGTTCAAATCATGGCCCTGGGGTCAAAACAGGGATCACTTGATTTTACATTGACTTATTTTGGAAAAAAGCTAGAAAAATTTCTTCTCAAAAACCACAAGGTCTGGAGTTTAGATATTTGGTATGTAACATGGGCTAATAGACCTCTACCAAGTTTGTTCAAATCATGACCCTGGGGTCAAAATTGGCTCTGCCCCAGGGGTCACTTGATTTTACATAGCCTAATGATATCAGGTGAGCGATCCAGGGCCATCATGACCCTCTTGTTTTTCGTAATATCATAAATAAAAAACAACATTAAATTCGAAGGTAAATGGTAAAGGATTAAACTACTCGCCAAACCATATTCTCTCACATTTTATATTTAAAATTCATCCTAATTTTGTGGCCAATCAGAAGCTCTGAAAAATCAAATTAATCAGCTACTTCATTAATGCAATAAATCACTTTTCTTTTTTCTATTTAACCATATACAAAATAGATAGATCTTTTAGACAAAATCAGGTATTTGTCACAGGGTAACTTTTTAGTCAGTTACAGTCTTTTAAGACATTTCTCCCGACAATAGAAGCCTACGCTCGCTTCGGTCTTCTTTTGTCTGTAGAAATGTCTGAATAGACTATATCCTATACATATTACACACACACACACACACACACACACACACACACACACAGAGGGAAACACGTATTGGTTATTACAGTAGCATATTAACGGTATCAGATTTCAAATTAACAAAATAGATACTGTTTGTTTAATCACATTCTTACGTTTAGCTAAAGTACTTAGCGGTTAGAATGGAATTAAAAGATTTTCGCTCCTTTATTCGATTTTAAAGACGTCATCAAGTGTGAGTAAATCAAGCAATCAATAGAAACGTGTTCACAAATTTTCTAAGCTTCACTTTCCCACCTAATGGATTAATAAGATTAATTAAATTTAAAGCTTTTCATTGACATCAATTTTCTTCTCCGCACAGACCATAATTCTAAGACACCTATAATGTTTTGTCATGAAAATTAGCCTTATTTCTATATCTGTTATTTTGAATCATATGCCAAACGTTTTAACCAATCTTAAGCAATTTCGTTTAAATAACGCTTTTACTGAGCCTATGCGACGCACTTACCGCGTGCAAATGCGCCATCTCCCTGGACGTATTTACATCGCCCCGAATACAACAATCGTGTCGCATGGGTAATATGCATGTCTCGTGTCTAGTTCGTCCGAAGTGGGCCTGCTCTGTCGACATCGATAACGGAAATATCTCATACCATATTTAAACACAAGGATTTGAGGTAATGAAGGAAATTTACATTTATCATCAGAAAACACAATTAAATGTTTCCATACGCCTGAAATCGTGTCATCGATATAAATCCAGAAAGTTTGCGTCTGTGAATAACATCTGGACTCAAAGCCTGTGATGGTGAACGAATGGTATTCTGAGCTTTGCTCAGTGAAAGTAACCAACAAAGTAATAAATACTCTAGGATCGAATACCACCAACAATATTTAGGGCTAAGTAGTACTTGAATTTCAAATTACGTAGAAAAAGCATTCCGCCTTTCTGGTTTGACCAGATGCTCAAGACTGGGTTGACATTAATTATTACATTCATTTAGTTTTGGTGACAAATGTAATTAAAGTCGGACATTAATAAATAATTCAAACTGTTACATACCCTTGTGTCCAAACACTGACCTGGTAACAAAAACGTCGAACAATATGGCAAAGTATGGTGGCATATTTCTGCCAGCCACTTATCCACTTAGCTATGTCGAAACTTTTCTGAAAAATTGTCACATAGTCAGTTAGTATCTGGCAAAGTAGAAAACTTTCGTGTTATCCTCTTTGGTATCTTAACAAAACAAAACTGCCTGTTAGTGCCCACTACTGCCAGCCATATATTCACTTAAGATAACTGGTTTCTTGCCTTTTTTCAAGTTAGTCAGTTAAATTATGTGGATAACAAGCATTTTTTTTCACATAATTATATGGAAAAAGGCATGATATCCAGTTAAAATAAGTGAATATGTGATTGGCAGTAGTGGGCACTAACAAACAGTTAAGTCCTGTTAAGATACCTAAGTAGATAATTTGAAAATTTTTTTTAAACCCCGCAAAGAAATAATTTATCGCTTTTTTGAGACCCAGGATAACAGTTTATTTACGATCATTATTTTAATGACATAACCTTAAACTTTGATTCGTGTACTTATTAACTCAAATATCAAGTGGAACAATTTATATCTTATCTGTCAAAAGATTAAGCATTATACAGAATTTGATCTTATCTTTTTCAATCGATCTGGAAATCTTGACCTCTGCAGAGGAATATCCAATCTGGATATAAAATAATTTCATCGAGGGTGTTATTTAGGTCCCATCGACAGTATTTCAGTCATTTGGGGACATTTGTCTTCACGAGAGAAATAAAGCCTGTCACACTGCGATATCACGCTGTAGACTGGTGACATGATACCACACCCAGTCACATTATCCTAACACCGGGTAAATCAGTCCTGGAACTACCTTTATATGCAGAGCACCAAGCAAGGGAGCAACACTGTATACCTGTACCATTCTTTACGACTTTGGTATGTCGCGGCCTGGGTATTACAAAGCAATTTTATTTTTTGAGAAGCTGCTGTAGTGAATTTCATGTTCAAAAGAGCGATGCAAACTATTTATTTGCTTACACAACTAAATCTTACAGCTACGGAATTACTTGATCGAATTCCAAATTACAATTACAAATTCTGTTGAAAAAAAAAGTTAGACTTAGTGCAAAGTTAAGATAAAATAATAAAAATGTACAATTCATTTGAAGCAATACCGTTGTGCAATGTTAACACAAAATACCAGTACCCATATAAATTTTCTTGAAATTAAATTTACCTCCACAGAAAATAAATTCAGTTCCCCCAGAACATCTGGTTCAAATTGTTAATATTCTATGGTTCTATTTTAGTAATTTAAATTATATTTATTTATATTGATGCAAAATATACTATCGCTTTCAGAAATGAAATTAATAAGTGTTTCTCATTTACAAAAAAGTTTTCGGAGAAATTAATGAAATATACTTAAGGTGTCGCTATCAACCCAAAGTGGGTGGGGTGGTGAAAAACATAAGTTTTTCAGCCAAGACAGCAAACAGTGTGACTTAAGTGCATGCAAGATGAAGATGTGACAAGTCATTTAAATGTGAGGCCAAATCTGAAAGCTTTTTTGCAAACTGTTTTCTCTAAAAAAAGACTCTTACATGAAATGAATTTGTATACTGAGAATTTTTGAGTAAAAAACATGAATGAATGGAAGAAAATAACATATTTTTCCCCACCTCACCCACTTTGGGTTGACAGCAACACCGTAAGACTGCAATGTTATTAGTTTTTTTAATGTCAATGGATTCTTTTAATACAGAGAGCATGAATATGTCTCGAACTAGCACCACTTGGTTCTTCTACTGTAAAATAAAAAAAATCCCAAAGGCATTAAATCTTTACAAATATCAGCGAGAGAGAAAGAGAGAGAGAGAGAGAGAGATCGAGAGGGAGTATCTTGTGATGTATAAATTATCTATATAAGTCATAAGCCTCAATATGTATGTTTGTACATTGTTGTCCATACACAAACACGGGATGCTCGGGCTCCAAGTACTCTTCTAACATATCCCCTTGTTCTCCAACGTTACAGGTCATATACGTACGGAATCCAGTTTATGACACTTTGAATGTCGTGTGTCGCTGTATGAAGACGATGAACGACAGTTGTAAACGACACACGATAATATGAAATGACACACGACAATGCACGATATTATAGGGCGCATATGTTGCGATGACGAGCATTCATTTTTTGCACGAAATTTCGCAGTAAATGGCGACTGTCGTTTCAAAATGTCATGCGTCGCGTTGCATTGTCGTGTGTCGTTTCATATTATCATGCTAATATCGTGCACCGCGTGGAAAGGTCGACCTTGTCATTTACTGTTTTGCTGTCTTTGAAAGTGGAATGCAAAATGAAGACACTGTTTCTGTTTCTCTCCGTGGCTCTTGTTGTCATATTAACAGCGTTTGTTATCGGAGACAGCGACTGGCCGCTGGGACTGGGAAGTAATTTGTTTATTTTTTCTATAACAGTGTTTTGTAGTTGTTCCATTGCGTTTGAAATATTCCGACTTGTTTTACTGAGGCAGAGAGAGAACCAAATGAAATAAAATTAATTTAATAATAATGTATGCAAGATATATTCACATAGCAGGGGAAATATTTTTTTTTGCAAGTGGTCACTTTATTATTCCTTTTTTATTTGAATATGATAACAATTTTAAAATTTGGAATATAAGTTTACATTTGGTATATTATTATATTTAGTTTATATAAAAATATTACACAAGCCAAGCAAAAATATTTATAAATAAATTAAATATAAAGTATTATAAAAATATTACATCCCTCAGAGGGCGATAGAACAGAAAATTCAAACATTACATGTTAATATTAACCTCGGCTAACGCTTCGGTTGACATTACTTGTTAGCGTTAGCCGAGGTTAGCATTAACAAGTTAAGGGTGAACATTATGTTCTATCGCCCTCAGGATGTGATATTTATGATATCAACCAAAAAGGAACTATAGAAAATTATTTAATTCTACACAAAGACTTCACAAAATTAAATTAAAAGAGATATTTTAATCATAACGATTAATTGGCAAGTTTTAGTAAGCGTCAAGGCAAGGGAAGTAACCGCGGTATGATGTTAAAACCCGGTATGTGGTGTGCGCTTGCGCGTGAGGGTTAATTCGTTGAAACGGGGGTTACATTCAGATTGTTACCTTATGACGTTACAATAAGCTATATAGTAATAAACCAAATGAGGTATAAAAAAAACTGATTGATATGAATATACTGAATTTAAATTAATTAAAATTAATGTTGTTTTTTACATTTATTTACTGGAACTGACTTTTAACGTTGAAGAAATTAATTTGAATAATAAATATTATTATTCATGTTAATTTCTGACGCCATAGATTAACTAAGCTTAACGGAAACTCTAAACTGAATTTTGTGAAATCTTTGTGTAGCATTAAATAACTTGTTATATTCCGTTCGATATAATAAAATAAATATCACATCATTCAGAAAGCGACGGTACAGATTGTTCACCCGAGACAAGTTTTTCTTGTTTCTTCCGTTGGTCGCTTAAGCCTGCTTTGATCGTTTCAGATGACAACCTAGATACGGTGACATTTTACTATGGTAAGTGCAAGTGTGACGAAATATGCATCTGTAAAACAACGACAATCGCCGGTGATATATATATATATATATATACACACACGGTTAATCCCTTCTTCATTCCATATATACTAGAAATATGAAAAACAAACAAAATCAATTAATTACTATTTTGTAATTGTAGTAAGCACTCGGACAACCGACATGTGGAAAACAGCCAAACGTCCCATCTTACAAAACATTTGCAGCACATATAGAATAATTATGATGAATCCTAGTACATCTTACCTCCTAGACATGTAAATGAAGTTTATATAAAAAATAACGGTGTTGCACTGTCGGCTGTCCAAAGCTGAATGACTTAATTACTGGAGAGACGCACGGAGAGCACATGCCTTACAGCGACACCTACCCGTATATATTTCACGACAAAAGGAGATAATTTATCTGCTCATTCATTTCATTCAAACGCAGAAAAATACATTACTCTTACATGTATTAGTGGGTCATCATGTTTTACGCAGAGAGCATTAATAATCAATATGTAAATCGATAGTTTCAGTATGAAACATGCCATTTTCACACAAGTGTAAAAAGTGCCGCACGCCTTCATAATAGAAATAAACCTCGAGCTGGGCAAAGTGTTCAAACATCCGCTCCAAGGATGCTCGTTATTTACTTATCTGATTCATTAACTGGAATACTTACATGTACCTATATTTCACATATTTCCATTTATTTTTGTTACAGACGAATTTGTAATCTCCTTCGATGAACCAGAAAAGAGCGGTCGTACAAAGGTATCCATGGTCACCATCTGAAACGAAACAATGATTGGCAAAGACACATACACACGTAATAGTTTTGACAGTTCCATCTCTCTCTCTCTCTTCAGCTCGACTCTCCCTTCCTTTTAAACTCCTTCATACCTCTCTATAAGATTCATTTCGTATTTATTTTCCCTTTACTATGTTTATCTTTCCTTTATTTATCTGTCTTTTTTTTATAGGATATAGTCCGGGATTTATCTATCTACACTCTTTTTTTCATTTCCTCTTTTAATCTTTCTTTTTATCCCACCTTCGTATTGATTTAATCATATTTTCTTTAGATTGCAATATATCAAATTTTCGTCTAAAATATTAAAATATATCGAAGCTAGAAATCCGGAACAAGTTTAATTTGATGCCGTTATACGTTCATGTTCACAGTATTTGAAGTAAATACTTGAATACAATGTCGAGCCAGAAACGGATAATCGACCCCTCTTTGGATGTATTAAAGAGATTGTGTCACAAGAAATCAAAATTGGGTGCTTCCAACCACCCCCGATAAACGACAACGAGTTGACAACTGCTTTCGATGCTCTTACATCTTACATTTTCTGACGGCAATGACACCAAGAATGCATTCCATAGTAAATAACCCATAAGAATAAAACTTATTATAATTATAATGTACCTATATATTTCGCTTTTTTCTGTTGTTCTCGAAAGTGTAAACTTCCGTTACTTAGATACATAAAACTGACAATCTATCCTTCTTGAATAGGAGAGATAGAATGGTGGGCTTTGGAACAAAGGAAGGGCTATAAACATGAAACTGTAGCCTCACAACAATAATAACCCAACACCAACAAATCCGAAATTAGGCGGATAAAAAAATAAATAAATAAAAAAAATAAAATATCGGTCATTTTATAGGTATCTTCTTGAATAATATAAATACATGTAAAAAATATACAAACGATGCTTATTTTATGGACATAACCAAAGCAATAACACGCTAAGTCTGTAGAAAGTGACGAGATTGTGTTCCATGTTAGTATATCTCTAAACTGTTTGTCCGATTTTCGGAGCTCAGTTGTTGATGATTGAAAAGTTCACAGCAAAATACTCTAATGTTTCTTGCAATATTAAGAACGAATTTGCAGATCTAGCCAAAAAAGGGTGACTTAAAACAGTCGAAAAAAACATAGAGAATCCTATAGCCAACAAGAAGGGGGCTCGAAAAACAGTTTGCTAAGGGTACGTCACAAGAGAATTCAGCCAATGAGAGAGGGGAACAGTCTAATACTGTAAAATCATTAATTTTCGTTGACATTTAATTTCGTTGATTATGTACCTAGGGGAATTTCGTGGGTAAATATATTCGTGGATCTATGTTCTAGAAACAGAAGGTCTATATAAGAGACAAGTTTTCGTGGGGATTAATATTCGTGGATATTACCCTCCACGAAATCGACGAAAATTAGTGTCCCACGAAATTTAATGATTTCACAGTATATATAAATAGCCAGCGTTGGGAATCACAGTGAGATTAAGTTTTGTTTATGAAAGGTTTGTTGGGAAAGCGATACAATAAGCTTAATACTAACGAGATGAAGAATCTGTTTTCAGAAAATGTTATTCTATTTTCACTGAAACATGGTTAAACAAATCTTTTAATTATAATGTGAATAATTTCCATTATAACAGTTTACATAGGAAGCATAGAATGAAAGGAACAAAAGGAGGCAGTGGGAATGTAATTATTCAAACACATGATAGGTTAAAAAAGTGTTGTTTTTGTCAAAAGCTAAGAAGATTGTATAATATGGTTAAAGTTAAACAGGCAAATGTTTAAATGTGATAGTTTTTTTTAATGTTAGGATGAGCATATAATGCATCTTATGATATCAAAAGAGGGTGCTTTTCTGAGAAAAATATCTTCCTTATATATATTTGATATTTACTTTGAAAATGTATATGGAAATAATTGTATTTTTTTAATTGTCAGAGGATTTTAATTCAATTGTCGGTCCTTATATATTTTATAAATGGTTTTTCAAATAAGTGTTGTTGTTTTTTACTTTCATAAACATCGTTTATTTATTAATTTCTTCTCTTTTCAAACACTCGGATGTTTTATGTCAGGTAGCCCTCTAGCCGGCTTACGGTCATCGTCGAAGACCAAGGTATATATTCTGTTCTCACTACCGTATATACCGTGGTATTTTCAACTGGCAAAACTTTTTTTTTATGAATATCAATCAACGGAGAAATTAAACCACACGTAGTATTTTTAATACTTTTCGTTGAAGTTAGAAAAGCAGAAGCTGACATTCAAAATCCGAACACCTGTATGCAATGCACCATTTCATTAATCAACGGATACGTGCTGTCTCCGCCATGGATCAAATAAATTACCTAGTTGATAATCAAAGACTACTAAATAATTATCAAATAACCCACGGTCGACTGAGAATAAAAGTGTTTTGAGATAACTAGGTTTCCGACGATGGCGGTAGGTCGGCGGGTCTGTGCACTCGAGGTCATTCCTCCACTTACAATTATCTGGACGTCCCTATATAACTGAACCATTTTCGCTGCGACGATTTACAACAACAACAACAACAACAACAACAACAACAACAACAAGAACAACAACAACAACAACAGCAGCAGCAACAACAACAACAACAACTTATTTCACCGACTGACACTATCTTTACAATATTCCAATCACGGAATGGAAGTCCAGGCCATTTGACGTTCAGTTCACTTATCATGATCTGCATGCCAAAATTAATCATCCGTAATGACACCTCTTTTCAAGATGATGGGATGATGTTTAAAATCACATATCTTCTTATCAAATTAATTCGGTTGAATGGTACTTTGTCTTAACACGCGAACACTTCATTAATCTACAGAATGTCATCTGAGATAAAGCTTTATGTCTGTGTTGGCATTAACAATAAAGTATCTGCCTTTGAGTTTTAAATCGTTGGGAAGTAAAATGGCGCGATTAACTAGAAAGAAATATCAGTTAGTTATTTAACATCAGCACAGTATTTTGCACATTCAGCACATTTTGCCACTAATATGATTAAAAATAACTTAATAATGCTTGTATATT
The DNA here is from genome assembly GCA_021229015.1 of Solen grandis. Classification (NCBI taxonomy): domain Eukaryota; kingdom Metazoa; phylum Mollusca; class Bivalvia; order Adapedonta; family Solenidae; genus Solen; species Solen grandis. Next base: position 8,739,724 of record CM037778.1, read on the forward strand.
GTACGGTTGGCATTGAACTATCATTTTCGACTGTCGGCGCAGTCTTTAGTAGTGTGTAAATCAAAAGCAGGCGTCGTCTTATCCATGGGAACATTCAATTTAAGCGTGAACATTTATGAAACAGAGCAGTAACCCTGTTTGCATACGTTTATACGATTATTTTTTATGATAACAAGTTTTTCCCTTCCAAACGTCCTTCTTAAACTTGTAATAGAAAGGCAAACATATTATTTATATTAAATGATCTAATACGTCGTCGAATTTCTACATGCGATCGGTTGCATCAGGTTCACTACTACTGAAGTAAGGCAATGGTCTCCATAGATGTAAAACATAAATGGAATCTAGGCAATGAACCTCACTTTGGACCATTATGAAACAAAAAGCGAGTTCAACTGATTTACTAGAGTAGTCTAGATTTTAACTAGAGTTGCAAAACAACAACAACAACAACAACAACAACAACAACAACAACAACAAAAAAAAACCAAACGGGGAGTAAGTCTCTCCTTACTGTAGGGCGTTGGTTAAAATAGCAATCGATACGATTTATAGAAGTTAGATTAATAGAGTTCAAAAACAACAGCAAAAGAAGAAAAGAAAAAAAGAAGAAAACAACACACAAAAACAACGTGTGGAGTAACGTCTTACGTCCTTAGCCTTGGCCTGGTTTAGAATATAGCTAAATCATGCATATACTATAGTGTCTTGAGCACTTTGATCACATCATATAGTAGTCTTGTCAGGACAATATGAAATCTTATAAACTTGTTGCCGACTACACAGTAAATCGAAACTCGTTCAGAAATATTGACTTTGTCTTCATTCTCACAATTATGAGAAAGCAATGAAAAAAGACAAAACCGTTTTGATGACAAAACTGAACTTCTGCCGTTACCTATGCTTTACATCACGAACTATCGATATATCGCATCGTACGTTGCGCCAATACTTGCGTCAGAGGGAGCCGATTCAGACAAAGTTTAAACCGCACGCAAACTTCGAATTTCCTCCCGTCTATTCGTTACCGAGCACAGAGATAGATCCGATAGTCGAAAAGTTTTTATTACATCGTCTAATCATTGCTGTTTTGAAACAATCAGAGTGAAAAGAGATTATTTCTGGACTCGTAAAATGAAAACTATACTACGAGTAAAATAAGAAAGGTACACATCACATGTGTCAGATAAATTAATCAGGACTTACTATAGTATTAGCATTTTTTGTAAAGGGCATTTAGAAGTATATATGCGTAAATGGTAAAACTTTAAACGTCCAATATAGAGATTTATAAGGGATCTCACGGTATAAAAATTGATTTAAAGTCGATGTTTTCTTTTAAGAGCTTGAGATCGGGGTTGCATGTTTTATACATATTTATTTATATATCAGTTATGCGCTATTTAAATATTAGGTATTGCCTTTTCAATAAGCGATGATAGTTTTGTTCTAATTGTTTGTATTAAAGAAGTTAACAAACAAGAGAAATCAAAAGTCGATCGATTAGCTGCAGAATAATGAACGTTTAAAATGGGAGATTTTTCTGAAATCCCTGAAGATTTTATGGACCAAAAATGTTAATTTAAAATCAAAACAGGCTGATGACACAAGGATTACACGCAACACAACAGAGACATTTTCTATAGAGCACCATAGGCGGTACAAACTAGTCAGTACTAATTCAAGCAATAACTATGTTTAACGTCCCACCGATAATATTTTATCTATTTGGTAACTATATCCACTGAGACAAATTTAGAAATGCCATATTGCAGTATCACGCCGTAGATATATAGATATATATATATTATACCACATTCAGTCATATCATCCTGACACCGGGCCGACTTGTTCTGCAGCGATTCTTGTATGCTGAGCTCCTTGCAAGGGAGCTATATCACTACCATTTATTAAAACGTTGGTATGTCGCAGCCAGGGATCTAACCAACGACCCCCCAATTCCGCGGCGGACGTTACCGGGACTGGAATATCAGGATATGCTTTTCAATGCCGGTATTTTAATTTTATAATGAGCATGGATGGAGCCTGTATTTTTAGCAATCTGTTTTTCATCGGAATTAACTAGTTTCTAATTTGTCCGGAATATATTTTTGTCATACATTGAGCTATTTTAAAATGACAAGATAGAGCGCAGGGGAATGAACCAGTTTCAAAAATCAAATGGCAAAGTCACACTAAAAGGTTGAAGGTCAGCAGTGGGTACAATAAATCCTGTCTGGGCAGTTCATCGTACATAACTCCAGATAGAGTACTGCTTTTTAAAATGTCCACATCTCTTTTATGCATTTCTCTTGATTTGGAAGCGGAAAATAATATGTTTTATACAATTTGATTGTGAGCTACTTCGTCACAGAGTCATCATATATTTGTTAACACGCGCGACCTACAACCCACCAAATACATGTAGCTACTAAAAACTTCTAAGCCATCGTCAACATCAAAATGATAGCAGGTATAAGTTATACACGTAACAAGATAAATTTTGATGTCAAGCATCAAAGACGCCGCACATGTTTTTGAAGCACGACTTATGATTATGCGGCTCCATTGGCAAACAATTCCATACTGGCGTCGCGTTTCCACGCGGCTTCAATATCTGATAATAATTGTATATGCAACACTTTTAATTCATTCCTCTTATCGTTGCTGATGACAGATGAACGTCAGTATCTTAAAAAACTCAAGGAACCCAAATTAGAATATATTTTAGTTTATAAATCATAATGTATTTGATTACACATGCATCAGTTTCTTATGAAATGACGTGATTTCAATACCAATATGTTTAATAGTGCAATGAAATAGAGAAATTACCTAATATGGTTCGGTATCAGGGTGGAAAAATATCGACATATGCACGTTTGTTGTTATTCTTAAAGTAAAACAATAGACAAACGATCGTACCCAGGTTGCTTTCAAAGAAAACGAAAATATGGGCTAGATAGTAACAGTGTTTTTAGCGCTCAAAACATAAAAGTAGTTCCAGAACTGGTAGTCCAGTGTACATTGTTGTATTTATAATGTAACTTTATGTTGTAATGTCAGTTATGGCAACTCAGTGAGGCAGTATTGTAGCGTAACTGTACTAATTGGTGTTATTCGCTTATTTAAACTGACCAATTTAAGGGCATTTTTAGAGGGGGGCGGAAGCGGCGTACGCTTCCTCCCCTAAAATCGACCAGCGTGGGTTTTTTTTATGCGTTTGTCCACAATTTTTTAAATTTATATGTGACAATTAGAGTGAGTCAATTTTTTAACAAAATCGAAATGTCATTTTCAGTTTTTTACTTAAGTTTTCTCGTATTAGTTTCATTTTTTCTGGTTTGGCACCTTTCCGCCATTTAAACAAGCAGTAACAGTCGATACATTGAAAACTGTCCGGTCCATCGAAGCGGAAAAGGCTGTACCTGTCTCAGATTTGACTCTCGACGAGTGCGAAAGAAAAGAAAATGAATGTTTTTGCTTTTGCTTTAAAATATATTCTCAGATGTAGCACTAGTAAATTACCTGATTATCATGCATGCCCATCATAAACTGGATAAATGAGATTTTAACACGAAAGTGTTATAAAGTGTATTAATGCAAGAAATACAAAAAAATGCATTTTTTAAAAAGAAAAAGGAGAAAAAAATGTCAGTGGAAAATGAACAGCTTATTTAAGTTGTGGATAAGGTCTGTTACCTGGGTATTAATATGTTTTATATTGGCAATATGCCCTATGCTGTTAAATCATTGTCTGAACAAGCCACGAGAGGGATGTCGGATTTGTTAATATATTTCCAACGTTTAAATATTGATATACATGTATCAACAAAACTACAGTTATTTGACAGAATGATTACATCTATTCTAACATATTGTTCAGAGGTGTGGGGAGTTAGTAATTTAGTAATTTTTAGTTATATGGTTTAAAAATATTTTAATAGCCATGCATAAAAAAATATGATGCCGATATAATAACTGTTTTCTCCATAAAATCAGTATACGTGTGTGTTTATATATATGGTATTAAACATGTTATATACTATTAATACAATATAAGTACCGGTAGTTGCTGGACCCCTACACCTTACCCAAAATCCTTGATACGCGCCTGCAATTAGTGATTGGGAAAAATCTCAAATGTATGTTTATTGAACAATGTGTGGAATTCTATACAAGCAGGTAGATTAGGTGTTCGGGAATTGCACGTTGATTTACATACGTCTCAATTCGGAGTGAAATCGTCTATGTTGTCGACTGGACATTGAATCAAAACAAATATATAGCATATAGAAAGTGGTAGACACTGCCTTCCGTGCTATGTATTTCACGTAAACCCTTAAATAAAGACCACCTCTGTTTTAGGACTACCTTACTATTCAAGCCACATTGACTATATTCAGGGTCATTTCCCTCTACTGTGACTCTTTTTCATAAAACTGATGCAACGTTTTTTGACACCTGTGCCAAAATTCGTTAATCATTTAAGTCCTTTAATTTAGTTTCAAACTCGTTGTTTTTGATTTCCAAACGTTAGCAATGTCTTTCTGAGTGAAATCTCAACGGTTTGAAGTTGATTCACTTTTTAAATGTTCTATTCTTCTATGCCTCGATCCTCGGTCGGAATTAAGTGAAATATTTTCAGAATGACTTTATTTTCTTGAACAAAAATATGAAATTATGGAAGCTTTTCTCCAAAGATTGCACATCATGCTGCGCTGGTGCAATTACATTACAATTTTATGAAAGGTAAAGAATTTTAAAAATAAAATTTAATTGAATTAGTCCTGGGAGGATCATGATTTAATTAATTGTTTGAATTCATCAATATTTCTTTTTGAATCTAATTTTAAATAGACCGAGATTAATGAAAATATTTATTTCTAGCACTTTCAAGTTAAAAAAAATCATAACAAGAGATAGAGTTTTCTGGGACGGGCCAGGATTTGAATTGTTTAGCGTCAGTTTTCAAAATGCCCCCCCACTTTTTTATTCATTTTTTGCCGAGAAAATTTTAATGATTATTGTAACTTTTAAACGTTTTCAAATTCCTCGAGGTAACATGGAAAGGTTTTGAATGAGATTCCTGGGTATAGGGAGGGATCTCAACACGTTTTCAATATACACTGCCCAGGAATATAAAATCGTTTTCAAATACCCGGGGATTTGAAAACGTTGCTGCAGTCATATTACTCATTTTCTGTAATAGTCTTTTGGTCTTTATTTGTTATAAATGTTGATACACGTCCACATAAATATAGCAAACTATATCTTTTTTCTGACTTATTACGAGCCCAGATAATGAAGTTGGTGTTCTACTTCACACATGGTTACTGCGTATTTCATGGCATTAATTTTACAAGGAATGTATGTAAGAAATGGTCTAGTGAATGCCTTCTACATTAAAAAGAGTACGAAAAATCTATATTTTGTGTTCTATAAGCCTTAATTGATAAACTTGAATACGAAACTGTAAGTAATGATAAGCTCATTCAAAGAAATATATTTATATCAAAGCATTTCGAAATGGGACACTGAGGAAGTAATTTTGCCTTGAGTGCAATGCCTTTATACTGGTATGATTATTTGTAACTATGTACTCGTACATGTGTGCTTTTCTAATTAATCATTTTTTTTTGTCACAACATGGCTTTTGCCCAATCAAGTACATTAAAAATATCACCAGAAAAGTCGCAAAACTAATAAGACAATTGTATTCCGATACTCCAGCTCGAACGAGGAAGCTTAACGCTATCATATTGACTTTCCGCTGTTTGATCCGTGTCATCCTGACATATTCTTTTTTTTTTTTAAGACTGAAGTGACATTTAACGCGCTGCCACTGTTTATTCTCTTTCTTGTATCAATTAAAATTTCTTTCAGCCTAAAAGAGTACATGATAAAAAAAATGAATTTGCGAATAACTTTTTCAACACGATAATATGTAGGATACTGTATGGTCCAAAATGTTTAGTTTAATATGTTCTCTTTTATACATTTATTTAGGTTTCTATTTTACACACACTTTCACCATTAAACCTCGTACGAATCGTAAGTCTCTTGTTCTACATAATGACTACTAATGTCTTATTTTCACAATAAAAGATGAAAAAGAGAATGATCCAATTTATTGCATTATACAAACACAACACTTTTTGTAAAGAGGAATTTACAGGAAAAATACTATTTTACATGTGTGAATTTACGCTTACAAAGATTTTTTTTCGTACGATGTTTAGTGAAACGGGCCCTAGAATATTAACAAAAGGACATGGATTTAATTTCTGAATGTACAAACCATATACAGATGGAATAGTTAGTTAGGCTAGTGCATTTAAGATCGAGTTAATGAACAGAGAATGAATTTCGATATTTAAGTGCATTTCTTTTTCTACCCACTAGATAAAAAAATAACAAAGGACAAAATCATTTGCATAGCAAAATGATAATAATTTAAAAGAAAGAGAAAGTGATACACAGTTTTGTCAGATTATAAGAAAACCAAGTTTTTATTTACTCATTCAAATTATCAATATTAATAGTATTCTGATCACCTCACAAGACAAGGTCATGTTTAAACAATGAATTGCGATATACCAATGACGATAAAAAATAGTTGTTTGTTCGTCCTTCTCTTCCAGAGGTCTTGATGTAACCTGATGGTGCCTGCGTGACCAAAGAGCATTTTGGGCGGTGTCTATCTGCAACGACTGATGACGTCATTTTAATTACCAAAATATATGTCAGAATATAAATAAAAGTGCATATGCAGTCGAGTAATAAAGAAAATGGGAAAATGGTAGTTTCAATCTTGAAAAATGTCATATTAACAAAGGAACTTAAATTAACAATTGATGCACAATACACTTTTAAGCGTTATACATTCGAAAAGTTGCAGATGAAATACGTAAAATGTTTTAAAATTTTCACATGGTAAAAAAGTCGTAATTTTACCGGAACTCGAACGCAGTACCCGTCACTTACATGATAAATGCCATACATCCAAAACTCATCGTCATTAAACTTTTGATGCATAGCATACAAAATAACTCGATTGCATTTAGTGCTTTAATTCATCGATTATATAACTCATTTTTAACTTACAACTTACGTTATAAAACTTCTTACCTAAATAACAATTCAATAGCACCATAAGATGTATCACTAAAGCATGACAGAACAATAAAAAATAAACCCAACAGCATCGAATTCATTAACTGGAATACTATAATTCTAGTCCAGAAGGTGGATCTGCCAGTCAACCCGGTGGGTGGAGCCAAATGCAATATAAGTAGGGACGTTGGTGTGGCGTACATGTACATTTCTTATCGTTTAGAGTTTTAAATTTTTCAAGTTGTTTGAGATAAACTCCATGTAATTAAAAATATAAACGATAACTTATTTAAACTTTACCATCTCTTGACACTGGTTGTGGTAGAATGTCACATGCTTCGTGTCTACGGCGTTATACTTTTGTGTAATAACTCTCATATATTTGACTCAAGGAAACGTAGTCTCTACATAACTGGAATACTGGAATATTTCGCTTAAAGTAGCTCGTGACTCATGGTCACCCAATGCAACCATGAGTGTATACAAAGGGTGGTTTCTCCATCACAGGCAATACCGTCACAGACAGTTTTGAAACTATATCCAGAATTATAAAACCTATATTTAGATTTTCTATTTTCAGTTACCGTCACTTGGCTAATCACAATCACTCTTCGCGTATGCGCTACCTTGGCCTAAAACCTATTTCGCAAAGTTGCGTTAGCTAAAAAAAAGCGTTATCTCGTGTAATGTTACCTACACTTGTCGAGTTTATTTGTCAGGAAGCAAATAATTCACCAGCATTAACGAGGGGGAGTAGAAAAAATGTTATTTTTTTTAATTCCTACCTATCATCTATGTACGAGCTTCTTTAAAAACTAATAAACAATCAAATCGCTGTACATATATAAGTTGAATAACACTTACAAATGAAACCAGATTACAGCAGAACTTTACAAAACTGTCATTCAATTGTTTCGTTTTATTAAAATGAATATTCATGGATACTAGTAAATTGTTTGTGAAGTTCTTCCATTAAAATTATAGTCTCACTGGAATATCATCCTTAGCGTATTTATGCTTTGTTATGTGATACTATTGTATTTGTAAAATTTATAAACCTCGTATCTTTGGTGATAATTCTAGATAAAAATACAACAAAATAACAAAAAATAAAACACACAAACCACAAAACAAAACAATAAACACAATAACAGTATAAACATGAACAAGAATACTGACATTGACATCTCGTTCAGATAACGCAAATAAGAAGGCCATCATATGAAATTATAAAATAAAATATCTGCAAATATCTTTAATATTTGTTTTTTTTGTTCGTTTTTATCGTCTTGATAAAGGCTTTAAAGCCGAAATATTGAAACAGAGTGTTATTTATAAATTAAAGAAAATAAAGTTTTAATTACAGTGTCCAAGAGTTAAAATTGCACTACCAGCTTTTAGCACCTTTATAACAATGATTTCACTCCGTATAAAAGTCAATCAACCACCCATCATTATTCATAACTACATATTAATATAAAACAGTGTATATAAAACAATTCATATATATGGTAAGATATATGTTCATTTAACTTATGATTTTTATTTTTTTAAATTTCATTTCTTACACACACGTAAAGTAATGACATTTTACAGTCTAAGTTTCATGCCGTGGGCACGTTCAACGGCCTAACAGCTTTTATCCCTCATCATCGGCTACTTATATTTATCTATTGATCTCCCTGGGAGTCTTTCACTCCATCATCATATGGCAGTCCATATCATTGTACCTCGAAAGTATACCGTCCTCCCAGGTATCCAATTAAACCCGGGTGAAATAGGAAACAATGCGGGACCCTCACCCGGGACCTCTCGACCCCGAAGCGCGTGCCCTACTACTGGACCAATGGAACATTTTAGCGATATCAGATTTTTATAACTTTACATTAAAAAAAAATGTAAACACGTAGAAATGTTGCTGTGTTTGTTATGGCCATTATAGTTTGCCTGACAGTGCATATTCATGTTGATAATACTTAATCCTTACTGCATGTTCATAAAGTTTTAATTTTTGTCGGCTAGGATATAAATTTTGCTAATTTTTAATATTTCACAATAAATGAGGGCTTATGAATTAGTTTATATGGTTATATGTAACGAAATATAGGTAAACACAAAAAACAAACGCTTGAAATAGGAAGTAATGTGTAAGCTTTATTAAAAAATATTTAGATGCAAAAGCAGGATTTTTGTCGGGTTTAATGGATTTAAATTCCCATTCAGATAATTTGTAAGAATGTAATAGTATATAAAGTTAGCTTAAATACTATATTTTGAAAATAAAAAAAAGTATTTCAAAATTTTTTCAAGAACAATATTTTATATCAGTAAAAATTTTCTGACCTAAGCTATAAAGTATGATTTTCTAAATTTAACATTAAGCACGATTCTATATATTTTATATGACACACTAGAAATGAGCTTTATGTGTTCGATCACTCACATTTTTTAAATTCGTTTAAGGCATATTTTCAAATCCGTATATGTAGACGTTAATGTAATCAATAAAATTTTAAATTAAGTTTTAAATAATTACGAAATCAATTATAACCATGCAAAATATCTTATAGCTTCAAAGTAAGGATGATAATGTGCAATGTTAAATCTACAGATAACTAAAACAACGCCAAGATGACGAAAGATACTTTTGAAATGCAAAATTGGTTTTAATTAAATAAGGCAATTAATCAACATCAATCTGATTCATGTAATGTGTTTTTTAAATTTCATCTTATTCTGTAGATAAATGAATATTGTTCAACTTCATCTTTATAATCTATCATTCAATAATTCCATCTAATGTAACTCAAAGTAGGCTTTAAACTCTAATATCGGAAAATCTCATTACTGGAAAGTCATTAGTTATGTGTTTTTTTTGTTGTTGTTATCCTGTATCAATATATACATCTATCGTTGTGACCAATATTTTTTGCGACGGATTCGAGTAATTTGACATGACTATTAGTTAATTCATAATTATGTTTGGCTGAACGACCCTAGTGTCTCGTAAAGCTGTTTGTTTGTCTGCAGGGCAAGTGGTCTACAAGGAACAACAATTTTGTAATTAAACTCTTCTATCAGTGTTCGGATATTCTCCTGGGTTAAGGAAAGTCTGTGATTATGCCATAGTGAATACCAGCCTCTGTGATAGTCTTCTAAGGTTTGAGTCGTCCTATGTACATTTTTAGATATATATTTTTTGAGAATGTTTGTTTCAGAGGCAATATTGCTGAAATATACACCAATTTTACAAAATCGTTGACAATCAATAATCGTGTCTATTGCAATTCGGTACAGATATATCTGGCAATCATTCTGTGAATCATATAAGTTGATATATTCGTACAAACTTAATTAGATATTTTCCGATGTCTAAACCAATTTTCATTTTGAATAATTTGTACATTCATGAAGGCTTTTTTGTTGATTATTACAGAATAAATTATTATCTCTATATATCAAATAATTATACATTATAATCCATGCTTTTTGCCCTAACACTAAAAAACATCAGTGGAGGTATAATTACATTTTACACAAAACATGACTCGCTATCAATTATTTCAAAACAACAACATCAACAACTACAACACATGCAAACGAGTCGATACATTGTCATGAAACCAAATGCTTGTTGATTACAATATATAATCTAGAAAGAAAGAAATGATATCGTAACTCACTTGCCTCAAGGTATAGTAAGAATTTTGGACACTGAGATTTAATGATGAATTCGACACATATTCTCCAATACATAACTTAAGTGTGGCCAACTGACCAAGAACGTAATATTTCATAAATTCCACACAGTGATCTCTCTTACACGTTCACTTAGCAAAAGAATCACTGCCCCACAAATGTCACGTGATGATGGTAAACTAACAAAATGGCGTCTTCGTTTGCTGTCACAATAACAAAGATATTTTTTTTAAAAATGATTTTTTATTTACCAAAAGGCAGTATTTGATGTTTATTAAAGAAAATGTACTTAAGGAAATGCCACTCGCAGTAAAATAATATTTTTGGAAAAAAGAAAGAAAAAACAACAACAACAAAAAAAAAATAAAAAAAATAAATAAAATAAAATAAATAAATGCTGTTAAGTTTTACTTGTGGTGGCAGTGGTTATCTTCAACTGTAAGGGGAAGTAAATACTGCGTGGAGTTTGAATATTTCATTGACTGTCGGAATAAACATTACTTCTTGTGGAAACGTCTTGTTGTCAGACATAAAAATATGTTGGTGTGTCAAAGACAGATTTCTGGTAAGAAAGTAAGACACATCAACAACGATAAAATGTCAGTAGAGGACGCTTATGAAGGGACAACAGATAACTTTTAAAAAAAGATGTACAAATCAACAGCTGCAAATCTGATTAAATGTTACATGTAAAATACGCAATAAGTATTTTTATAAGCACAACTAAAAATATTTATAAAAATAAGCATGCATGTTGTAACAAAAAACAAACATCATCTATGATGAACAGGTAGTCAAATTATAAAGCAATAAACTTATTACTATGGGTAGCGCATGCTTAATTAGTCGATTACTTTTTTTGTAAAGACAGAACAATCCTGACCACATAATTAAAAAGAGAGATTAATAGGCAGATAACTGTTTGATGAAGGATATAAGCAATACAGGTCCTTTCTGTATGATTTATGTTATGCATATGCAGTCGTCTGTGTTCTTACTTCACCTAATTCTAATGTGTTGGTATCCTGTTTAGCGAGATTTCTCTTTGCTCATATATATGTAAAGACGGCCAATTTATCATGCCAACATAAAACAGACCACGCATAATAAAATGGCCGACAACTAATTGTAAATACAGTATGACCCTGCTAAAATGATCTTATAATTTATTTAAAGACATTTATATGATTGTATAATGCAAGACATATGCAATACAAAATGCATATATAGGACATTTCTTTATTGCTTATATTCTGTATTTACCAGTCTGTATTAAAGCTACACATAATTAAAAAGTATTGGCGCCCTGTTTAGCGTGGCTTTGATGTGTTAGATGTTATCACAGAACAGAACAGAACATAATTTTATTTTCAAGACTTAAGCACATAGGCTCATCGTCACAATACAAACAAAATTACAATGCATGAAAAAGATGGTAAATATATGAATACAATAAACATAAAATAATAAATAGGTGAGAGTGGCATACACTACATTTTAATAATGTATCTTTTGTACATAAAAAACAAACTTTTTTTTTTTTTTTTTTTTTTTTACATTTGTGCTAAATAATAACTGTACATACTTAATACGTAATGCAAAGGTAACTATACTGTTAGCCTTTCTGTATTACACATTACTTATGCAGTATTAGCTGAGTTTCTAAGTTTAAATGAATGTTTACAATAAAATGCTAATTTCTTTAATAGAGCTATATTATTAAAATTAAAAATTTATGCATATTGGGTCTACATGTATAATATCTTGGAATATATTTACTTCTTGATTCATTATAAAATGGACATATCAATATAAAATGGAACTCGTCCTCAACATCATTTAAATTACACAATTTACATTTCCTATCTTCTCTCGCTATATTCAAATGTCTTCCCTTTTCTATGTTTAGTTCATGTGAAGAAAGTCTGATTTTTGTAATTATATTTCTTAGTCCACTATTTTCTAACAAAGATAGATATTGTGATTTTTCTATTGTAGATTTTAATTCTTTAAATAAACATAGTGAAGTACAATTATTACTACTTGCTTCCCACTCACTAAAATAAATATCTTTAAGACGATTTGTTAATACTGGTATGAACATATTAATATTTACGGAGTCTGGATATAACCATACATATCACAGCTAAATGATCATGCGACTATAAGAGCATAACATTGTGGCAACATAATAACCATGTCAGCTAGATTAAGACATTTCAGAAAACAACAAGAAATGAAGAAGTTATTAAGTTAAACAGAAAGTATAAAACAATGGTATCAAAGTCTGTAGAACAATAAACAGTTTCGATAAAAATACAACTTGTTAAAGGCATAAGAAGACTGGCAAAAACACAGTATTTGCCTTCTCCATAATAGTTTTAAATGGTATGTTGTTATATTTGTCGATGTATATAGGACCATATATATGCTAGCCTGTGAAAAAGAATGAATCAGACAAAAGTGTAATTACAGAAGGGCCGGGTCCACTTTAGGAGAGGTTGAGAAGTACTACGTTTGCGAAAGGTACACACACGCTTTGGTCATCATTACTCGATCGATTCGGTAATGATTACTTTTCAACTGAGTGTGTAGTTTTCATGTTTAAATATGAAAAGTTAATTGTTACCTGCCAATTGAAATCATGTAGAAATATATGAAACCCTAAAACTATTATTTTATATTGGAATATCTTTAAAATAATTTACACAAAACAATGCTTCTCCACTGCCTTCATAGATAAAATTAATGTTATACATATTTAGATGCATATAGTAATGGGAATAACATAATTGAATGATTGAATTCCTATGATGCATAGCTTTAGAGACATATAAAAATATTCATCAAATCATGGACCATTGTATTAACGGAATTAATCATTTAAGCATCTTTTGACAACAATGGCGGACGCAGGCTGATGCTTATACCACACCTTGTTCACAATGTTATTGGGTGAAGCAAAACATGATAAAACTATGTTTATAGGAATTTGAAAATAATTGTGCACCCCTCATCCCTTAATTATAATTCCTGACATACCGGTACATATTCCAAGTTGTTAGATTGGTGTGTCCATCAGAGCGTTTAAGTGGTGTTTTGTTCTCCGAATTGCACGACAAAGCTGTTTCTGTTTTTAGATATTGAAACAGTAACATCGAGCATCGACATTTGCAGTATCCTCTGTATTCACCGAGCGTTAAATGCATTTGCACATCCAAAGTACTATAACCGACCATTTTGCTACTTTCCGGGTAAATTTGGTACATGTAGGTATGGCCATGTCACATGCGGAAACAATATTTTCGATATAATAATAAAATGAAATAAATTTAATCGAAAAATATCATAAATCCAAAACATTATGAAAGTTATAAACTTCAGAAACAAGGCTGTAATTTACAATGACCTTACTTGTGACTCAGGATCAGTTTTATCGCATCATATTACCCGCCACACAGGCCACAGGCATCAGTCCCTGCGAAAAGAAAAAAAAAATGATAAAGACGTTACCAACTTCAACACAATCAAGTTTTATAAATATTTAATCTGGTGTAAATGATATTAGAATAGCAATTCACACTTGAAATCATGTTGTAGTGTTAAAAGCCTGTTCTTGGAATCAGGATGGCTTCCCCCTTGCAACAATCGCAAAGACCAAAGCTGTCACTTCTAGGGGTTTTCGAAAGACCGCGGCACATCTCGCAGCAAACGTTTTTCCTCCAGACGACCCATACAATGATATCCGCACCAGTACACTAGTACTCTTGGTATTGTACTGCAGTTTGTAATATTCACTCGAAAACACCGGAATGAATTTAGTGAAGACAAGAATTAGAACGCCAGTTTGCATGACAAGAGCGTTCGCTTCCATCCAGATTTAAATAACCAGGTCCTTTATTTTGCTGAAAGGCAAGTTAAACTTCCATCCAAATCTAAAGTTACTTTTGCGATGCCTTACTTTTCTGTTCTTTTGCTTGGTTGATTCTTCTTCTTGCGATTAATTTATAACCACCGAAAATATCTTCAAAGTTATATTTAATAGGTGTATTACTGTTTCAAATCGCTTTTCACTCTTATTATGCATAATGATTGAATCCATCTATCAATGTGATCTACTCGAATTTCTGTGCCAAAAGTTTCTGATGATTACGTTCACACAAAGTGATTCTGATGTGCTCACTTTATTGGACTAGTATATGATCATGATTTTGAGAACGTTACGACAACTAGCTAAACATAACATAATTAAATGTAGCGGTTTCAATCACCTATTCCTTTAATCATTTGCACCATCTGATTGGTTGTATTTTACAGAGTGTTAACCGCTTCAGTGATTTCCATCCAGCAGGATTGAAACTGCTTAACAAAGTTTCGAAAAAAAAAAGGGAATTGTATCCAAGTTAATTTCCATGTTTTATTTTGATGGACACGTATTATATAACAGTGTTTTTACTCTGACCATCGACTCGTGTGACACCTTCGGGATATGCTAATATTTCATTATGTCAAAAAAAAAAAAAAAAAAAAAAAAAATGAAATATGTGTTTCCAGGAGAACGTTCTGTAATGCACTTTAAATTTGATCATTTAATTATCTAACCTTGTATATTCTGTCGCTTGGATACGTACCGACGCACTCCACCTTTATAGCATAAACTTATATTTATTAAGCAAATGCAAATGTTCACTTTAAAGTAGAAGGACTTGAATGTTTGTGGTTTTTAGGGGTAATAGATTATGTATACTTATAAAACAATGGTCAGTTTGGACACGATCTGATGGATTATGCACAATTCGAGTTTCACTACTGTAATGCAAAAAAAAAAAAAAAATCGGCGAACTGCGCAGAACTTGTCTTTGTATACTAAAATCTTTGCATAGACTACAAAGGCAAGTAATTCTATGTTCGAGCAACACGTCCCTGGCCAGCTGGTGACACGCCTGACCGCACCCAAAAGCAGTAAGCCTCTAAAACAATACGCCGAACAGTAAAGCCGACACAACTAAGGCATGTTACTCTCATTTTAAACCATCGTGTGACACCCTTATTAACCCTTTCCCTCATAGAGGACACCATGAAAAGACCTATGCGAACAGCATAAAACCAGATCAGCCTGCAGGCTGATCAGGTTTTATGCTGTTCGCTGCTCCTCAGTGGTCTGGAAATGAGTATTTTGTAATTAAATTTGGTAAGGTTTAACTGTGGTTTTCTGCAGATCAGGCTTTATGTGGTACCTACTGAGTGCGTCAAAATGAGTCTATATGAGGGAAAGGGTTAAGTGTTAATCAGAGGAATCGTTGAGGAAGACCGCGCTGATAAACGGCTGAATATGTTTATGCAGTTTATCCCTTTAGGCAGAGAAGCGATATTTGGTTTGTAAACAACTTAAAGTCTATTTCTGAATTGACAGTTCGACGTCGTCTGTCATAATGCATTTAGTACAACATTGCTACAGTCATATTTTGAATTGTAAATTGTGAAAATGATCAAAAAGTACAAATAATAACAAAAACATTAATATTTTAATGGTGTGTTCAAATTTAATAAATTTCACAAACGCCAAAGTCTTCGTATAGTCTGTATATGAAATAATAGTCTGAAAGTTGGAGTAAAATGGTACCGATTAATCATTAATCAGTCAGAAATCGGATGGATTCACAACATTGCTCATCTGCAAAGAAAGAGATTAATTTCTGTGAATCTTCCGTGTACAAGTTACTGTCAAAATATGAAATGACACCTTAATGAAAATTAAGATTAAGATGAACTTTAACATCAGCAGTATATGAAATCTCACCACATTAACTGGTGATTGAAAGGAACGTGTTAATCTAAAAAGCAAACGTCATTATTTTAGACATATGTACTAATATAGTTACTAAACCAAATTCAAAGCTAAACTATTAAAATAAAATACACACTTATATTTCACAACTGACTCTTGCATTGACAATACTATAATAATAAATTCCAAATAGGTGAAATAAAAAGGTAAAATTAGATATCTCAATATTTTCCTTAAACTATTTATATTTAAAAGAGAAATATATTAACAACACTTAGTTGCAATTTTCGCTCGTAATATCTACGTACGCTGCTAACCGTTTTTTTGCCAGTCCAATTTTTAAACCAATTCAGAAGTCAGATATCTTTTCCATAATTGAGTTGTTAAATTTGCATAGTGATTTAAAAAAGATCCATTTAAACCCCTGAGTCTTCTAGAAAGTGTCACATGAGAACGATTCACTTATCTGTTATTAAATATGTAAAGTGATGATGTAAGGTTTTTAGCAACATCTGCGTAAATATGGAATATTTAAATTCATTAACATTACATTAACATTAATATTAACATATACTGTGTAATCATACCACATGGTATATAACGTCATTACCTCGATTCGAAAAAGATAACTGCTGTAAGTATTTTTTATTCATCAATTTTGTATAGGTTAATGTTGTAATGTTATTAATGTTATAAATTAAACCGCTCAAGCTCGGCGCAGCCGAGCGATCGGTTTAACTGGTTAAACCCTCGATAACAAACATGGACCTACTTAATGTATGGAATTATGTTTTGACGTTACTATCCAAGACCATCTCTACACGCATGCGCACAAAGATTGGTGGTATATACTAGGTGACCCATTAAACCAAGTGGTTTAACGAGTTAAACCGATCGAACAATTGAAAAATACTGCAATCTCTTTGTCCAAAATATAATTCCATACATTAAAATGGCGTAAAGCGCATGCAAA
The DNA here is from genome assembly GCA_021229015.1 of Solen grandis. Taxonomy (NCBI): domain Eukaryota; kingdom Metazoa; phylum Mollusca; class Bivalvia; order Adapedonta; family Solenidae; genus Solen; species Solen grandis. Next base: position 8,757,300 of record CM037778.1, read on the forward strand.
GCGGGAAATTGTGCACTGTATTAAAGTCCCAATTTCCTTGGTGTTTAATATTTCCAAATATTCGGGAAAACATTATTAGCGATATGCTTTACGTGTTAGTAAACAAAATTTCACAAACACGGAAGGTTTTCCCGAATGTTAGGAAAAACTGTACATCTGATAAAAGAATCATTGGAACCTATGTGCAGGACACAATTTTCCGCTTCGCATGAGCTATATACTATAACAATTGATAAAGAAATAAAATACTTACAGCAGGTTTTCCTTCTGAAACGATGCAAAACATGCTTTACGCGTTAGCTTAAAATGACGTCATATACCACGTGGTATGGCCACACTGATATAGACATCAATAGATATAACATTTGATTTAACGAGGCAGTTCAACTACTTACCATAGTTACATGTACGTGGTGATAAAAACTACTAAATCGTGTAGACATATGGTCCGGTAGTCTGGTCGACTTATCAATTTGAAGGGAAAAGTACTGGTCCAGGTGGCCGTGGGTTAGAGCGCCCGCCTAGGAATCGGAGTTTGATCCTATGCCGCAACATATCCATAAGTCGTGAAAAATGGTACAGGTATAGCTTCTGAGCATATAAGGGTATTTCTCTGTTATTTAATTTCTCTTAACTAATCATCCACTTGGATAGGCGTTTACACTACGTATAATATGAAAATCTTTTAAAGGCAGCGAATATGCTCTAACAGGAAACTTATATGACTGGGTAACAACACATATATTGTTGAGGTATATTTCCAATCAAATACTGCCATGCCATTCCTTGAAACAAACGGGCAGTGATTTTATTGCACATTTTGATGGTTCGTCGGGGTATGAACTACATTGGAGCTGTTTAAAGTTGGTGGAGTCTGAAAGACTTTAACAACCATTATGAATAGCCTCAATGTAATTCATATCCCAATTGAATCAGGTGAAAAAAATAAGTTGCTTGTTTTCACTAACATCTCTGAGGAAAATAAGGTCGGTTGGCCGGCTAAACTTTTTTTTATTTTTAACTTTTTTCCATTTTTACCATATTGTTTAAAAGGGGTTGATGAAAAACAACGTTTAGCAACTGTAATAGCCCTAATGCTACGAATAAAAGTTTAGGATCGGTACAAAAATAGGGTCGATCGGGTTAGTGGAAACAAGTAGCTTTTTTCTTACACCCCATCAAAATGTACATTTGTTTCAATTGTTGAATTTATATCTCAACTGCATTATTTAACGATGTTACATCTTATTTCCTTTATCGCATTAATATAAAGTAGATGAAAATAAATTGTTTTGTTGTTTAAATTTCAAACACGCAATTGACAGAATGGTTGAATGACGTATAAAGAAAGTGCATTTCAACTATTTCCTCCAAAAGAACAACACGTACACTGAAACTTTAACCATTTCATCAGCGTTAATTTAAACCTTTAATGAATATTTATCACTTTCCCCGTTTTTATTTAAATCTAATTCTATCTTTTCATTAAAACTCCCATAACCTTCGCCCACATTCAATTTATTAAATTTGATAGGCTGCAAGCTTTTGCAAAGGTTCCAAAATGTTTATTATATGTTTTACATTGATAAAGGAGTTCGTAGCAATTACATATTCTCCGCCAAATGAAAGTTAGACATGGGTCATATTCTACGATGGTTCACTGATTTTCATTTGCATTAGCCACGGAATAGAACATCGTAAAAATGTAGTTGAGCTGTAGATATCAATGAATGTACCACCCAAACCAAGAAGAGATTGGTAGTCATATTAGACTTCTGGTGCTATTACGGTATTTGAATAGCAGGGTTGGCCCTTCTGATTATGTAGCATAGTTTGACAGTCGGCGTCTTCATTGTTGTCTTTATTGCATCAATTGAATATTGGAGAATGCACACACGCTTAAAACCAAATGTTTTCTTGAATGTAGTGCCATAACTCTCTCATGCTGAATCAGGTATATTGTCTGGATGTTACAGTACTGTTAATTAAATTACTATTATTTGAAGAAAGTATATGAAGAAAGTGGCTAACCCCAAAATAATTAATAGAATTTCTTTTACAGAAAGGTATGCCTACTCGTTTTTGTCGTTCCACAGTCATAATCTATTTTTGTATTTTCTGATTATCCAACAACCACGTTTCCGAAATAACCGGTACGATATTTTGCCCAGCCGAGATGGATATAAAATTGTCTAGCCGTTCAACATTACTCATGGATTGTAGGTGCTAAATTGTAAATGAACCAATTGTGGAGACGATCGGACGATTGCGAGCATCTTATGATGAAATACCTTACTAAGACCATATTGTAAACAGGAAATGCTATAAAGGCTTTAAATAAAAAACCAGGTCCATTAGAATTTGGCGTTCCCTAGAGCATTTTCGAGATTTGTGTTTATATCAAATTAATGTTATAACCTAATAACAACAACAGATAACAACAATAATAACAACTAAACGTGTTTTTTTTTCTGGCTACCACATATTCCCTATAGGCTACACATAGTCCCATGCCCTACGCCTCAATGCGTCCAAATGTACGATCATCTAGTGTTCTCAAATAACAACTATCGTAACAAAAACCAACGATTACATTACTGTATTGCTTCATTTATCACCATTAACATCTAGGGGTCTACTATATTACAGACAAATTGAGTATATACATACATATGGGGTAAACTGAGTTTTACACGTTTTTGTAATTTAGTTCAGAAATCTATTATGTATAACATCATAAACCTTATCAAATGTTTCCAGTAAACTTTGATGCCAGTGACGTCTAGCGAAGTCTAAATATTAAGTATTGTAAGATACATCATAATCTTCAATTAAGCATACAATATGGTCGCATCGAAACGCCCATTTTTTTTTGCCTTGAGTAGTCTCAAGTGTAATTGAAAATTTTTTTTTCATAAGTAGATATTATACTATTGCAACGCTAGAAAAGTCTCTCACACAGGGCCTCTAAAGTACAGAAATAGCGATTGTAGAAGTCGAAGGAAGACTTTTTTTTTTAAATCACCGTGTTATTTATAGATTATAACAGGAACGGAATAAAGAAAAAAGTACTTTTAATAGGTATTAAATTTATCGAGTAATGATGAGGATACAAAAACAACATTCTTATTCACGGTAGCGTATTCAACTGCTCACTAAATATAGACATATAGAGATATAGACCCAAAATAAGTCAAGCTAATTGTCAAAAATCTTTAATTAATAAAGAATACTACAATAAGTTACATTTTTTGATTTTTTGATTTATGCAAATTTACCTTTTTATTGTTTTTCTTATTTAAATTCAGCATATCCTATACCTAGTAAATTAAAGCTAAATAAACAAAATGAATGCTTATACAGCAGATATCAAATCACATTTTGACTAAAACTATCTAATTTAAAATTAAATACATCAATTTGGCGATTTTCTTTTTCAAAAATTGAATATTTCAGGTTTCCTACGTTTTTAAGGGGCCAGGTTTTGAGAAGAGAAAAAAATACTTGCCATGTTCAAATACGTTTCAGGCATTTACTGTAAAGATTGGTCCGTTTGTGAGAGTTTTACTACGTTACAATTGCCCAAAGGATATATAGGATACATTTGAGTATGTTATTTGAATTTGATCATGCTATTTCGACAGAAAGGCAGATCGGGTCTCCTGTGACATTTGTCCAGGACTCATATAAGTTCAACAGTTAATGGCATTATTTGTATGGTATTTACACTACTATATAGGCTTGGTTCAAGGCTAACCATGAATTCGAAAGTATAACACATGGACGACATCAACTTCGAAATTTGGCTATATATCCCCTTAGAAATAATCTCTTGAGCTTTTAAAACCTGTCTTTAGATAATTAATACATCATCTATCATGAAGTAATTTTAGAGAGGATGTATTATTGAATATAAATTCAGTCCCTATGTTTTAAATTGATAACAAAATTCCCATCTTGTTCATATATAGCATGTTGAACATTTTAACAGAGGAATGGAGACATTAAAAATGTTTCGAATATCGTCTTAAGTACGGCCACAGATTGTAAATGACTTTTGCAGTTATCAATATTTTCATAGTAGCCACCGAAACGTGAAAATAGTTACATGTATATATATCTTAATATTATCAAACGCAAATTGATGGTCATAGGATTATTTTTTGTACTAGTACCATTAATTTTTAATATGTCTTTTTTGCGTTGCAGTTTGTGTTTTGCTTACGAATTAATAATCTAAAAAAGCTTAATTTCCGCTTCAGAAGTTATCTTCTTTTTCGTAATGTATTTTTTTTTAATTTGCATGATATTAAAGGACCTAATTAATTCATCGGGTTTTCGGGAAAGTGCTTCTGAAACTATTCACTCGTCAAATATGTAAAGCTTTTAGTAATACATGCGAAAATATGGTATACCTAAATTCATGAACATGACTTTGCGATCTTAGTCAATATAGACATCAATAAAATAAAATCACTTGCTGTTACAAGACAGTTCGGTAATTAATCCTAGTGACTTAGATCGAGATAAAACTACTTAGTAGTAAACCTTTAATCTGGTATTCTTATCAATTTTTCAATTTCGAGGGACGAAGATTATAAATTTTAGAAATATACCTACATGCAATACCGAACTTCGAAGAATAAATCATTATTGAATTAAAAGTGTTTTCTCTAGAAATCTTAACAACAAACAATTGCTCATTAAATATGTATCCTTAAACAAAAAAATGTTTAAAAATATATTAAAGTGTGTGAGAGACAATGTGGAGTTTTCTTAGATCTACCGTACTAGTTCTAAATCGCCCGTAAAAACGGATTTGAAAACAAATATCTTAACAATGTAAAGTTGCAGAAATGGCATCTATAACGGAGGTTATTATAATGGGAAGATCATACAGCGGGATAAACACCTTTTTATGATTTTTTTTATCAGAATTAAAATTGGTTTGAGTTTTTTGTAACATTTTCAAACGTGTCAAAAAGATAAGCATCACCCGAGGTATGGTTCCTCAAGGTTCTTGTCATACAGTCGTTACTCCCACTTAAGCACAGCCTTCCAGCTGGCTTGCGGTAGGTCGGTGGTTCTACCCGGGTACTTCTGTGTAGTCGGGGTCTTCCTCCACTTGTAATTAGGTGGACGTCGCTATATGATTGAAATACTATCGCAGCGACGGTAAACCCCAATACAACAACAACAACACTTAAGCACACTCGTACACACAATTTACACATTTAACACGTGAAAATTGTCTCTGTTATTTATTTTCTCTAGTCACTCAACCATTTGGATCGGAGTCTACACAATGTATAATATGAGAAGTCAGTAAAACACACTTAAAGAAAATCTAGGACTGGGCGAAAACACATATATTGCTGAGGTATTTTCAATCAAATACTGCCATGCCATTCATAGAAACAAACAGAAAATTGGGGGATTGCACATTTAGAGGATTCACGAGGGTGACTCTATATTAAAGTGGCAACAAACAGGCTGCAAGCTTTTATCGCCAAATGACATTTAACTGTAGGGTACTGACATTTTGCAAGCTTGTTTTACATAAACCATGCAGAGTTCCAGTTCCTCGTGTCTTGGGTAGTGTCATTTCTTCAACAAAGAAAAGCATGAATGCCCCCAATTCCACGTGCTTATTGAATGATTTAAAATGTTATAACAAAGGAAAAATACAGTATTAAAAATGCTTCAATCCTACGGGCCTCTACGTGTCTTTTCTTTGTTTAGCCTTTCTCCCTGACATAGAACGTTCACTTATGTCGCTGTCAGAATGGTGGTTGGTCAACTTGTATCGGCACCATTTTGCCTCGTGAACTCACGGTACTGTAGGTATGCATATTTAATGACGGCATTTCCGTAAACTCCCGTGATAAGGTTTTGTTTCTTGATTATACTGGTGTCAACGACCTTCATGTTCTAGAATATTTAAGCATCATATTATAGCTTTAATGTTTTAAAAAATGAAGATGTTTCATATTTAATATGTATTTGAAATTTGAGCCCATTACATTTTAATGATATTACATTTTATTCCCCTTGTTGTGTTTTTTTAAGTAGATGAAAATAAACTGTTTTGTTGTTTAAATTTTATTTATGCTGACAAAGACGCCATTGATGAAATAACTGAAAGAAGTATACTGGAAGTGCATTTCTATTATTTCTTCGGAAGAACAACACGTACACTGAAAATACTTCTTTTATAACAGCATTAATTTAAACCTTTATTGAACAGTTATCACATTCTTCCCCGTCTTTATTTAAATCTAATTCTAGCTTTACATTAACACTCCAATAACCTTCGCCCACATTTAATCTATTTAATTAATTAGTCTGCAAGAATTGCAAAGGTAACAAAATGTTTACATTATTTTTTACATTGTTACACCTGCTTGTAGTAAATCATATATGAAAGTT
>CM037778.1:8763828-8813828 GCA_021229015.1 Solen grandis
GAAACATTGGATAGATATCGGACCGATATTAGAATGTTGGCTGGGAACCGTGATGTTGAAACTGTCATTGATGGAAAGCTGTTGGATACTATTTAATACTTTTTCGATGGTCTCCATCACTTTCTCTGTGTTTAATTAGTCCCAGGGTTGTAAGGGGAAGATAATGGTGTGTAAACCTTCATGCTGTATCACAACACGTCCCAAATCGTCCCTCGCCAAATCACCCCGGGCCTCCTCAAGCACTTCTTGAAACATGTGATGAAGACCACCTTTTAGAACCACAAAATTTTGGCCATGGTACTTTTCATCTATCTTAATTTGATATGTCCTGTCCACGGCCGCTGATTTCTTGAATGTCCTCTATGATTTTTTTCTCATGGTAAAATTTAATTGATTGGATGGTCCACTCCCTGTCTGTATGGGTAGCATGGGATCCTAATCTCCATCCATCTCACACGCACGTGTCAGGTCATTCATTTCTTCATCAAATAAATAGGCCTTGACACATTCCTCTATCTCCTCCTGTTCTTTGATATACTCTAATGTTGTGGTTATACATAATATGGAGACCTATGAAGAATTATATTTATATATACATAAATATAATTCTCCATAGGTCCTCCTAAATTTTCAAGTATATTGTCGAATTGTTCAATGATGAAATCGTCATCATATTGTCGATTCATCAATTGAAACAAGCGAAATCTAAAGGAGATTCTTGAATATCCCACGTGACAGCAAATTCCAACAGTTCGTCAACATAGGTAAAATAATTCACTATCATTTCTTAGGTATTTTCCATGTTGACGGTTTTAAACTGTGCGCGCCCTTTTATACTTTCTTCTGAGCCAAAATTTCAAAAAGAGGTTGGTTATTTTTAGATATATCCACTGATTTTCTGTTTCCTTTTAGACATAACGTCATAGGTATTTTAAGGAATGGAACACTCGTTTCATTGGAAGTCTATGGCGGCATGTTTATGATCAGACATGATTCTGCATTTAATGACATTTCCCAGCTGGATGCCACTTCATGTTCATTACGAATATCCGGTGTTGGGGAAAAGTGAATAATTTTCACAGCAGGGTTCCCATGATGACAGAGTACATGTTCAGACATGATTCTTCAGATCCCATGCATTAAATGACTTTAACAGTTGGATGCCACTTCATATTCATACCGGAGATCCGGTGTTGGGGAAAAGTGAATAACTTTCACAACAGGGTTCCCATGATCACATAGTACATGTTCAAACATGATTCTTCATATCCATGCATTTAATGACTTTAACAGATGGATGCCACTTCATGTTCATACCGAAGATCCGGTGTTGGGGAAAAGTTAATGACATTTCTCAGTGGGGTTCCCATGAACACATACTACGTTCTCACGTCTTGGACTAAAAATAGAGACCGGAAACACATTGACCAAAAATGGAAAACACATTATAATAGTTACTAGAAATGTATTTATTCTCTTGGGAGATAGGGAACTGTTCACATCGTAAGTGTTTCTCTTTGAGAGCAATGTTGTTGTAGTGTTTTATTGAGGTTTACCGTCGCTGCGATAGTATTTCAATCATATAGCGATGTCCAGCTAATAACAGGTAGAGGAAGACCCCGAGTACACAGAGGTACCCGGGTAGAACCACCGACCTACAGCAAGCCAGCTGGAAGGCTTCCTCACATATAAAAAATCCGAAGTCCCTACCGGGATTCGAACCCACGGTTGTGAGGGGCTGAGAGATTTGCAGTCCACGACTGTAACCGCTCGGCCACGGCAGCCCCCTTTGAGAGTTATATATCATTTTATTTTGACTTATGTATTTATTGAGTTATTCTTATCTTATTTTCTATATTACATATTTATACATTTATTCTTACTTATTTTTATGTATTTTTTCCCTTTTAAAGTAGTGATTTTTCCAGTTGTATTTTCTATTTATTGTTTTTTCTCATACGGTGTTTCAATTGTCCATTGTACACCATGAGTCTCCGCCTAGGGCTAAGGACCTGACCCTCAATGCCCGTGATCAAGTCCTAGGTCGAATGTACAAGTCAGCTCTGTACATCATTGAGACAAACATGAGGTCATTAAACCGATTAGGTCATTCTAACTATAGGTCATGATGTCATTCTAAATATAGCCCATGATGTCATACTATAATCCAAAATGCCTGCCACGTATGCGCAATACACACATAAGAAATAAAATGGCCGCCTACAACAATGCCACTACGCGTCATATCCTAAGATGCTTATATGCAAATGAATTACTATAAATAGAACCTACATGACCGACTGTTACTTAAAATAGAAACTAGGTCAACAAAATGGCGTCCGTTTGTTTGTGCACAAAGCGTCACTTTTACTACTTGTCAAACTACAACGCAAACTTAATTACTAATATCTGTAAGTTATTAAATATTAAACATGTTAAATATAAAATACTGTCATAATTTGCCTTGTAACACGTGCTATAATGTGTCCATACCAAAACGCATCATTTATACAGAAATAAATCTTCGTCTTCAACACCATCAGTTTCCTTTTTTTTCCGAAAGTGACCTGATTCGACATAAGGGTACTTGCATATCATTATTACACAAGTTTGAGACTGTGGCTTTTTCCGGTATCCTCGAGACTTGCAATCCTACAAAAGCTTTATAATTAGATGATACACATTACATAAAATGAAACACACACACACACACACACACACACACACACACAACAACAACAACAAAGAGTAATATTTACCTACGTGACTATCATCTTACTGATCAATTCAGATTCAGCTCCTAATACAAAATTTATCTCCGATCTCTGTAAGTCTGTTACGATTGGCTCATTAGTACAACTCGACTATTCGTAATAACAGTACCAATTCTTTACGATTTGGTTTGTCGCGGCTGGCATCGAACCCACAAGGTCCTGCCTCCTACTCCGTTTTTGAAATAAAAGCCTATTCATGTATACATAGTTTATTTACATTACATTTCGATTATATTCAGCTTAAGAATCGAGCATTTCTGGTCATAAATTGTCTTATCTGCAAAATAAAAGTAAACAGGCATACACACTATATTTTCTTATCCTTAATGATTAATATAAATAATTTTATATAAATGCCTGTTATCTGCCCAGTTTTGGTGTGCATAAACCAGAGGAAAACTGGTCATTCCTGACCACACACACACACACACAAACAGCGAAGTCTCGCGTCCTAATCAGTGCTTGAATCAAGATATATGTTTATTGTTAAAGTTAAATTGTTTGTCTCATTTCCTTAAGATATGAAGAAATGCGTGTCTTAAACACTTTGGACTCGCACGCAATTCTCTGATTAAGCATTTTATCACCAGCAGTTCCCCGTTTCTCTTTATTACCTTCCTGAGACTCGAGTCCACTAGTATCCCTATCACATTAGAACAATGCAAAATCTAAGATTTCATGCTGGCCTCATTAAAGTCAGCATCCTGTAACGATGGTAAGATTTACGTATCAGCGCTATCTTGTTTGATACGTCGCACCAATTAAACTACTGCAATTGAAACAATCACGTTATAGTTATCTCTATTCGAAATCAGTTTAATGATTTTGAGGTTCGCTTGAGCGCAAGAGATTCACGAGCGTATAAAGCAAAATGAATTTAGAGAAAAAATACTTATCACAAAAGACATATGTAAGGGAAAATTCAAAAATTGTGTTGAACGTTCTTGCTTTTATTTCAGATCAGTTGGAAACTCTGAAAAAGTAGTAGTGTTAATTTGAATTTTTTACAGACTTTGAGGTCTATGTTACCCATATATATAAGTATATAATTCCCTAATCAAGAAACACTGTATCAGAGAGCTTTTCAGATTAGAGGGTTTTCGGATTAGAGAGGTTTCCGGTTAAAAGATGTTTCCTTAAAAAGTGGATTCCGGAATAAAAAGGATTCCGGATTAGAGAAGGATTCCGGATTAGAGAAGTTTCCAGATAATAGCTGTTTCCGTTTTAGATAGGATTCCAGATGAAAGAGGTTTCCGAATTATGGAGATTTTTCATATCAGCCTCTCTCATGCTTTATGTACATTACATATATTAATAGACCATTTCACTAATAAAAAAATAAAATAAAAAGACATAAAACATCGTAAGTCAACGGGCACTCCATAAAATCCTTATCTTAATGCTGGTGTAAAATTCCAAATTGTTTAGTGGGTCTTTAACTTGCAAATGGTTTACTCTTGCAATAAGGGTGACAAACTAAAGTTTATAATAATCATTATTATTAATTTATTATTATTATTATTATTATTATTATAAGGATTAAATGATACGTATATAATTACTTATGAGATTTAATGAATAAAACTTCACGAAAGTAAAATATTAAGTTTGAACGTTTTAACAACAGAAATATTCAACCGTTCATCTCAAAAGACAAGTTATGGTTAAATGATTTTTAATAAACTATCGTATTTGATATTTGACCCATTTGAACATGCGGAATATTGCATAATGGTATTTGCAGGCATCGAACGATGTCTTTTGGAACCAAACGCAACTGCCATGTTCACTGTGTAATCTTTAAATACTCTTATGAAAGGGTTCATGCTATAAAACACGACACCCCTTCAGGTCCGCTGAGAATGAGAAAGGTGGTGACGCAGGAGAACAGTACTTTAAACTATTTAAACGAAAAAGTCCAACTGAAATGGGCAAATCAGCAAGCATGTGTCGAAGACCTCGGTACATCTTGGCATTTTTGCTGCTGGCGCTGATAGCGTACGTGCAGTCGGAGAAGCCCACCAAAAGGAACAGTGTCTTATTTGAAATCACCGACGAGCTCCATGAAAAAGGTAGTTTTAATTTTTTATGTTTTTTATCGATGTGATGAGTCATCATCATCATCATCATTATCATCATTTTATTCCATGTATAATTATCACTGATACTGTTGCCTCTATTACTATTAATCATAATTACTATTAAGAGATTTGACATTGTCGTTTTTACAATATACATTTAACTTTAGAATGTGGCAGATTATGCTCGCTCTAGGATAAATGCCATAAGTAAAACTACTATGATCTTGAAAATAAACAAGAGAAAAATAAGAAAGAAGAAAATAAACTTTTTAATATACGATCCATTTTTATTGATTTTTTTCTTTAGATAGTGGCGGTTCCTGTCCAATGGAGAGATATATAAGTTTATATCATGTAAACTGGAATCGCAAATGCAAATAAAAAAAATGCTAAAAAATGATTTCCAGCATGAAAACTTGCTTTAACTTCAAGACAACTTGCATACCTCTATTATATTGTTTAAGCGTAATTTTTGAACACAATTTTTCCATTTTGAATGAAAAAAATACACTAAAGCTGTGTCTATTTTTAAAAACTGTGTTAAAATGTCCCCTGTACGAGGTGATCAGCATACAAATGGGTTGTTTTAAGACTATGCGGCCAAAGGGTTGATAATGTGACTGACAACGTACAGCACTAAATTTATCTCACGGAAAAATAAAGTAAATGACTGAAATATTGTCGTTTGGACTCTAAATCCAAACAAAAAAAGTAAGAAACAAACAGAGTTTTGCTGCAAAAATATACCATTCACATCTTTTCTTTCGATCTGTTGAAAAAGACAATCCCTAAACGTAGTAAAGTATGCAATGCAAAAATATTTTATACGTTAAATTAGGAATGATTTGCGTTACATATACATTTCACTTAAATTTTCTAGAAGTATATACGATATCGTTTATAGAAAATGTATATTATGAACACAAAACTGAAAGTAACAGAAATTTAATAAAAGTTTCCACTACTGTTAGGAAACAGTGCGAACAAATCATCGATCGATAAACTCGTCTTTCTGTCTGATTAATGATTAATAAGTGACTTTAATACTAATACTTGTAATCTGTTATTTTATATACAGATCAAAACATAACAATAAATGTGAATATCATCGTTATTATTTGAAATACTTGATCGTTTCACAGTTTACAAATCAAAATATTATTGTAGCAATGTAGACCAAAACGCAGTGACAGACGGATCGATCTGTACCATCAGATAAAAGCTTACTGTTACGCTGTTACAAATCAAAAACCGTATAATTCGTTGATGAATAGAAAAGATCATCATCGACGATCAATCACCGTGTTCTTCGTTAACGATTTGTTGATTAACTGATTAATCAGTCCAACACTAGTTTTCACCCCCAAATCATCAGCCAAATCACACTACCACATTAGTATGAATATTTCCCGGGCGTCAATTTATATTTCGAGCATGGAATGGTTTCGAACAAGAGCTGTAACTATCTTTTTTGCAGTAAAAGTTATGCTCTGCCGTTCCCATTTATAGCTAGGTCAAGTGTTCATTTACAGCGTCACAAATAAAAACATTTTTCTGTGTAAACTAGGTAAACCTTTGACTACATGTTATCCCAGCGTAGCTATTAGATTGGTGGAATAAATATCCATCTTATAATTTGTATGTCTTTTTTTCTCCGAAAAGGTAGTTATCGAACTTCAAATTTTGTTAAATCCAATTAAAATAACTGAGCTTTATAAGAATTTAAAACAGTTGATTATTTTATTCTCGTGTCAAATTTGAATATATTTAGGACCAGTTTAATGAGTTTAATAAAGGGAGAAAATTGAATATTCTGAAATAATTTAACATAATGTTTGTTTCAGTGTCTAGTTCGTTAGGTTTGTATTTGAAATATATTTTTAACTAACTTGAGTCTATTTATAAATTATTTTATTAGATTTTCAGCATTAAAAAGGGGTCATTGACACCTGCTGGGACAGGCTATATCCGGAATTATTCATTTGTCAATCAGAATATAAACAAAACAAATATTCCCTGGAGTATGGGTTAACAATGTAACTGACGATGGCCGCAATTTCTTTAAAGGAAATATTTACCACGACAAGGATATCATTCATAATGATGTACCTGTCATTTATCCGGGTATTGAATTGTCCATTGGAATTAAAATATTTAATATAAGTGTACATGTATTGACCATTGAGAACTGACCTTGTTATGCAATGCAAATTAAAAACAGGAAGTAGCCTGTCCCGGTAGTTGACAATCTCGTTTAGAACATTAAAAACACATTTTTTATGTTGCGTTGTAAACAACGCAACATATTGTAACCGACTGCGAAAATATCCAGATTTAATCCCCTCTAGCGGGCAAGATATGCACCGGTTAACGTAGGCGGGAAAATTTATCAATGTAAATTTGTGTGACGTAAGCCATTGAAGTGCAGCAGTTCACGCACCTCTGGCATGTAATGTGTCCTTGGTTAATCTAATACGAATATGGCAAATAAAATTATGTCGTTAGGTCCTTACAGCTACGAGGGAAATCAATAAAACGATTCCAAATTACAAGCCACACTTTCTAGTTTATGCTTAATGCAACACTGGGATTCTCGGTCTTTTGATTATCATTTATAAGCGTAAAAACATTACAGGAACCTAGATTTTTTTTATTCATTCTAATCGTAACTGAACCACGTTCCTGAACGAAATTTACATTATATTCAAAAATTAGCCGAAGGCAATGTCCTTCTTTCCTTTTCTGATGTTACCATAATATTCGATATTATTCGCCTGAGTTAATTTCGAGAATTGATTGTAGAATAAAGTACAATCTTGCAATAAGTATTTATTTTATTCTAGTGAGTTTAGTGATTCTAAATAAAGATAACTCTTCAATATGATTATTACACAATATTCCAAAGCCAATGAGGGAAGGTCATTTGAAAACGAAGACAGTGATGATGTAACAGATGACATAGACAACGTTGCAGATGGTGACGACTCTAGCGATGTGGAGGATTCCTTGGAAGATACAGATCACACATTAATCCTTACTAAAGAGCAGTTACTGTCGGATCCTGCACTGAAAGATCTTCTTTCTTTACTAGAAGGTGAACCGTTTGTTTTCGCTTTTGACAAAAAAAACAAAACAAAAAAACACACACACACACAAAAACCCCCCAAAAAACAACAACTTCTCGAATAACCATTATATTAAATTTTGAAACATGCTTCCTATCATGCCTTAATATTACAATTATAATTATAATGGCGCTTATAACAATAACTGTTAATACAGTCACTTCAACATAGATTCATGAGAGCAACTTTGTAGAAATCCAAAGTACTTAACTAAACCTAAGAAAAAGATTTGAAGAAGATAAGGAAAACAATCCGCAATTGACTGCATTGAATTGTTTGGGCATTTGATTAGTCGTCTGTTCTTAAGAAATCTTTTTGATAGAAATATTTGAGCCTTATTTCATTACTTGACCCTAAGAATATGATCTGCATAATAAGAGTTTGCAAACAATAAAGATTAGATTATTTCAAAGAACCACGCAGTCGGTGAGATTTTCATAGCATTCTTGACTAGTGACATACGTGTATTTAATTTTGTTTGGTAATGATATCATTTCCATGATAGAAATGGAGGGCTTGAAGAAAACCAGTTTGGTTTCTGACCTGCTAGAGATGGATCCGCGTAGACGTAGACGTAAAAAGCGAAAGAGGCGCCACAGCAAGAAAAGAAAGCACCATCGTAGACGTAAGCACAAGAAACATAAGAAGCACAAGCGACATGAGCAGCACAATCATCAGGAATGTACACCCGCCGGTGAAAATGAATACGCATGTAGCAACGAAGTCTCCGGAGAGCAAGGTAACATTTGGTTTTTAAATTGAGATCTCATTATAATTATAACGAATATGAACATATTTACAACAAATCGTTCAAGTAGGAAAAATACATATATTAAACATTGGACCAACATTTTAAGAAACATAAATCGCACTAAGAGGGATTAAATAAAAAAGGACAAAAACTAAGCACTGAGTCCTAATAAAAAATAGGATATTTCATAATACATATAAATGTGAATGACTGTTACATATGAAATGACGGTTTTAAGAAGTGATCCCATTTCTTGAATTGTTTAACAACGTAAGCGATGGATGAGGGATAGATTACAGAAACTTTAAGTGTGTTCATTAACTTCTGAGCAGGGAGTAAATGTATATAAGATATTATCTTGTTGAAACTCATTCATTTAAGCAGCTTACATAGAGCCTTATTTCAACACTTAATCAGGTACCCGTGCCGCTATACATACATTAAATTAATGTGCATAAAGTTAGTTTCTTATTTCTTATTCCTTTTCGAAGTGCATAAGAACCATTTTTATGAAGAAAATGCAAAAGTCGAATAATTGATGAATAAGGAAAAACTGTTCTTCTTTGATTCCATTTCTTCAAAATGCCGAACTTATAAATATTTATGTAAATACCATTTGTCACATTATTTACCAGTCTGTCATTACTTTTTGTTTTTTTTGATAAAAAGGCGTTCTATCCTTATTCGAAAAAGGAATAAGGAATAAGGAACTAACTTTATGCACATATTAAATTACCGTATATTGCAGTAACTGTAACGGTAACTTTCGACGCGAGCACGGCTGAGTACACGGTGACGATGATGGTCAACGAGCAGCAAGAGGTTCAAGGTTCTGGACCACTTGGTAAGAGAGCTATTTCCACTTTCCTTCTCTGTCCTGAAAAGATTTTAGACTTTTATCTTTTGGCTAAATTGGTGCTCGAATAATTGTTTATAATTTTATATGATATATGTTCAGTTTTGTTATTTTAGTCTACAAGGTGGAAATTGTCAAATATTTATATTTTCTTGAATAACCTCCCTTTAATTATATTTAACCTTGTGGAAATATATAAATCTTCCACATATACACTTTTGTGCGTCCCATCTACTTTGGAAGGAGGAGAAGGGTTGTCAGTCAGTCGGTCTGTCACCTTTCAGTGCGTGGAATCGCCTTATTAAAATAACTATTTTATTCAGGTGATGACCAAATATGATTAAAATTGGTATTCTCCGCTGGTACATGTTGTAAGTCAGCACTTTCAAAACGCCTCCTTGCAATTCTAATGCAGATTGCATTGCACTATCTGGAGAGTTTGCAAGATTTTAGGTGGCGAACCTGCTGGCCGGGTAACAGTAAGGAGTAATACGTTAAGCTTAGAATTCTTAAGGTAAGGTTACCACTGCACGCAGAAAGCATTGCGCTATCTGGTGTGGGTTAACTTGGTAGGGGTTAGGGTTATATATATATATATATATATATATATGGTACATGTTGTAAGTAACCTTACCTTACCTTAATATATATATATATATATATATATATATATGTTTTTTTTAGTTGAAGCTCAGAGTTGGAACTATAGGACATGCAAAGTTAGGATGCGTAACGAATTTCATTTAGGGCCCGTTATTTCAGTACTAGTAAGGATTGTTTTCTATCTCTGATTCTTAAATAAATGAATGCTAATTATTTGAGACAATGATTTGTTGTAACAATCTTTTTTAAAATCGGCCCTGTATATATTTTATAGCTTATCTTTAATTTATTTAATAAGAATGTATAAAAAAAGTCATTAGGGAAATTAAGTTCCATATCTATATAGTTCTTTAGACTGCTCGGACACGTTACAGTCCATTTAATAACATTTCGTTATAATGAAGACACCATATTTGGTCAACATTCTTATATGATGTCTCACCTTGATATTATGATATACATGTATAACTACCAAACGTTGCATTATCTCATCGTCGGGCAACCGGACATACAACTTCTAGCTGATCCATTGGCTTCCTTTATATGTGTATACATGTGTATTGTATGTCACTATCCAGTGATGCTTGTCCTGTTTCCTACGTATGTTTTACTCTGAAAATGGTCTGAATTTAATTTTACTCTGTGATTATTTTCTTCTGTGTTTGTCTTTTGTTTCTATTATTTAATTTTATTTACAGGGTCTGAGATTTGTGGAGAGAACTCATATTGCGTTGAGATCGATGAGGAAGGTGCAGAAAAGTGTGTTAATTTGAAAAGTAAGTCGCTGTTTAAATTATGTTTTTTGTCACATTCTGCTATTGTTGATGATTCTTCTTACGTAAAGCCTTATTTGTATTTGATCGTGTTATACTGAGTCAAACTAACACGGGATTTGAGCTTTGTTTTTTTCAAATGAGTTTTATTGGAAAAAATACCTCAATGAAAACGCACCTCTAATGTCTTCATGCTCTGATTACGTTCACCTTTGACATACATGCGCACATTTGAATTCATTAAAAAACAACAACAGAAAAAAGTGAAATTACTAAAAAAGTAATCAATTATCGATGAGAAACAAACCAATTGGGAAACGAACAATCTCAGAATTTCAACCAAACTACGATGGTGCAGTCGGTGGCGTTTGTAGCTGTGGCTGGATAAATCCCATATGCCTTTCCTGGTCTTTACTGTTCCATGTCAGGAATGTTTCCGAGCATCGGTCCCGGATCGTTTTGATAAGAAACCCAACCATTACATAGTAACCACATAGCAGCTGTTATATACAAGAGTAAACTACTGTTGGTATTGGGGTATATTCTTTTAGATATTGCACTTATATCTTTTTCTTCTTTCAATGTTTCATATTATATATTCTAGACATTTAACGCTGTCTTTATCTTTCTTATTCAAGAACCAGAGGAACTGACGATCGGATGCTTCACACAGTAGTAAAATGGGATGGAAAACGACACCCTGATCTTTTGAAAACAGGAAGAAGACTGATAAATACGCTTTTAGGAAAATGAAGAATAAAAAGAAGAAAAAAAATGCAGATGAACTGTTGAAAATAAAAGGGTGACCACTCCTTACTTAAAGTGAAATTCCCCGACTTTTCCCCGACTAAATTACCGTGATATACAATCTTATTTTCCTCTTCCTCTTACACTTGATTTTTCTCTTCGCAATAACATTTTGCGTTCTCTATCTGAATATTTGAAGTACATATGATATAAAAAAACAACACTTTAATGACTAGAAGCAAATATGAAAATCTCAAAGTTCAGACTCAACTCAGAAATACACCTCCTTAAGAATAATGAAACAAATAGGTGGTCAAAAGCAATATTTTGGTGTATTAGCATATTTGCACAATAATTTAAAGTGTCAGTATTAAGAGCAAGTGCTGGACTGTGTAATTATTATAATGAAGTATAAACATTTTGATACCATTAATACTTATCAGTCATTCAGACCCAAAGATGAAAATATTCAAACCACAGAAATATTTTGACCAAAATATCAGATGTGACTTCTTTGTTTCCTACATTATTCATATTAACCTTAACAATTCGAACAATTAATTGAGGCGTTTCCCTCTCCCTCTTCTCAAGTCTTTCGTGGACTCAGTAAAACAAATGTGACATTTTAATTGGAAAAAATACAAATCACAAGGAATCATATACATGTGGTTACACTGTCCAACAAGATAATACCCAAGCTTATTATTCGAAATGAAATGGATCTGATAATTTGAAGGGACCCAAATCTATCTTAAATTTAAGGGGAAAATAATGTGTGATTATAATGCAAGAAGAACTTCTCTCTATATATAAAAAAGCATGTTTGAAATTGTTTGCAGTATATAAATACATGTACACAGAAAAGTATCACTCTATAGTGACTTTACTGGAATACATAGTAAAATGTAGCCCAAGTATGACTGCAGAAGGTAAAGTTCAAGAAGCTCAGGTTTCCACATTTAAAACATATAGCTGGTAATCAGATTTTACAATTACGTTACCTGAAAACTGTCATAGCCATTTCTTAAACTTCTTTTCAGCCTTTCTTTAATTTTTGACTGACATTTACAAAATTCCCTGACTTTTTAAAACTTAAAAAATTCCTAAGTCATTTTTTAAAATTATCGGACTTTTCCCTGACCAGTTGTACCCTGAATAAATACTGGTTTCTTTAACACAAATATATCCATATCAATAATTGAAAAGTAGAAGCTGCAAATTGTCAGTGTCTTGTAAAGATTGAGCATCTGCGTGTCTTTTTGCTGTTATTTTGTTTTTTGTTTTCTTATACGCAATAACCATACTCCTTGTCTATTTTACTGTATTTCTTTCTTATTAAAGGCAATCAAGCAAAAGAAATGACTCATTATATTGGCAAGGGGAGATAACTAGAGAGAGAACAGAAATCATAGTTGTTTGCTTTCCTCAAAGTTTTATGTTAATTTGAGTGAAGCACAATGAAGCTGAGAATAAATAAAATGTAAGAGAGAAAGAGATCAAAGAACGTGTATGAGAGCGCCGTTAACTTATATTTTTTAAATCAATACAAAACTTTAGAAACCTTTTCCCACAGGATAAACAATCTCAAATATCATAATATCAAATAGCATATATAATGAATATCTGCTAAATGACTTTTCATCTCTCTCTCTCTGTCTCATCATTTATTATTGCAGTAAATGTTATCCGCCTAGTTTTGGTGTGCGTTAACCAAAGAAAAACCGGTCATTAACAAAAGAGTCACGCGCTGTTTACGCCCATTTTCGCTTATGCTTGGAAATTAAAGTTGATCGTGGACTTTGGCCAGTTTATATAAAGTGTTTAAAAATATATTCAAACCATGTACCTAGCTAAGTTTATTTGTATCACATTCTCAAATAACATACAAAAATGATTTTTAACTTTTACCTTAAATCTCATGAGCTGACCGATGCTTTATATTCGAAAAAGCTGCCACAGATCAAAACTTGTGAGAAAAATTAGTCCCATGATCTAAATCCGAATATATGGCCCAAGTTAAAATGTTAACCTTTGCCCAAGTATAAATCTGAACTTTATTCTTAGAAACAAAAGCGCATGCGTACTCATTTTCGGCCGTGGACTTCAGGTACAATCCCTGTAATGGTCCGCTACATTTCGGACCTAATAGCCTTTCACGGAGATAACCAAGGTTTCCTAGTGTTTCATTAGGGTATATTGGTAATCTTGGTAGAGGTTAAGTGGTCCAAGACGTAGCGGAACCATAACAGGGGCTTACTCTAAGGGCGTATGCTACATGTTTTTTTTTTCTTTCTTCAACAAAATTTTCTGATTTTCACATATGTAAAAAATTGCGCTAATTACTGAATGTGAAAAAATAGGTAGCCGTGCTTGTTTTTATGCTAAGATTGTATATCCATGGTAGCCGTTTCTAATAAATAGCTAAAATACGCATCTATCTGTTAAATATACTTAATTCATTTCAAATTAGTAAATAAGTTGAAAAGGACATGTTATAAATACAAACAGATGTCCTATACTGGCGAAATAATATTTAACGCGTAGTTGTAATGACATTGTGACAGCTTATATCCAAACATTTGTTGTATCCGAAATATGTCCCGGACATTGCGATGGTGAACTGTAACATACGCCCTTAATGAATAAGATCATGACGTCATTGTGGTGTGTCCATCGTTTTACTCGCATTAAACAAGAGGAGTTGTGTGAAAGAAATGATTGGCGATCAATAATGCTCAGTGATTATTGTTAAATTTTATACAATAAATCGACATTACACATTTTTTTGAGCGTTATTATTCAGATTCCACTAATGCTCTTGTGTTTCGCTCTCGGGGCTCAGAAAATGTAAACGCCCGAGAAAGGTGTATTAAAATATTTTTTAATGAATGGAGATAATAAAACGAAACTTCAAAACTCATAAATATATCGTGTTAAAGATAGCGGAGGCCAGTGCGGATTAAGCGTCTCGTCTGGGTCCGAAGTTCATCGTTTTCCAATTCACTTGATGTGTCGTGGCTCCCCCTTGAGACCGGCAATCCTTCGAAACACCTGTATGCATCACCAACACGCCTATCCTGTTGTTGTTACTTACCTGCACCACATCTTATGCACATAAACGTTCATTAGGGACACACAGAGAATTTCTCATTGCTGATGTTGCTATAAAGGTACTAATCCTTTTTAGGTAAATGTCGAAGCAAACACTGTTTTTTCCTAATTACTATAACCCAGATAGTTAACCTCTCTCTCTCTCTCTCTCTCTCTCTCTCTCTCTCTCTTGTGCTCCGAATTCAGAACAATCTCAAGACAATATGAGATATTTCACCGTACAGAATGGTAACATAGTTTTTCTTCAAATAAATACAAAATATAATATCTGTTTTGTTAGAGGCATTGTGTAGCCTACAGACACATTGGATCTTGATGCAATACGTTATTATGTGTTTAGGTTCTCTAGCACTCTTTGCGAAATGTCAATCTTAATCAACCAATGCAGGACTGGTTGGCCCGGTGTCAGGATAATGTGACTGGGTGTGGTATGCCACATGTCTACGGCGAGATACTGCAGTGTGGCAGCACTTTATCTGTCTCAAGTAGACATCGTCTCCAAATGACTGAAATACTGTCGGTTGGACGTTAAATCCAACAAACAAACATAAGCAACCAAATTGTTCATCCAGCAACCATATATACTGCGACATTGTGAAGTGTACTATACTGACGGAGCTTAAAACCTGGTTGTTTTCAGTTTTAGAATGACAAGAGAGGACAAATAATTTAATGCAGCAGTAAAATTTTTATTGAAAAGAGATTGATAAGTATGCAAATCAAAATTTATATTGAGGTAATCCCGCCGTCATGAAATTATAATAATCTGCTTTTAGTGCAGATGCAAGCATCTCTTGAATTGGAGTTAGATGCTCTTTTGCTTCAAGTTTATAAAGCCTTGCATTTACTATACAATTCCCATGATCACTTGAATAAATGTCTAAAGACTCAATTCAATATGGGTTGTCCCTTTAAATAACCCCAATGCTCTAACCACTGAGCCAAAGAGTCGACTCCCTGACGCAGTTGTCAGAGATTGTATTTGTACCCGTAACGACGCATCGTCACAGATGGATGGATCACCTTAAACATTAACACTGAATAAAGCAATAACGTTTCAAACACATCTTTCAACATGGGTTGTCATAATCTCTTTCATTTTGAAGCAGAACCAGTATAGTGAAATTATTGAAGAGGAGAGTGTAGATGATCTACACATCAATAGTGAATTAAGATGATCTTTATATCACCAAACCTTCACCATGGTCGTCTTCATTTTCTTATTGACAATTATTTCGATCATAAAGCGCCGTCTATCCAGAACAATCGATCTCCCGCAAGTCATCTGGAGGATTTCCCTATAAGAAAATTCCAAGTGACCCTACCAAAACTCAAACCTTTGGCTGAGTGGCTATAGTAGGTTAAATCACTCGGCCTCGGATGTCCATTTACAAATTGGAAAAAGTAAGCATTTATTTGAATCATAACGCGTTACGTTTTCATGGTAATGGGGAAAAACAGATCTGTTGGTGCGTTTTATATCTTAAACATATTTAATACGACGGAATATATGTATTGTGTAATTGCAGTTAGTACTCGTACATAATTAAAGCAATCATACTCTAGTTTTATTCATACATGTACTTTAATCTGTTACATTCATACCATCCTAATTAGCTCCAAAATCTAGCATTTAATTTAATGCCATTTGGTGGATTACAGGGAAATGTCAGTGAACTGAAAAGGATAATATTCACAATATTACCATTTTTATATGTTCCACTGTTTTGGGGCAGGACTATCTTTACATATAGAACCCCCAAAAGGGTGGAAAAGCGTTAAGTAAATAAAAAAAATGTTTGTGTCAGTGGAATATAATATTTATTTCACCTCATTATTCATTCGATGAGTTAAAAATGACATTCCACTGAAACCAACATTTATCCTCTATATATCACATTTTGTCGTATACATAGAAAAGATTCTTAGTCCCTGTAAACAACAACATATCGCGTAAACGTAATTAAATGTATTGTAAAAGCACAATGTGAAAACTGACCTTTAAGGAAGATACGGAGTCCCGGTGTTCAGTAGTTACAGACTGAATAACTTATTTAATGATTTTGAAAAGAGGAAATACATATACAATCATTACAATTATATTCCCATTTATATATTCATCAATTCACATTTACTGTAAATCAGTTGATGCCTCTAAGTATTCAGTATATAACGTCAGCAGCGACAGCTGTCTTTGGTCTTTATATTTTTGCACATAATAGAAATAGAATGCAAAACTGATTTGTTTATTAAATCGAAACGGTACAACCAATTGTAATGGCAGTAATCTTGAAAAGTTTATAAAGATTTTTTTGTAGTTCTTTTGGCGTTTCAGAAAATATCACTGCATCATCTGCAAACAGTAATAAATAAATAGATATTTGATTGAGTGCTAATGATAGATTATCATTTTCACTTAAAAATAACTCGATATCATGAGTGAAAAAAAATGAAGAAATGACCTCTCCCTGCAACAATCCAATATTGCTATTGAAGAATACTGTTCATGAACCCATATGACGAACATATGATTTAACAGCATTATATATTGCCTTAATTACACGAAAAAAAACGCCCAATTACCCCATTTTCAGAAGTTTGTACCAAAGGCCATTTTTATAAATGGACTCGAAACATTTGAGTAGATCCACGTAACAACAATATAATTTCTTTCGATTTCGTAATTGCTTATCAATAATTGATTGCATTCAAAATATTGCATCAACTGTGCCATAATTTTCTTTTAAAACCGAATTGACAATCAGAATTTCCGTATCTTTAGTCCAACGTTTAAGGCGTTCATTTATAACTACTGTAAATAACTTTGCAAAATAGCTTGCTAACGTCACCCTTCGGTAATTATTTGGATCCAAACAGTCATGTTTCTTGTTAACAGGTATGATAATCCCTCTAGACCAAGAGCTAGGAAAGCACTGTTTATTTAAAATGTGATTAAATAATATCTCTAAGGGGTATCTAATATGTTTATCCCACCCTTGAAATATTCATATATACTGTTTTCATAAGAACAAGATTTATTTGTCCCCACAAGTTTAAAAGTTTTTCGAATTTCTTCTTTTGTAAAGGGAAAATCTAATTCCTCAAAAGTTGATGAATTATTATTAAGACAATCAAAGTCATTAACATGTTGCTCGATAACTGGATCTTCCTGTAAATTATTGTCACCGCTTAATTTTCTCAAATGTTCAAAAAATGTGTCTACATCTTCGCTTATATCAGTGTTTTTGGTTTTATAAACATTGTCCAAAATTCATTTGGATTTTTATTTTTCATATATTTAATCTTATTTGTTTGATCTAGGTTATATTTTCTTTTACCTGAACGACATTGGTATTTATAGTCTTTCTTAGCTTTCAATAATTCTACCAGTGTATCAGCGTTTTTATTACTATTGTATGCATGTAAACATTGTTAATAAATGTTATTTTTATTAATGCATGTGTATGTCATTAAGTCTGTACAGGCTGTGTTGTAAGATGACCGACAGAGAACAGTGAGAGAAATTGCAAACACTGTTCAACTGAAATGGACAGATGTGCAAAAAATCATATGAAAAATACTGGTATGGACAGATTTTCATGATGGGTTGAATGCCACCGTAAGTGTGTTCGTTCATGTGGTGAAAATTTAAAAAATTGTAAATGATGTGACGTCATGAGACAACAAAGTGCTCCGTGAGCTGTTACCTTTGCTTCTTTAATGTTCATTGCATGTGTTCACTTCAAAGTATCTATTTAAAACTTTCAGGAATAGTCTATATTAGATATATGCTTGTCAGCTGGTAAAATGTTCAATGCATCCCATGATCAGTTTGTTTTTTATTTACGCAGTCTCAAAACTTTACGGACAACCCTCGTATAATCCGATTTACGACACACCCGAGCATTAAAGTATCCAAATGCATAACCTGTACCCCATCTTGATAATAACTAATTTCATTTTCTATTTTCTGAAAAATATCAAAATTATAGATATCATGTACTGTTGAGTTCTCCGGTGCTACATATGTAAACAATAAATAAATATCATTATTGAAATGAAAAATGTCTATTTTTAACCACATGATGCAATCTTCATCATTTTTAATTAATTTAAATCCTTTACATAAATCATTTCTAACATATATAATTAACCTTCCGCTGTTGCGTTTTGCTCTTTTGTTTTGAAAATTTCTATATAAATGATATATTCTAAATCCTTGTAGATCAACTTGTGATTTTTATTCGTCCATGTTTCACTAAAAAAATGATATCATAGTTACTTTGTAATTTTAAAAAGTCAGAACTCTTCCATTTCAACCGCAACAGTCCCTCTACATACCATGCTAGGTATTGGATGGCACTCTAGCCCCCATCCTATTTGTTTTCGGTTCCGGTCTCCGGTCCTCGATATAGTTGCCCGTCAATGATCAACTTGTCGCTGCTGATATACACCTCTTTCACTGTCTTCCTCGCATCTAACATAATTGGTATCAACTGGTTCCGGGTTGCCATCACTTCCGGCGGGTATTGCTGACTCACCCCCAGCGGTTTACTCAGTTTGTTTCCGTTGAGTCTAACTCGCTCCCGGTCGGGATAGTAAACAAATTTTGCCACAATTGGTCTTGTTTCTCGATTGTTGTATCTACTGACATGGTGTGCTCTGTGTAGTTTGATGTCACTTTTTGCATTATATTTCCCATTTTGTTTCTATCAAGTCTAATACTTTATCTACACAGTCTGCATCACTTTCCTTGTTTTGAGTGTCTCTGTTTTCTGGTCCACGAAGAAAGCAGATTATCTCTCATACTCCTGCCTTTGAGATCAGTAACTTTTTTTTTAGATCTGTTCCGTTTTCTTATGACTCTGTCTTAAATTAACCATTTTCCATTTCAAATGTCCTAACTCCTTCTTTTTAAGTCTTGGAGTGTTTCAGAGTCAACGTTATAACTTTCCTCTATGTCTTAGATTTTGTTTTCAAGTCCTCCTACTTTTGAATCTAACCTGTCCAAACAGAATCAGAATATATTTTATTGACTTATACAAGTACATGTATCTCGTAAACAATATACAAATAAATATACAATTGTAACATGAATGGAAAAATAATAGTCGACATTGATAATCTTATTTTGCCAAAATATTCCCAACTATCAAATCAAATCAAATGGAGAGTAGATGCTGCAGGATTTATGATAATTTATACGAAAACATTTCATTTAACATTTATATGATATAATTTAATCCTGTAACAGTCACTCAGTATTAGAATGTAATATGATAACAATACAAACTAATTCACAACATTTTTGAACATAAAATTTGATCTTATTGACTTAAAATTTCGTTTCTGACATTTAGTGCTCTTTTTATACATTTACAAAGATTCAATATTTCCCTTCTTATAGTGTTTTTTTAAAAGATCATTGAATCTAAACATGCTTGGTTTGTGTGTATAAAATGTTTTAATAAATTTATTTCTGAATGATTCGTAAGCTTTGCATCTGATTATAAAATGGTACTCATCTTCTATTTCATTTGTATTACAACACTGAATTTTTTTTTCTTCAAGAGGTAAACTGTTTTTGCCATTATGTGCAGTTCTCAACTTTTGTGAAGAAAGTCTTAACCTTGATAAATAAAGCAAAAATCGTCCCTCGGAATGTTCTTTTCCAAATAATTACTAAAGGAAAAATCAGGTTTCAAGTGTTTATAAAGAACATTCAAAACTGTACTTTTATCAATATCATTTCGCCAGTTTTGAATAAAGTTATAAATCACTCTGTTTGAAGACATTTATGAAATCATGATGATGTAACAAATCTTGAGATACCCAAGCATAAGAAAATCCAAATTCTTCCAAAATAGATTTAACCCGCCATGCCCAATTCTGTTTCCCAAATTTACAATCGGTTAATGATACATTATAAACTGTTTTCAGGATAATGCTGTCTGTACTTAATAGCGACAGCCAATATTTTATAATATTAACACACTTGTTTACATACAAGGGGTATCTACCTAGTTCACCATATACGGCCGCATTACACTACATGTACTAGATTTTACTCCTAAAAGTGATTTACAAAATTTTAAATGTGGCCGTTCTAAAATCTTTTGAGTTTGTGAATCCCTAAACTGGACTACCATAATTTAAAATCGGAGTAACAAAAGAATCAAATAATTGAAGAGAATAAATAAATTACTCTGTAACACATTTAAAGCCTTTAAAGACTTACCGATGAGACTTTGATTATTTAACGAAAAAGACCCCGTGTAATTAAATACTAATCCTAAATAATTAAAACTGTCAACGGTTTCAATCAAGTTGCCATTATAATACCATTTTTCTTCATTTTTTATGAGACCCCTTTTCCTGAATACTTTAGTTTTTGAGCTAGTGTCGTCTAGCTGTGTCAATTGATTATCGATCTTGTCCAAACGGTGCATGAGTGCTGAGAACTGGTCACTTGACGTTGATCCCATTGACCCCGTCGCCGCGGGCTGTGTAAATTGCGACATTATTGGTGACGTTTGGTTTTGCCCTGGCATATATGGCAAAATGGCCATACAAAATTTTGATTATGATTCATCATAGATTCAGGCGTATACATGTAACACTGCCCACCGACATTTAAATTGTTCATACTAGCATCTTGTTGGTATTGATTACCTTGTTTGTGAAGTCCCGGTGAAATCTGAGACATTTGTTGTGGAGACGTTATGTTATCGCGCCTTTTCTCCGTTTTTTTTCTGTGGCGATCCATTTTAATTACGGAATTATCCACAAAATCCCTAATTTTGGGCAGGAAAATTGCCATTTTACGGCTATTTTTTTAAGTATAAAAGCCGATATTTACATTCTTTGGGGATACAAAAAGGAAGACAAACAACTCGAATTGAATCAGTTATACACATATATTCACTACATTCTGTAGGTAACTATAAGGATAAAACAATAAATAAAAGCGAAGGTAAATTTTTTACCTTGCTCAAACCAGCAATTCAACGTGAAGACATGTGACTTGATGGTTCAGTCGGTAGAGTGCAGGAACGGTATTCCTGAGGCCCTTTGTTCGAGTCCCAGTCGAGTCATTGATTTTTTTCACCCCCTGTTACATTTGGCGCCCAACGTAAATAACCTATTGCTTCAGCACCTCAAGAACGTTTCATAATGTTCTTTGTCTCTAAGAATTCGGGACGAATTCTAAATTTGGAGGGGGTATATGTAGCCGGGTACTGGTATATGGTGATAAATCAATAGGCAAGAAGACATGTGACTTGATAGTTCAGTCGGTAGAGTGCAGAAACGGTATTCCTGAGGCCCTGGGTTCGAGTCCAATTTGAGTCATTCATTTTTTTCACCACCTATTACATAAAGATCTTTTTTTTTTATCCTACCCAAACCAATGATTCAATATGAAGGTAAAATTTTTTACCCAGCCCTGAACCATGATTCAAGGTGAAGGTAAAAATTATTACCCCACCCAAACTATTGATTCAATATGAAGGTAAACAATTTTACCCTTCCCAAACCACTGATTCAATATAAAGGTAAAAATGTGTACCCTGCCCAATCCTGTGATTCAACATGAAGGTAAAAAATCTTTTACCCTGCCCAAACCAATGATTCAATATGAATGTTCGTGTAGTTAGCGGCCTAGCGGTCTGGCGGCGTGAAGTTAGCGTCCTAGCGGCCTGGCGGCGTGAACACAGCGGCCTAGCAGCCTGGCGGCGTGAACTTTGGAACCTAAAAGAGTAGCGTTCTTTTATCATTAATTCGTGTTTCTTATGTCAATAGGGTATAAGAATAACAAAAATTGTTTCTTTAATGTTGTTGTTGTTGTATTGGGGTTTACCGTCGCTACGATAGTATTTCAATCATATAGCGACGTCCAGCTAATTACAGGTGGAGGAAGACCCCGAGTACACAGAGGACTCGGGTAGAACCACCGACCTACCGCAAGCCAGCTGGAAGGCTTCCTTACATGAACAGTTCGAAGTCCCTACCAGGATTCGAACCCACAGCGGTGAGGCGCTAAGAGATTTGTAGTCCACGACTGTAACCGCTCGGCCCCGGCGGCCCCTATTTCTTTTATGTATGATGGTGAATTATCATGAATACTAAAGAAAGTGGTATTTTTATGTATTTTCTCGCATTTCAATTTAGTAAAAAAAACAAACTAATTTTTTAAATGATTTTTCTGAATTATTTTATGTTTGTAAAGCGACAGAAAGGCTGGTTGAATACTAAAGGCCTAGCAGCCTTTTAGGGTATATCTTGTTTATTATCATATACTGGTGAAGAATATTATAAAATGTCCGCATTTCAGTGTTGAATAATGGTTAAATAAAACTTTTTCGAAATATTTTGCACCGTAATGCCACTGAAAGGCTGCTACGAAATGGCGGCGTAGTACTAAATATTGATTTAAAAAAGAAATTGTTAGTTTTCATCCAGTGATGTGTGAACCCCTCCAAATATGCATTTTATGGCGGAATAAATAATTTTGGATGACTTTCTGTCAAATATTTATGTCCCCCGTAGGGCGCTGAAAGTCTGCTGGCGGCCTGACGACCTGGCAGCCTGAAACTCGATAATCCTATGAATAAAAAAAATATCATTATTTATGGATGAAACTGTGTGAACCTCTCCAAATATGCATTTTACGGCGGAATACATGATTTTTTAACTTATTTCTGAACAAAAATTTCTCCATAGACCACAGAGAGTCTGCTGACAAATATTGGAATATAGAATGAAAAAGAAATTACGACAGATAATCGTTTGAACTTCTCTAAAGATGCATTTTCCGACTGAAAACATGATTTTTGATATCTTTCTGTCAAAGATAATCTTATTTTTTATGAATGAAAACTGTGTGAACCCCTCTATATATGCATTTTATGATGGAATAAATTATTTATGATGTCTTTCTGTCGAATATAAATGTCCTCCGTAAGGCCACCGAGTCTGCTGGCGGCCTGGCAGCCTGAAACAACTATGTAAATGATTAAGATACTTCTTGTTATTTATGAATTAAAACTGTGTGAACCCCTCCAAATATGCATTTTACGGCGGAATAAACGATTTTGGATGTCTTTCTGTCAAATATTTATGTCCCCCCGTAAGGCCGCTGAAAGTCTCCTGGCGGCTTGGCGGTCTGAAACTCGACAATCCATCGATGAATAAAAAAATCTCATTATTTATGGATGAAAACTGTGTGTACCTCTCCAAATATGCCTTTACGTCTTTATTCATGATGTTTTGATATATTTCTAAATAAAAATGACCTTCTATAGACCGCTGAGAGTCTGCTGACGAGTATTGGAATAATATAATGATTTAAAATGTAAGAAAAAGAAAGAACCTCATAACAGTTCAATTGCAGCAGGTGGAAGAATAATTTTGGATAGAAAATCAGATAATTTCATATCATATATGAAATTTATGGTGGCATATTTCTGCCAGCCACTTATCCACTTAGCTATGTCGAAACTTTTCTGAAAAATTGTCACATATTAAGTATCTGGCAAGTCGAAAACTTTCTTGTTATCCTCTTAGGTATCTTAACAGAACAAAACTGCCTGTTAGTGCCCACTACTGCCAGCCACTTAAGATAACTGGATATCTCACCTTATTTCAAGTTTGTCAGTTAAATTATGTGGATAACAAGCATTTTTCATATAATTATCTGGCAAAAAAACCCACGATATCCAGTTAACCTAAGTGAATATGTGATTGGCAGTAGAGGGCACTAATAGACAGTTAGTCCTGTTAAGATACCTAAGTGAATAACTTGAAAATTTCTAATTGACAGATAATAACTGAATATGTTACAATTTTTCAGAAAGGTTTCGACATAGCTAAGTGGATAAGTGGCTGGCAGAAATATGCCACCATAGAAATGTATTACTTGTACATATGAATATATCATGTGATGTACGATTTGACCGGTATATAGCCATTTATTGTTATGCAGATCTACTATCTCTTATCGCAAATTTTGTTGCTGTTTTTGCTGTTCTTCTTTTTTTTTCTCTCATATATACCAGTACCTAAAATTGAAATAAATTACCACCCCGACACACACACACACACACACACACACACCGAATATTCGGTTACGTTTTCCGGTCGAAATTTTATTATACCCTTGTCGATACAGAATGATCATGTGGTATGTACATCAGTTATCTCACAAATTCACCCGAAAAACTGCAATATGATCACAGTTATGCATGGCGCGATGACCAGTTAGCTGCCCGGGCCTCCATTCTCCATCCTCACCTTATACATGCATACATTTTTTAAACTGCTCTGACCATGATTTAATAAGAAAGAAAAAACCTTAACCCGGCCCTGAATCATGATTCGAGGTGAAGGCAAAATATTTACCCGGCCCTGAACCATGATTCAAGGTGAAGGCAAAATATTTACCCGGCCCTGAATCATGATTCGAGATGGAGGTATATTTTTTTTCACCATGCCCTGAAACATGATTCAAGTGAAGGTAAAAAATGTTTCCCTGCCCTGCACCATGATACAAGTTGAAGGTGTTTTTTCTCGTGTCTGAATCATAATGGAAGTTAAAGGCAAAATGTTGTTAGATTTTTTTACCTGACCATATTCACAAAAAATACGTGTATACATACACATATACTCATAGATAAATAAATTAAAAATTAATAAGATATATCTAAATTAAGTTCATGTAAAAAGGAATATATGCATGCACATATATAGATACGTGCATACATACTCATATACACACATTTGAAAATATACCGGTGGTTGTTCGAGTGTTTTCGATCCCCGGCCCTGATATACCAAAGTCGTTAAGAATTGTTACCGGTATATCTCCCTTGTTTGGCGCTTAGCGTATAAGTGTAGTTCCAGGACTGGCTTGCCAAGTGTCAGGATAATGTGACTGGGTGTGGTATCATGCCACATGTCTACGGCGTGATACTGCAGTGTGGCGGCACTATATCTGTCTCAAGTAGACATCGTCTCCAAATGACTGAGGTACTGTTGGCAAGACGTTGAAACCAGTAAACAAACATATGCATAAACGTATACACACGTCCATTTAATTATGCTTCATGTTACCCAAACGAAATATTCAAAAAGCGAAACAAGTGTATAATTGATGAGAACAAACAATGTTTTGGTGGAGAAGATTCGGTTGTACGTTTTGAAGAAGTACCATCTAGGCTAAAATTAGCATCTGTGACGAGGCATAGAGCTTTAGGTTGCCAGGGACACATAATGGAAAATATTCTTTTCGATTATGAGGTGTAAAAATATAGTGAGCTTAGAAGGAAATTGTTGCTAAATTTCTTTTTTATTGCCACGAAGATGCATTAGATACTCTTGATGATGTAAATCGCTAATTTTTAGACGGCGATTAGCCGTCTTATGCTGGAAATCGAAATCAGGCCTTGCTAATTTGCATATTTTCCACAACATTTTTAACTGTACCTCTCCGCGCTTAGTGCGGATCCGTGCAATGCGATTCTGCACTAACGAATACGAGTGGAATATGTTACACAGGCGTTTAAATCATAACCGTAACCGCTTTTAGCGTGTTACTGTTTGTTTAGTTACGATGTCGAAACGTCATGTGGCGAATCCTTCGGGCCACCGACGTTACGATTCCATGTTAATAATTTATTGGAGCAAAATTGATTTTCGTAAATACGGCTTGACAGCGGATTTTGCAACTATAAATCGGTGTATCTTGTGTGTTACCGATTTTGGTCGTATTTTCAAAAGAAAACCCTTTGCAACCCTTCAATACACAAACATTTTTAAAATCATCGGTTGAATGATACCGGAAGATCAGATTAGAACACAATAACACACGTCGGTTTCAGAAAAAGTGCTTACAAACTTCGAAAATGACATTGACGATACTTTTCTCGCTTTGTGGTAAGAGATTAAATGTCAATAGATAGCCCAATGTGTTTTTAGTTGCATGTTTTTGCTTCATCTTCTTGAAAAATCAGCGGTTGTGAATCACGACCGCTCTGCTCCATAGAGTATATAGGGACGGATTTACTACCGTGTCGAGCGCTAGCGAGACACAAGGTAGTAACATTACTTCTACTGTTTGTTAACATGTTTTCTTTTGCCATTATTTTGCACTGGAAGCATCAATTTTAAGCGTGAAAAAAATATACGTGACATTTCTTAACCAGAACAGCAACCCATCTTACGTACATGCAGATCTACTCCTGTAACAAGAAAAAGTAGTGCTCCGTATGTATGTAATTGACCTAAAGTAGTCCACACAATATTTTGCATGATGGCGATTTAGGTTCCTCCCAGGGCATTTCTTAACTTTGAAATAGATAGGCAAACATTCTAGTATCTTAAATAATCAAATACCTGGTCAATTTCTACACATACAAAACAACAGATAGAATTCGCTAGTACAAGAGAAAGAGAATGACCTACTAAGGTATGCAGCTCTTTATGAATGAAAGGTTCATGACCTTTACTCCGGATTATTATGTTACAAACAGTACCTCTGTAGCAACAGCGGTGGAGTTTTTGTCGTCATGTGACTGCTTCAATAACTTCAGAAACGCTGGGTTTAGAATGTTAATCCCGTCGCCGTCTCTCAGCGCACTGTGCGCTTTGATTTCTTTTCAGTTAAGAACAATCAGATAATGTTTAAGTATATCGGCAATTAGGAAATATAGTTATATGAAATTTATAAGTAGGATATCAATGACTTGCTTCTCTGAAAAATTATATCATGTCTCACATGTTGTGTATACTGATTACTTTTTTTTTTTAAATGTTCAAATGGCTATGAATGTATGTATGCTCTATGCTAATCAACATGAAATGTGATGTCATATCATGTGATGTCACGTCAGGCTATTATAAGAACATTCGGAATTTTTACAGAAGCTTGACATTGGACCATTTTCTTGAAACAGCACGCATAAATAATAACATTAATAATAATAATAATATCCAGTGTTTATAGAATATTATTCCATTTCAATGTATCAAATATGAGTTACAAGTAAATAAATCATATAATTATGTGCATGCCACAAAAGCTAAACATTACTGTCCTATTCTAAGATTTACTGCCTCCACCCCACCCCTCCTGCATGGAGGATAGACAAAATCCCCCGGACATAACACCCCTCGTGGACAAAACCCTCTTCGTTAATATTATTAGTTAGATATTGCCTTTTTTCAGTAACAACAACTTTCTTTTTTTCATATTATATGTAATTAACGGTGATATGTAGTGGCCCATATAACTTTATATATATATATATATATATATATATATATATTCTTTATTTCCTCCAGTATATGAAGATTACAAATGCATATAATAAATTCACACACACACACACACACACACACACACACACCCATTACAAAATGAGTACAAGGAAAACACAGAAGCATATGTCATAACCACATATCATACTAATGTCAGTATAGCACACAAACATACATATCCATGCTTACTTTCCTATTAATAAGATTCCAACACATGTACATATATTGGCATTACACCATAGATATATCTCTGTGTAAATAGATTAATTAATAAATAAATAAAGAACCTCTACTGCTACATAATTTGTATAGTCCTTGCCGAAACGAAAAAACAAGGGCTAGTGATATGAAGCCAATAGTCAATCTATTTATTTATGTAAAATTATAAGTTTTTTTTTTTTTTTTTTTTTTTGGGGGGGGGGGGGGGGGGGATGACGAAGAAGAAAATGAGGCAATAAAAAATAGCTATAGACATGTTTTATGAATACACGTATTACGATACTTCATAGCTAGTTTAATCCTTGCAGCACAAGGATTAATGTATGAAGAGCGACTGCATAGCAATAAACAAACTACAGTTACAAGAGAGAGAGAGAGAGAGAGAAAATAGTTGATAAACTAATTCACTAAAGGGAATATACAAAAGTGTCTTAGCACAGTTTTAATTCAAGCCAGACCAAATGACAATATTGAAACAGCACCCCAAGGAAGCTTTCATATCTATCCTGGAGTTGATTCAAAATAACTGGACATGGTACACCCAGTAACGTATTAACAAATACTTTATTTTCCAAATTTTGCATCGTGTCTTTTACTTGTGGGCTAAATAGACTTTGTATTTTGCACATAAGCCGCTGCCTATAAGCTAACATAAAGGGACAGTCTATCTTGGTAGAGGTTAAATGATCCAAGACGTAGCGGACCATTACAGGGATTTTACCTTAAGTTTACCTGATAAACACGTCTGTAAACTAACAAATGATATTCCTGCATATAACTTGATATAATGGTGTAACTGTTTGTCATATTTCCTTCACTGACATTGAAGCAGTGATACAACAAAAATTGAATCAATTAAAACATTTCCTTTAAGTGATCAGTCAGGATAAACATTTTGGTACACTTAACCTTTCAAGTCAGTCACCCTGATTCTATATATGTTACATATGATCCCTGGGTAGTATATATATATATATATAATAAACAACCAGAAAACGTACACATACACGCATACGTGATCTAAATACATGTATTGAAAATAGGTTGTATTCAACTTTTTGAAAAAGCAAAGTTATCAAGCGTTATTGTAGGGAAAATATAAATGTAGTTAGCCAATAGTGTATTATTATTACGTTATCCAGCGTTCATTCTTTTGTTATTTTGAGTATGTTCTTCTACTCTCCTTATACATGTTTTGAAAAATTTAAAAAAAAAATTGTACATGCTTATGTCATTATCACGTGAGAACATTATTTGTGTTGTTTATTTATATAGACGATGTACTATGTACAAGTCGGAAATAAAAGTATGTTCTGTTCTGTTCTGTTCTGTTCTGTTATTATGGTCGTTTTGAAACTAGAGACAAACTGTACCTGCAGCATGATATTTTGATATAGACTTCATTCAACTGTTATTATTTAACATATCTCAAAACCTTTATATATATGAATTATGGCTTGCGGTAGGTCGGTGGTTATACCCGGATGCCTCAGTGCATTCGGGGTCTTCCTCCACCTGTAATTAGCTGGACGTCGCTGTATGACTGAATTACTGTCGAAGCGATGGTTAACTCAAATAGTCAAGTCAAGTCATGTATGAATTATGGAATAATCCTTTAGCCTTTAGATTCGTAGTCTATGAATCTTTCACTGGCAGGCAGGACCCTCTAAAGAAGCTGATGGCTTTAATCTCAAATGCAGTATTTAAATATGTATAAGCAAATTTGTTCGTTTGAAAACTTAAGCTAGAAAGGTGATATCCTGGATGAGCAATACTCTCATCGAGGTTAATGAATATATTGAAACAGTCGAAATGCATAGCAAATAATGTCGGTACAAACGTCTCCGCCCTCTCAGTATGCGCTAATTTTCAGTTTGTTCTTTTGAGCGTAAATTAAGAAATTAAGAAATGGCAAATGGTTTGCAATGAGTTCAGGCAACTAAAGACTCTCCCATGCAGGTTCCATAATTTTTACAGAATTGTTAAATGACATTTTAGAATGTGAATAATTTGTGAAGCTGACTGAAGGTTGCGTTGTTGTTGGCCAAAGTTTACAGCAGGATGCTGGTAATTATTATTGGTTGTACCGTTTCGATTTAATAAACAAAAGAGTTTTGCATTCTATTTCGTTATCGGTGCGTACATGTGCAAAAATATAAAGACCAAAGACAGCTGTCGCTGCTGACGTTATATACTGAATACCTAGTGGCATCAACTTATTTACAGTAAATGTGAATTGATGAATATAAAAGTGAGAATATAATTGTAATGATTGTACATGTATTTCCTCTTTTCAAAATCAATAAATAAGTTATTCAGCCTGTAACTACTGAACACCGGGACTCCGTATCTTCCTTAAAGGCCAGTTTTCACATTGTGCTTTTACAATACATTTAATTACGTTTACGCGATATGTTGTTGTTTACAGGGCTAAGAATCTTTTCTATGTATACGACAAAATGTGATATATAGAGGATAAATGTTGGTTTCAGTGGAATGTCATTTTTAACTCATCGAATGAATAATGAGGTGAAATAAATATTATATTCCACTGACACAAACATTTTTTTTTATTTACTTAACGTTTTTCAGCTCTTTTGGGGGTTCCATATGTAAAGATAGTCCTGCCCCAAAACAGTGGAACATATAAAAATGGTAATATTGTGAATATTATCCTTTTCAGTTCACTGACATTTCCCTGTAATCCACCAAATGGCATTAAATTAAATGCTAGATTTTGGAGCTAATTAGGATGGTATGAATTTAACAGATTAAAGTACATGTATGAATAAAACTAGAGTATGATTGCTTTGATTATGTACGAGTAATAACTGCAATTACACAATGCATATATTCCGTCGTATTAAATATGTTTAAGACATGAAACGCACAACAGACATATTTTTTGCCCATTACCATGTAAACGTTAAGCTTTATGAATCATATAAATGCTTACTTTGGACATCCGTGGCAGAGTAATTTAAGTCGTTGACCTACTATAGCCTCTCAGCCAAAGGTTTGAGTTTTGGTAGGGTCACTTGGAATTTTCATATAGGGAAATCCTCCAGATGACTTGCGGGAGATCGATTGTTCTGTATAGACGGCGCTTTATGATTGAAATAATTGTCAATAAGAAAATGAAGACGACCATGGTGAAGGTTTGGTGATATAAAGATCATCTTAATTCACTATTGATGTGTAGATCATCTACACTCTCCTCGTCAATAATTTCACTATACTGGTTCTGCTTCAAAATGAAAGAGACAACCCATGTTGAAAGATGTGTTTAAAACGTTATTGCTTTATTCAGTGTTAATGTTTAAGGTGATCCATCCATCATTAAATTGTGATCATGGGCCTGTCAAGTGATCAGTGGAATTGTATAGTAAATGCAAGCCTTTATAGACTTGTAGCAAAATACTATCTACTCCAAGTCAAGAGATGCTTGCATCTGCACTGAAAGCTATTAAAGGGCCATTATCATAATTTCATGTTGGCGGGATTACCACAATATAAATTTTGATTTGCATACTTATCAATCTCTTTTCAATAAAATTTTAACTGCTACATTAAATTATTTGTCCTCTCTTGTCATTCTAAAACTGAAAACAACCAGGTTTTAAACTCCGTCAGTATAGTACCCTTCACAATGTCGCAGTATGTATGGTGCTGGATGAACAATTTGGTTGATTATGTTTGTTGGGTTTAACGTCCAACCGACAGTATTTCAGTCATTTGGAGGCGATGTCTATTTGAGATATCGTGCTGTTACACTGCAATATCACGCCGTAGACATGTGGCATGATACCACATCCAGTCACATTATCCTGACACCGGGCCAACCAGTCCTGCATTGGTTGATTAAGATTGACATTTCGCAAAGAGAGCTAGAGAACCTAAACACATAATAACGTATTGCATCAAGATCCAATGTGTCTGTAGGCTACACAATGCCTCTAACAAAACAGATATTATATTTTGTATTTATTTTAAGAAAAACTGTGTTACCATTCTGTACGGTGAAATATCTCATATTGTCTTGAGACTGTTCTGAATTCGGAGCACAATAATGAGAAATTCTCTGTGTGTCCCTAATGAACGCTTATGTGCATAAGGTGTGGTGCAGGTAAGTAACAGCAACAGGATGGGTATGTTGGTGATGCATACAGGTGTTTCGAGGGATTGCCGTTCTTAAGGGGGAGCCACGGCACCTCAGGTGAATTGGAAAACGAGGAACTTCGGACTCAGGCAAGCCACTCAATCCGCATTGGCTTCCGCCTTCTTAAACACGATATATTTATGAGTTTTGAAGTTTAGTTTTATTATCTCCATTCATGAAAAAATATTTTGATACACCTTTCTTGTGCGAAACGCAAGTGCATAAGCGGAATCTGAGGGTCTCAGAAAAATAATAACGCCCCAAAAAATGTGTAATGTCGATTTTATTGTATAAAATTTAACAATTATCACTGAGCATTATTGATCGCCAATCATTTCTTGCACACAACTCCTCTTGTTTATTGCGAGTAAAACGATGGACACACCACAATGACGTCATGATCTTAATCATTAAGGGCGTATGTTACAGTTCACCATCGCAATGTCCGGGACATATTTCGGATACAACAAATGTTTGGATATAAGATGTCACAATGTCATTACAACTTCACGTTAAATATTATTTCGCCAGTATAGGACATCTGTTTGTATTTATGACATGTCATTTTCACTAATTTACTAATTTGAAATGAATTAAGTATATTTAAAAGATAGATGTATATTTTAGCTTTTTATTAGAAACGGTTACCATGGATATACAATATTAGTATAAAAACAAGCTACCTATTCTTATATATTTCGTAATCAGCGCAATGTTTTACATATGTGAAAATCAGAAATTTTCATTGAAGAAAACAACAAACATGTATCATACGCACTTAAGGTAAAGTCCCTGTAATGGTACCGCTACGTCTTGGACCACTTAACCTCCACCAAGATTACCAAGGTACCCTAATGAAACACTAGGAAACCTTGGTTATACCCGTGAAAGGCCATTAGGTCCGAAATGTAGCGGACCATTACAGGGACTTTACCTAAAATGCACTGCCGAAAATGGGTACGCATGCGCATTTATTTTTAAGAATAAAAGTTCAGATTTAAACTTGGGCAAAGGTTAACATTTTAACTTGGGCCATATATTCGGATTTAGATCCTATGACTATTTTTTCTCACAAGTTTTGATCTGTGGGAGCCTGGTTTACAGTGTATACAACATGGAGAATTGCACAAATAATCAATAAGCATAAACACATATAGGTTTCGATTGTGTACAGATATGAAAACAAATATGGTGTATATAGTACTATATCAAGTGGTGTTGGTGTTAGTTGTAAAAGTGAGAAATGTGAGTAACATTTATCGCATACAATTGATTAAAATAAATTCAATAAATGTGCAATTGTCCTTAACAGATATCGAAAGCGAAACACAGTTAAGAAAGAGAGCACTTATACTTTCATAATTATACATTGACAATTATTAGATCGAGATAAAACAATAGAATTAAGCTTTATACAAAACTAACATGATTCTTTTATCTTTGCCCATGGCGAAATCGAAAGGCGGCAAAGTGATTATATATTTCATTTAGAAATCTATTAATCATGGTTATACTTCATGATAGTTTACGTGTATAAAGGTCAAAAGGTTACGATATCATGAAAAGCGTGATCAGCTTTTAAGCAATATGTAATAACTACTTGACAGAGAGATGGAGAGAGTGAGAAAGGGAGAGTATATGGTATAAGGCTGCTTCTGATATGGAAACAGTTCTCAGTTATCAGATAATACATGAATTGTACAATGAGAAAATTAATTTTAGGAAGATGATAATAGATAAATATAAAATTCCGTGGAAGTAGTGATAGAAGAAGTGAAAAAAGAAGGATGGTTGGGGTGGGGGAGAGATTCAATTTCATACATATATTTATATCGTTTACAATATTGATGTTAATTAAGCCGATAATGGCAAGAAAACATTCCGATTTCAAATTGCAATTTAAAAGTTAAGCAATGGTAAAAAATCATTCACCATAATAATGATGAAATTCAACACACTGACTTAATTTCCAAATTATAATAGCAAGTTTAAATATGAATTCCTTGCAATAATAAATGATGATGATGAGAGAGAGAGAGAGAGAGAGAGAGAGAAAGAGAGATGAAAAGTCATGAAAAGTGTCATGGCATTTAGCTGATATTCATTTATATATGCTAATTGAGATTGTTTATCCTGTGGGAAAAGGCTTCTAAAGCTTTGTGTTGATTTCAAAATCCTATAAGTTAATGGCGCTCTCATACACCTTCTTTGATCTCTTTCTCTCTTACAATTTATTTATTCCCAGCTTCAACAAACAAACAAAAAACAAAATAACAGCAGAAAGACACGCAGATGCTCAATCTTTACAAGACACTGACAATTTGCAGCTTCTACTTTTCAATTATTGATATGGATATACATTTGTGTTAAAGAAACCAGTATTTATTCAGGGTTACCACTGGTCAGGGAAAAGTCAGATAAATGATTTGGGAATTTATAATTTTTAGAAGTCGGTGAATATTGTAAATGTCAGTCAAAAATTAAAGTAAGGCTGA
This sequence comes from Solen grandis, assembly GCA_021229015.1. NCBI lineage: Eukaryota > Metazoa > Mollusca > Bivalvia > Adapedonta > Solenidae > Solen > Solen grandis. The sequence goes on from CM037778.1 coordinate 8,798,837, forward strand.
AAAGAAATTTAAGAAATGGCTATGGCAGTTTTCAGGTAACGTAATTGTAAAATCTGATTACCAGCTATATGTTTTAAATGTGGAAACCTGAGCGTCTTGAACCTTACCCTCTGCAGTCATACTTGGGCTACATTTTACTCTGTATTCCAGTAAAGTCACTATAGTGTGATACTTTTCTGTGTATTTATATACTGCAAACAATTTTAAACACGCTTTTTATATATATAGAGAGAAGTTCTTCTTGCATTATAATCACACATTATTTTCCCCTTAAATTTAAGATAGAATTGGGTCCCTTCAAATTATCAGATCCATTTCATTTCGAATAATAAGTTTGGGTATTATCTTGTTGGACAGTGTAACCACATGTATATGAATCCTTGTGATTTGTATTTTTTTCCAATTAAAATGTCACATTTGTTTTACTGAGTCCACGAAAGACTTGAGAAGGAGGAGAGGGAAACGCCTCGATTAATTGTTCGGATTGTTAAAGTTAATATGAATAATGTAGGAAACAAAAAAGTCACATCTGACACAAATGTTTATACTTCAGTATAATAAGTACACGGTCCAGCATTTGCTCTTAATACTGACACCTTAAATTATTGTGTAAATATGCTAATACACCAACATATTGCTTTTGACCACCTATTTGTTTCATTATCCTATAGGAGGTGTATTTCTGAGTTGAAAACTTTGAGCTTTTCGTATTTGCTTCTAGTCATTAAAGTGATTTTTTATATCATATGTACTTCAAATATTCAGGTAGAGAATGCAAAATGTTATTGCGAAGGGAAAAATCAAGTGTAAGAGGAAGAGGAAAAGGAGATTGTATATCACGGTAATTTAGTCGGGGAAAAGTCGGGGAATTTCATTTTCCTATATACGTATCTATCAGACTTCTTCCTGTTTTCAAAAATCAGGGTGTCGTTTTCCATTCAATTTTACTTCTGTGTGAAGCATCCGATCGTCATTTCCTCTGGTTCTTTAATAAGAACAACAAAAACAGCGTTAAATGTCTAGGATATATAATATGCAAACATTGAAAGAAGAAAAAAGATATAAGTGCAATATCTAAAAGAATATACCCCAATACCAACAGTGGTTTATTCTTGTATATTATAATTGCTATGTTGTTGCTATGTTATGGTTGGGTTTCTTATCAAAACGATCCGGGGCCGACGCTCGGAAACATTCCCGAATGAACAGTAAAGACCAGGAAAGGCACATGGGATTTGTCCAGCCACAACTACAAACGCCATCGACTGCACCATCGTGGTTGGGTTGAAATTCTGAGTTTCGCAATTGGTTTGTTTCTCCACACTTTTCTGTTGTTTTTTCTCTATGAATTCAAATGTGTGTGTGTATGTCGAAGGTGAACATAATCAGAGTATGGAGACATTAGAGGTAATCTTCATTGAGGCAATTTGTCTGATAAAACTTATTTTAAACAAAACAAAGCTCAAATCTTATTTTAATTTGTCTCAGTATAACACGATCATATACAAATAAGGCTTTACGTAAGAGGAATTTTAACAAGAGCAGAATGCGACAAAGGACATAATATAAGCAGCGACTTACTTTTCAAATTAACACACTTTTCCGCACCTTCTTCGTCGATCTCAATGCAAAATGAGTTGTCTCCACAAATCTCAGACCCTGTAAATAAGATTAAATAATAAAAACATAAGACAAACATAGAACAATAATTCTCATGAAATTAAATTCAAACCATATTTCACTATAGTGTGTGTGTCTTCCACAGGGAAATATTCTATATTTTCTGTTACTACCTTATTTGAAAACATAGATATAGTAACATAAGAATAATCGTAAATAACAATTAATTAAAACATTTAAAAAAATAATAATAAAGATGACACAAACACACACACAAGTCTGGCAGGGTGTGATGGGGACGTCTCAGAATGTTGATCGAATATAGGGTCTACATATAACGAAATGTTATTAAAGGGACAGAGACGGAAAGTGGAAATATAGCTCTCTTACCAATTGGTCCAGAATCTTGAATCTCTTGCTGCTCCTTGACCATCACCATGCTTGCTCGGGTCGAAAACTACGATGGCATTACTGCAATATACGGTAATTCAATGTATGTATAGCTGCATCCACATCACGAGTACCTGCTCATGTGTTGAAATGAAGCTCTATGTAAACTGCTTTAATGAATGTGTTTCAACGAGATAATCTCTTATATATCCTCGAGTGCCCAAACTGCGCCCCCCCCCCCCCCCCCCTAAGGTTTAATTAGGAAATGCAACATAAATAAAATAGATAGACTAAAAACTGTTCACGTACCAATTAATTCTATCAAATTCACATTGATACCCCCCAAAATAATTCTTTTATAAATAATTATTCACTCGAAAATAACATTAAATACATTACGAGTCAAATATTATGCCATAATTTTGTTTGGTCCTAACTCCGCCCCCTAGGTGACGTCATAGCAGTTGCGAATTGTACACATATGACTTCCATTTATAAATATGTAAACACAGTAGATGGAATTTCCGAGATACTTTTATTTTAAAAAATTGAGTTTAAAAGGGCCATTCTGCGTGGCAAATCATTTTGTATTAAGAAAAACACATAAAAAGAGTGGTGCGAGATAAAATTTGCAATATTTATGTTTGAATCAAAATTTCGTACAAAAATCATCTGAGTTTATTTACAGAAACATATTTAAAAAAAAATCTCACAGTCGCATACGCGTGTGATAAAATCTAGCGAGACTACGATATAAAAAAGAAAGGTGGCGGAGTTAGGACAGGGGCGCAGTTAGGACCTCCGACGATATCTTTAATAAATACACTTAAAGTTTGTGTAAACTATCTCTCATCCATCGCTTACGTTGTAAAACAACACAAGGAATAGGCTCACTTCTTAAAATCGTCATTTCATATGCAACAGACGTTTAAATTTATAATTCTATATATTATAAAATATCCCATTATCCCACCGTCATTCTTAGTTTTATCTTTTTTTATTTAATCCCTCTACGTGCGATTTATATTTCTTAAAATGTTGGCCAAATGTTTAATATATGTGTTTTACATATTGTTGTAAATATGTTCATATTCGTTATAATTATAAAAGAGATCTCAATTTAAAACCCAAATGTTACCTTTCTCACCGGAGACCTCGTTGTTACGTGCGTATTCATTTTCACCACTGGATGTACATTCCTTATGATTGTGCTGCTCATGTTGCTTGTGCTTGCGTCTACGTTGGTGCTTTTTTTGTTGTTGTGGCGCCTCCTTCGCCTTCTACTTCTACGTCTAGGCGGATCCATCTCTAGCAGGTCAGAAACCAAACTGGTCTTCTTCAAGCCCCCCATTTCTATCATGGAAATGATATCATAACCAAGCAAAATTAATTACACGTGTGTCACTGGTCAAGAATGCTATGAATATCTCACCCGACTGCGTGGTTCTTTAAAACAATCTAATCTTTATTATTTACAAACTCTTATTATGCAGATCGTATTCTAAGGGTCAAGTAATGAAATAAGCCTGAAATAATTCTTTCAAAAAGATTGCTTAAGAATAGACGACTAATCAAACGACCCAAACAATTCAACGCAGTCAATGCCGGATTGTTTCCTTATCTTCTTCAGTTCTTTTTCTTAGGTTTGGTTAGGTACTTTGGAATTCTACAAAATTGCTCTCATGAATCCATGTCGAAGTAACTGTTATAACATTTTTTTTTTTCCATTTTATGTTTTAAGCGCCATTTTTAATTATAATTGTAAAATTAAGACATGACAGGAAGCATGCTTCAAAATTTTATGTAAGTTTGTTTTTGTCAAAAGCGAAATAAACGGTTCACCTTCGAGTGAAGAAAGATCTTTCAGTGCAGGATCCGACAGTAACTGCTCTGTAGTAATGATTACTGTGTAATCTGCATCTTCCAAGGAATCCTCCACATCACTAGAGTCGTCACCATCTGTAACGTTGTCTATGTCATCTGCCTTCGTTTTCAAATGTCCTTCCCTTATTGGCTTTGGAATATTGTGTAATAATCATTTTAAAAATATCTTTATTAAATTCACTAAACTCACTAAAATAAAATACCTACTTATTGCAAGATTGTATTTTATTCTACAATTAATTCTCTAAGTTAAATGGGTCGAAAAATATCGTATATAATGGATAAATCAGAAAAGGAAGGGAGGAATCTGCTTTCGTCTAATTTTTGAATGTAATGTAAATTTCGCCCAGGAACTTTTGTGAAGTTTTATTCATTAAATCTCATGAGTAATTATATACGTATTATTTAATCCTTATTATATACAATAATGATAATAATAATAATAATGATAATAAATTAATAAAAATAATATTAAACTTAAGTTCGGACGCTCTGTCATTTGTTAAATGTATTTCTGTCACCCCTAGGTTACTAGAGTAGACCATTTGTATGTTAAAGACCCACTGAACAATATGTGGAATTTTACACCAGCATTAAGATTTGGTTTTTGGGGAGTTCTCGTTGATTTACGAAGTTTTATGTCTTCTTTTGGATTGAAATGGTCTATTAATATATGTAATGTACATAAAGCATGAGAGAGGCTGATATGAAAAATCTCCATAATCCGGAAACCTCTTTCATCCGGAATCCTCTCTAAAACGGAAACAGCTATTTTGAAACTTCTCTAAGCCGGAATCCTTTATATTCCGGAATCTACTCTAATACAGAAACATCTCTTAACCGGAAACCTCTCTAATTCGAAAACCCTCTAATTTGAAAAACTCTTTAATACAGTGTTCTGGATTAGCCATATATATAATTATATATATGGGTAACATAGATCTCAAATTCTGTAAAAAAATCAAGATGTCACAGTGATATTAACTTTTTTTTTTTCAAATTAACACTAGTACTTTTTTTAGAGTTTCCAGGTGATCTGAAATAATAACGTTTTAGACAATTTTTGAATTTTCCCTTACATATGTCTTTTGTGATAAGTATTTTTTTCTCTAAAATTCATTTTGCTTTATACGCTCGTGAATCTGTTGCGCTCATGCGAACCTCAAAATCATAAAACTGATTTCGAATAAAGATAACTATAACGTGATTGTTTCAATTGCATTAGTTTAATTGGTGCGACGTATCAAACAAGATAGCGCTGATATGTAAATACGGAAGGGAGGAATTGCTGGTTACAAAGGGCCGATTGAATAACAAAAGTTTAACGGTAACCTTGAGGGTAAACTCGGGGTTAACATATTTGATATGCATAACAAAAGTTTAAATAGAATTGTGTTAATATTTAAATTGGGGGAATAGCATAATTCTAGTTTAGGTTAACCTTGAGGTGTACTACACCTCAAATTTCACAAAAAATTTCACCTGCCATTGGGGTGGTTTAAGGCTGAGGCTAAAACATATTTTCAGTGAAATCAGTCAAAGAGGCAGCACATATCCTGCAATACCTCTATAGAATGAGAAACAATTTGCGAAGGGAAAGGTTTCTTATGATGAAGAGGAATTTTACCAAAGATTCAGCTTTATTGGAACTTATACACATATGCTGAGTAATGATATTCACCCTGCAACAGGAAGAGGTGGTGCAATTCCAAGTCATTTGCAGGCAGAGTAATTGGGTTGATATACCAAAATCTATGCATACTGTGAGGAAATTATATTTCGGAATATCAAGGAAAAAGAAACAGTTCATTAAATTATCCAGGTGGCTGAGATTGCAAACTCTAGTGAGATTTCTAAAGGATAGCCAACTTTCCAGGGGTCATTGGTGCAGTCGATTGCACACATGTTGTGTGTCAATCATGGTAGTAGGGATTCATCAATACTCAAGTTATTTGTTATGCATGTATGAAAATCATTATAACGTGCTCGATGGCCTGGTGCAACCCACGATAGTCCCATTTTTCATGATAGTCGCCTTTGTATTCAGCTTGGGAATCAGCTAAACGGTGGACATTTGCTATGTGGCAATAATTATGTATGCAGTAGATCCTTGATAACACCCATTCTTCATCCACAGACAGTTGCTCAACAACAGACAAAGGAGCTCACAAGACAAAATGTGGTATAATCGAGTGCCTGTTTGAGGTGGTTAAAAGTCGATTCCTTTACGAAATAAACTCAAGACAACGCTTTCAATTGTTGTGTCGGTACTTAGCAGTTGACAAAAATGAAGCTAACTGGGATGATGATGATGATGATGATGATGGTAGTGACTCGGAATGTTATACAGAAACCATGTGATGCAACATTTTGGTTACTGAAGCTCTCAAAAAAGCAGGTTCGAGTTTGGTTTGTTGAAATTAATGGACCTGGACCTCCTGAGAAATTTGTGCTCAGTGTGAATTTTATGACCACCATGTGTCAGTCGTCAGTCATCTTGCATCTTACGAAAGTAGGTGTTACAGATTTGATCTAATCTTTATGAATCCTAATCAGATGTCTGTATACTGGTCAAACAGTATATTATAGTTAACCTTATTTGGTCATATTTGTTTGTATTTTCAATTTAAACATATTTATTTTACATCGACTGGGAAACAAGTTCTTACAACTGATACTAATCCCTCTCGACGTTTTCTGGGTTGGGCCAGTATTTGGCGCTTGCAAAGGTCATGATAAATCCTTTCCCAAACAAGGTTCGAACCCACAACATTCGAATCCGCAGTCGAGTATGGTACCACTAGACCACTGCGCCATTTTTGTTTGTATGCTATTTTGGAGTAGGAATCTGGTTAAGCTGGGGTAAACAAAATACATGTAGGTCAAAAGGTCAAATCGATAAATTAAGTATATGTATATGACATGTATGTGAATAAAGGTAAAGATCAGACGTGTCTGCCTCAAAGCAATTTGACTACAAAGTCGTAAACAAATGATACTGGTATTGCTCCCTTGCTACTAAGCTCAGCATGCAAGGATAGTTCCAGGACTTTGGCCCGGTGTCAGGATAATGTGACTAGGTGAGGTATAATGGCGTGATACTGCAGTGTGGCAGCACATATTTGTCTCAAGTAGACATCGTCCATAAATGACTGAAATTCTGTCGGCGGGACGTTAAACCATATATACAAAAAAGTAAGAATGATGTCACAAAAACCACTTCTCGGTCGTATGGCTTAACCCTTTCCCTCATAGAGGAAACCATGAAAAGACCTATGCGAAAAACATAAAACCAGATCAGCCTGCGAGTAACTCGCAGGCTGATCAGGTTTTGTGCTGTTTGCTGCTCCTCAGTGGTCTGTAAATGAGGACTTTATAATTAAATTTGGTAAGGTTTAACTGTGGTTTTCTGCAGATTAGGCTTTATGTGGTACCTATCGAGTGCGTCAAAATGAGTCTATATGAGGGAAAGGGTTAATGATTCCGTTAAAATGTTATGGCCTGCAAAAATGAAACCTCAACGTCAGCTTTAAACTGAAATTGTTTTCCTTTAATTCCATGCAAGTATTTGTTAATCATTGCACAAAAGACAAACAGTAGAAAACGTGCTATTAATTAAAGAACATTACATTAACAATTTAAGGAAAATAACAATTATGAGAAGTGTTTTGTGGAAACGGCAAGAAATCATTTCCAGAGGAAATCAAAGAGATTCTTTACGACAGCAAAAACACTTATATTCGTCAAAACATAAAATAAATTTTGCAATTTTTTTTATAGTCGTTAAACAATTCAAAATATTTCGGCCTTAATCATAACCTTTCGTTTTTATCCTAAATTTAAAATAAAATCATTTTATTATAGCGCAAACGGTAATCTAACACCTTAATTTTTTTCAAAATAAAATGTACATATCTATATTCAAGGAGGCATACCCTCAACAAAAGAAATTGACCTGCAAAATATAATTAACCCGTGTAATGACTAAGATGTACAATATTGTCATTTGACTGAAATTTATCGATAAAACATGCATTAAAATTCTATATTAAAAGTACGAAAACTACCTAAATAATTAATTAAAAAATTTTTGCAACATATACTCCGAATATTTCATTGGGAACACGGGCTATGAATTACATTTGTATAGCTCTGAACCTAGCAGAATAGCTTAAGGTAATCCACCCATTCTTAAATTGTGATCATGTTCCACCAAGTGAACGTGGGAATTTTATAGTAAATACAATCCTTTATAGACTTAGAGCAAAGGAGCTTATAACTACAAGTCAATGGATGCTTGCATCTGCACTAAAGCCTTTTTAAGCATTTGAATGACCGTACTTATAATTTAATGGTTGATGGATTACCATAAACTGGAGACCGATTGCAATAGTAAAATAAGTTATTTCTGTCTAATCTTCTACAGAACGGAGGGTTAAAGAGATTTTTAAATCAAAATTAAACTCACTTCAGCTTAATTTGAATGCAAACGGTAGGAAGTCATTTTTTTTTAAAGTTAATATTCTTTTTTCTTCCTTTTTGTTTCGTTAAAGATATATCTGCCAAGAATTGTATACACACAATTGGAAGAGCATTATGTCGGATCGTCTTTACATAACATTCGTCTCAGTTTCAAAGCTCCCCCAGCCACCCCCAAAACTGCTACAATGGCCTATCGAAACACATTAGTCGATAAAACTGGACTTTTAGTATCACTGAATACATTATCGTGCTATTTTATTGTCTTTTTTCCGCCGACATAAATTCACGACTTTCGCTGTTGCTATATGAAAAGAGATCTGGTAAAAATGAATATTCTTACAGCAGCTCGTTCAAAGATTGATGGTAGTGTTTTTGTTTATCTTTCTCGTTAATGTAAGTCTTTTTTTTCTAACAAATAAACTCGGCTAGTGTAGGTCACGTTGTACATGAAAACGTTATTCTGGAGACGCCTACCTCTGGTAAATCGATTAAATATTGAGCAAGGTATCCCCGAAGTAGGTGCTAGCGGTACCACTTGAGACGTTCCGCAAAGCGGCGTCTTCACCAGTTCCGGGTAGCGAGCATGCGCGAAAGGTGAATGCAATTAGTCATGTCACGGCACATTAAAAGAAAATTTCTAAAACTGTCCAAAGTTATAAATATCTTGGTGTGACATTTGAAGGCAAGTGTGTTTTCAAAAAGAGCAGCGAACTTCTCTCAAAGGCCTCTGGCAGAGCACTGGGAAAGATTATTTCAAAAGTGCATAGTTATAAAGAATTTGGATTCAAATCATTCACAAAACTAAGAATCGTGCGTTATACCAATTATGGACTATTTTGCATCCGTGAGGGGATCGGACCATTTCTCCTTGCTCGACAACGTACAGAACCGTGCCATGAGATACGTGATGAGGGTACGTAGGTTCACACCGATAGCCGCGATGACCGGGGATACAGGCTGGCTACCATGCAGATACTGCCGCTGTACATCAAGGATGATCACGAGGCACGTGTTTACTATGGACTACCAGAGGAACCATGATCATAATTGTTGTAATGATATAAAAACAGTAATGGACACCCTTGACCTGTCGTGGTTTTTCGCGAACAAACACCCCGTCAATATGAAAGAAGTAAAAGAAAAGATTACACAATACTACGCAACAATATGGAAACATGACATAGAAAGAACTCCCAAACTAAAGACATATCGTCACTGTCCATTTTACAACAGCGAGCGACAATCGTGTTCTGGACACATACTTATGGACATAGACTTTCAGAGACTTAGTAAAATCAATCAATTTAATATATTATAACTCAAGAATATTTTAATTACTCATGTATGTAATAATTGGTGACATATAGGTCCAACGGAACGGGTGTATGTATACATAATCATGTTCATATAGGTTTTATACTTATAGGTTTTATACCATTTGTCACGTTAACAAACACGGAATGTTGCTTTGGGTTACTTCATTCACCTGTAGATGGATTATACAAGTAAAAGTTTTAGTCAATGACCATCTGTGAACGAGCTGCTTTAATAAAGCATAACTGTAAAACATCCGTCGGATAAAAAATTAGACATTTTTCACTATCGATGAAAACTATTTGCAAGGGACTGTTGATTTAGTCTCCTGTTATCCATACTAAATAATCGACTGCGAAGCAATTCCTGAGCAGCAGCACTATAGGTGATCATTGTTTATGACTGCCAAACCATGATAAACTGAATGTTGGTTCCATTTAATGGTATGTATTTCAGAATATAGATTATTCTTTGTCCATTGTATGGTATGTAATGTATTTCAGAATATAGATTATTCTTTGTCCATTGTATGGTACGTATTTCAGAATATAGATTATTCTTTGTCCATTGTATGATATGTAATGTATTTCAGAATATAGATTATTCTTTGTCCATTGTATGGTACGTATTTCAGAATATAGATTATTCTTTGTCCATTGTATGGTATGTATTTCAGAATATAGATTATTCTTTGTCCATTGTATGGTATGTATTTCAGAATATAGATTATTCTTTGTCCATTGTATGGTATGTATTTCAGAATATAGATTATTCTTTGTCCATTGTATGGTACGTATTTCAGAATATAGATTATTCTTTGTCGTCTGCAATAAATCACGTTTAAAGGAGTTACGTTTTATAACTATGTTTTTAACTCAATATTCTTAAATTTTGTTGAATAGTATAGTTTTCATGTTTTTGTGCTTTAAAAGATCAGGATAAGTAAGAAAATAAGACAGTTTGATTTTAAACCGTTATCGTAGTCGTGATAGTGTTCTTTGTTAATTCGATTTAATCGAAATTTTATGTGTTTTCCTTAGTGCCCGAATTCCTTATCGCAAAATGTCTACTGCCTTGGGTTTTGGTTTCTTTCATAGTACCTGCATCCGTTTCTTTTCATTGAAAACCGAATAACCTTTCAAATTTGTATGAAATATCGAACGATTGAAAAAAAATTCTACAACACATGTATGCTGAGATTCAGCTGAAGCGTTGAAAACTCAATTTTGTGTAAAAAATAAATGTTAAGGGGACAATAATTGTATGTGGCATTAAAGCAGAGAAGAACTAATTTCTCTATGATGTTGCGTAACTCACTTAACCATGCGGAGGAGTATATGAATTTCTTTTTGATGCAAAGGTGGCTCGCAGATGAATTTGGATTGGGGAAGTGCGGGATTCGGTCATTTAGTACATGGTGTTACAACGATCCATATAGAAAGCTTAAATTCCGATACAAATACGTGCAACTTACTAAAAATCACATCAAGCTAACGACCTCAGATACCTCCAGGGTTTATTGGATGCACAATAGAATATGCTATTCGATGTTACGTAGGAGACACATAGAGACTGTGACGACGATCGATAATATAAGATACTGAGAGTACAAATCAAAGCGCTGATAGTGCTGAGAGAACAGTATTGTCGCATTTCTTTTGTTTATGAAAGTAATTTTAATAAACTGGGGTCAAATTTTCAAGGAATTGACTAAAAAAAAAGCTTTAACTTTGCGTTAACAAATTCATTAAAAGAAATTAAAGACGAACGTACCATTTGTTTCAACGGACTGTTAACAATTAGCACATCGCCACTGTTACTCTTCCTTTTTCTATAGCCTACAGTTTATAAGAGCTAAATAAAATGGAACAAATCTAAAAGAACAATCTTTCATTATTCTAATTTAAGTTTGGTATCTGGCAAAAACTAAGTTACCTGCATATCTGCAGCTCATGAAACCCTCTTTCACTTGAAACACACACAACTTCAGTGCCTTCAGCGCTTTGATTTTAAGTTATTTGCATCATTCTTCTTAATTTGAGTTCCATCAATACTTTATAACAATGTTCCATTTTATTTTGGTACGCCAGTTGAAAAGAAAACGATCTCAAAAGCTTAATCCCTCCAATAAACTTCTCTAAGGTTGGGTCTACTAATTATGGTATTCACCCTGAAAGTATTTTTTTAGTAAATTGACCAGGTTATTTTTCAGCTTGCATATACCATTATATCCAAGGATAGGATATAAAGCCTTTGTCAAGTTATCACTTTTTTTTTACACGGCGACATTATGTTATATGGGCCGAAACACTATTACGCTTAACTTTAATATAGGAATTGAGTGAACAGGTTGGTAGTGTGTTTGTTGATGTGTTATATAGTTTTGCATTATAACGATACCTACTTAGAATCGCCGCTATAGCAATATGGTCTTAACATGCTCGTCTTATATAAACAGCTGCAAATTGTACATGATGCGAAAGAAGCTGCTTAACAAGTCATGCACAGCTAATTAAATTGTTTACTTCTCAGGGTGGAATCGATTTATCTTTTATAGTGTAGGGTGTGTTTTTATTGAGGGTTAAATTTAATTTAAATATAATTATGAAATAATACTAGTGTCTGGCATAGGCATAAGGTCTACATTAAGTACTGCAACAAAAGATGTCTGTTTTCTAGACACGTAAGTAGCTATAAAAATAGTTTTTTTCCGCATTTTTCACACGGTAGTTTTGTTAGTAATAAAGTTATGCCGATAGAAAGTCTGCATGATTAAAATTAGAACAAACAAATACAAGTTAAGGAGACTCTCATACTGAAAGGACACTTTTTACAAACGATTTATGAAGTATAATTATTCCCGGCGTTAAAACTGTTATAATCGTAATAAACATACTTACGTAATATTCAGCGAGACTTTGATAGCAGAAAAAGTTTTTATTTCACGTAAACAAAATGGCGTAATGTAAGATTTTCTTGAAATATTCGACAAAATACTTTAAGGGGGATTTAACCACAAAATTCGTGTCAAAACTTAAGGGTATCTAAAATGTACCAGTAATAGTTTGAAATTGTAAGTAACACTGTATTTTCAAAAGAGACGTCCCTGCAATGAGTACAGCACTACAAAGGCTTTATATATGGGTCCATGGCCCAGTAGTAACATATATACGACTGATGCTTCGGAAGTCTTCGGTTCGAACCACGTTGGGACCATTGATTTTTTCATGATCTGCCAGTCCAACCCAGGAACCGTCGAGGGGAGTGGGTATAAGTCGTGAAACCTTAAATCCCAACAGATCTAATAGTGAGTAAGTTTAAGCTATGAGGGTTCCATTAAGATTTTGTCCATACATTTTCTTTTCAAAAGTGATCACTGTAGAATTTGTAAGGCGGGCATTTCTTTTTCATGTTAATTGTATCTTACGAAAAAAAAAAAAACATATGTAATAACCGGGGTTGTAGTACTGAAAATTAAATAATCGGAGACACAGACACAAAGAAATTGAATACGTCGCTTTAATACAAATATCAGTGCATAACAGCACAGCAATAAAGCAACATAAAAATGACGTGATCGTTAATTGCCTAGATATTCTGTATCAACATATTCTCAGATACAAATGCAGCCTTAAGAAACAAATGCATTTTCTTTTAAATGAATCATTAAACTTTTATTCAAAATTTTTTGAATGTCAATGCATATTACTAGAGCAGGTAATATTATAATTGCATTATAACAGAATAGTAAGACAAGATAAAATATAAAATAACTGTAAAAACAGACATTTTTAAACGGGTATTACTTGCGAGGTGTACAATATTATTACTATGTATTGTCAATTGATATAGAAAAGGAAATAATAATGTTATTAAGAGGATGAGAACTGATAACAAATTTTCAAAAAGGCATTTATAAACTACTCTGTCTATTCAAAATTGTATTTATAACACACGATGAATTTCTTACAGAAACAGGCATTATTATGTTAATTCATATGCTAAAAAAAAGAATGTTCTGAGTCATTCATCGAAATAAAGGATATTGTATCAAAATTAGAATTCAATAGTCGAGCAGGTTCCTTCTCAGTGGGTCGCAGGAAGATGAACAGATCAGATCACCGGAAACAAGCTCTGGGAAACTGCTTTGAACGCTGAGAAATCTGGACTGGTCAATAGGCTACCGGAAGTACATGTGGCTAGACGGTGCTTGGCTGAGAGGCGCATAATTGGGCAGACTCGATTGGAGTACGCCCCTTTGTTGTAGCTATTTTTTTTTTCGTGCTGAACCAAACAGAAATGATCTGTTATTATATGAGTAAAAGTATTATACAATTTAACTATAAGGAACTTAGTTGTTTCTGGCATTGTCTGTACATATCTTCAGCACTATCGATAATTTCCTGTGTGTGCGGTATGGAATGTACTGTATGGGACAATTAGCTTTTCTGGAATGGTATAAGAGATTAATAAAGCAACAAGGCTTTGTTGTATGTAATTATCTTCTCGTTGAATGATGCTGATCACATTTCCTAGCTATGAATCCATCTTTCAACTGCAAGTACTTCGACATAATTTCCATTTACGTCACAGTTTAACTTTCTGTCCACTTGGCTAACGGCGATTTTTTTAGCATTTTTGGAAATGCTAATACTTGTTTTGTTTGAACTTTTGACTTGATTTGGACTGCAAGCAGAACATCACCGGTATCATCATAAATCCTAGTTATCTGCTCCTTGCATTGGAATTAAAACTTATCGTGGTATATTTCAGCTCAAATTCATCAACAGCAACAGTCTAAATTACCCTGATCTCTGAGCCAAACAGACTGGTGTTATTGCAGATATATAGTCAGATGTAACCTTTTGGGTTCCTTTATTAAAAATGGATTTATATTGTCAATCAAGTATATCTTCAAAAACTTGTATAAAAATTAAACACCCATGTTTAAGATATGATCAAAAATAAAAATGTTCAGACCAAAATGTAAGGCAGGAACTTTACGTAAACCTCTCTGCTTATATAATTGCGTCATCCGCATGCAACAGTAAAACTGTTTGAGGAAAACCTCTACATTCATCGTTTCATTGACTTTATCAGGCAAGTGAAGTAAGGCAAACTGATTATTTATTACACAGACAACCGTTTAGGTAATTCAAATGTAATAAAAAAGATTTAAACATGTTTTTTACCTCATCGCAAATATAAATCAAATCACTAGATCCCTGGAGATCAGAATGAGGAATTATTATACATAATTCCTTTATAGGCCTCCCATTTTAAAGCACCAAAATCCAGCATT
>CM037778.1:8813928-8828412 GCA_021229015.1 Solen grandis
GCGCCAGCAAAACTGTGATCATTTCGTTATATTTTGTAAATTAGAAATTTTCAAGTTATTCACTTGGGTATTTAACGGACTTAACTGTCATTAGTCCCCTTACTGCCAATCACATATTCATTAGGTTAACTGGATATCGGGGGGTTTTTTGCCAGATAATTATATGAAAAATGCTTGTTATCCACATAATTTAACTGACAAACTTAAAAAAGGTGAGATATCCATTTATCTTAAGTGGCTGGCGTGTGGGCCTAACAGGCAGTTTTGTTCTGTTAAGTCCTAAGAGGATAACAAGAAAGTTTTAACTTGAGATATTTAAATATGTGAAAATTTTTTCAGAAAAGTTTCGACTAGCTAAGTGGATAAGTGGCGGGCAAAAATATCCCACCATAAAATTTCATATATGATATAAAATTATTGATTTTTACCCAAAAATTATTTTCCCACCTGCTGCAATTGAACCGTTTGAGTTATGAAAAAACATAAATTTCTTTCTTTTTTTTAAATTTTTAAAATCTTATATTTTCCAAATACTCGTCAGAGACTCTCAGCGGTCTATAGAAGGTATTTTTATTAGAAATATATCAAAACATCTGAATAAGACGTAAAGGCTTTTTGGGAGAGGTAACACATTTTTCATCTAAATAATGAGTTTTTTTTATTCACGATGGATTGTGAGTTTCAGCCCCCAAGCCCCCAGGAGACTTTCAGCGGCCTTACGGGGGGGACAAAAATATTTGACAGAAAGAAATCCAAAATCGTTTATTCCGCCGAAAAAAGCATATTGGAGGGGTTCACACGTTTAATTCATAAATAACAAGAAGTATTTAAATCATTTACATATTTGTTTCAGGTGCCAGGCCGCCAGCAGACTCGGGGGCCTTACGGGGAATTTATTTCGACAAAAGACTCATAAAAAATTTTTTCCCATCATAAAATGCTTATATAGGGGGTTCACAAGTTTTCATTCAAAAAAAATAAGATTATCTTTGACAGAAAGATATCAAAAATCTTTTTTCAGTCGGAAAATGCTCTTTGAGAAGTTCAAACGTTTTCGTCGTAATTTCTTTTTCATTTTATTCCAATATTTGTCAGCAGACTCTCTGTGGGCTAGGAAAATTTTTGTTCAGAAATAAGTTAAAAATCTGTTTTTCCGCCCTAAAATGTATTTGGAGAGGTTCACACAGTTTCATCCATAAAAAATGATATTTTTTTTATTTTAGGATTTTCGGTTTCAGGTGCCAGGTCGTCAGGCCGCCCGGACTTTCAGCGCCCTTACGGGGGACTTAAAAATTTGACGAAAGTCATCCAAAAATTTTTTATTCCGCCATAAAATGCATATTTGGAGGGGTTCACACATCACTGGATGAAAACTAACAATTTCTTTTTTAAATCAATATTTAGTACTACGCCGCCATTTCATTCGCCTTCCAGTGGCATTACGGTGGAAAATATTTCGAAAAAGTTCAATTTAACCATTATTCAACACTGAAATGCGGACATTTTATAATATTCTTCACCAGTATATGATAATAAACAAGATATACCCTAAAAGGCTGCTAGGCCTTTAGTATTCAACCAGCCTTTCTGTCGCTTTACAAACATAAAATAATTCAGAAAAATCATTTAAAAAATAATTTCAATATCAACTGTAAAATTAGTTGTTGTTTTTTTACTAAATTGAAATGCGAGAAAATACATAAAAATACCACTTTCTTTAGTATTCATGATAATTCACCATCATACATAAAAGAAATAGGGGCCGCCGGGGCCGAGCGGTTACAGTCGTGGACTACAAATCTCTCAGCGCCTCACCGCTGTGGGTTCGAATCCTGGTAGGGACTTCGAACTGTTCATGTAAGGAAGCCTTCCAGCTGGCTTGCGGTAGGTCGGTGGTTCTACCCAAGTCCTCTGTGTACTCGGGGTCTTCCTCCACCTGTAATTAGCTGGACGTCGCTTTATGATTGAAATACTATCGTAGCGACGGTAAACCCCAATACAACAACAACAACATTAAAGAAACAATTTTTGTTATTCTTATACCCTATTGACATAAGAAACACGAATTAATGATAAAAGAACGCTACTCTTTTAGGTTCCAAAGTTCACGCCGCCAGGCTGCTAGGCCGATGTGTTCACGCCGCCAGGCCGCTAGGACGCTAACTTCACGCCGCCAGACCGCTAGGCCGCTAACTACACGAACATTCATATTGAATCATTGGTTTGTGCAGTGTAAAAATATTTACCTTCATGTTAAATCATAGGACTGGGTAGGGTTAAAATTTTACCTTTATTATTATGTTTATACCTTTATTCAGTGGTTTTGGGAGGGTAAAAACGTTTTACCTTCACCTTGAATCATGGTTTAGGGTTGGGTAAAAACTTTTACCTTCATATTAAATCATTGGTTTGGGCAGGGTAAACATTTTTACCTTCATGTTGAATCATGGGTTTGAGCAGAGTAAAATTTTTTACCTTTATATTGAATCATTGGTTTGGGTAGGATAAAAAAAAAAAGATCTTTATGTAATAGGTGGTGAAAAAAATGAATGACTCAAATTGGACTCGAACCCAGGGCCTCAGGAATACCGTTTCTGCACTCTACCGACTGAACTATCAAGTCACATGTCTTCTTGCCTATTGATTTATCACCATATACCAGTACCCGGCTACATATACCCCCTCCAAATTTAGAATTCGTCCCGAATTCTTAGAGACAAAGAACATTATGAAACGTTCTTGAGGTGCTGAAGCAATAGGTTATTTACGTTGGGCGCCAAATGTAACAGGGGGTGAAAAAAATCAATGACTCGACTGGGACTCGAACAAAGGGCCTCAGGAATACCGTTCCTGCACTCTACCGACTGAACCATCAAGTCACATGTCTTCACGTTGAATTGTGGGTTTGAGCAAGGTAAAAAATTTACCTTCGCTTTTATTTATTGTTTTATCCTTATAGTTACCTACAGAATGTAGTGAATATATGTGTATAACTGATTCAATTCGAGTTGTTTGTCTATCGGCTTTTATACTTAAAAAAATAGCCGTAAAATGGCAATTTTCCTGCCCAAAATGAGGGATTTTGTGGATAATTCCGTAATTAAAATGGATCGCCACAGAAAAAAAAACGGAGAAAAGGCGCGATAACATAACGTCTCCACAACAAATGTCTCAGATTTCACCGGGACTACACAAACAAGATAATCAATACCAACAAGATGCTAGTATGAACAATTTAAATGTCGGTGGGCAGTGTTACATGTATACGCCTGAATCTATGATGAATCATAATCAAAATTTTGTATCGCCCATTTTGCCATATATGCCAGGGCAAAACCAAATGTCACCATTAATGTCGCAATTTACACAGCCCGCGGCGACGGGGTCAATGGGATCAACGTCAAGTGACCAGTTCTCAGCACTCGTGCACCGTTTGGACAAGATCGATAATCAATTGACACAGCTAGACGACACTAGCTCAAAAACTTAAGTATTCAGGAAAAGGGGTCTCATAAAAAATGAAGAAAAATGGTATTATAATGGCAACTTCATTGAAACCGTTGACAGTTTTAATTATTTAGGATTAGTATTTAATTACACGGGGTCTTTTTCGTTAAATAATCAAAGTCTCATCGGTAAGTCTTTAAAGGCTTTAAATGTGTTACAGAGTAATTTATTTATTCTCTTCAATTATTTGATTCTTTTGTTACTCCGATTTTAAATTATGGTAGTCCAGTTTAGGGATTCCAAACCCCAAAAGATTTAGAAGGGGCCACATTTAAAATTTTGTAAATCACTTTTAGGAGTAAAATCTAGTACATGAAAGTGTAATGCGGCCGTATAGGGGTGAACTAGGTAGATACCCTTGTATGTAAACAAGTGTGTTAATATTATAAAATATTGGCTGCCCGCTATTAAGTACAGACAGCATTATCCTGAAAACAGTTTATAATGTATCATTAACACGATTGAAAATTTGGGGAAAACCCCAGAATTGGGCATGGCGGGTTAAATCTATTTTGGAAGAATTTGGATTTTCTTATGTTTGGGGTATCTCAAGATTTGTTACATCATCATGATTTCATAAATGTCTTCAAACAGAGTGATTTATAACTTTATTCAAAACTGGCGAAATGATATTGATAAAAGTACAGTTTTGAATTTCTTTATAAACACTTGAAACCTGATTTTTTTTCCTTTAGTAATTATTTGGAAAAACATTCCGAGGGACGATTTTTGCTTTATTTATCAAGGTTAAGACTTTCTTCACATAGTTGAAAACTTGCACATAATGGCAAAAAACAGTTTACCTCTTGAAGAAAAAAATTTCAGTGTTGTAATACAAATGAAATAGAAGATGAGTACCATTTTATAATCAGATGCAAAGCTTACGAATCATTCAGAAATAAATTTATCATAACATTTTATACACACAAACCAAAGGGCATGTTTAGATTCAATGATTTTTTAAAAAAACCACTAAAAAAAGGGAAATATTGAATCTTTGTAAATGTATAAAAAGAGCACTAAATGTCAGAAACGAAATTTTAAGTCAATAAGATCAAATTTTATGTTCAAAAATGTTGTGAATTAGTTTGTATTGTTATCATAATTACATTCTAATACTGAGTGACTGTTACAGGATTAAATTATATCATATAAATGTTAAATGAAATGTTTTCGTATAAATTATCATAAATCCTGCAGCATTTACTCGCCATTTGATTTGATTTGATAGTTGGGAATATTTTGGCAAAATAAGATTATCAATGTCGACTATTATTTTTCCATTCATGTTACAATTGTATATTTATTTGTATATTGTTTACGAGATACATGTACTTGTATAAGTCAATAAAATATATTCTGATTCTGTTTGGACAGGTTAAATTCAAAAGTAGGATGACTTGGAAACAAAATCTAAGACATAGAGGAAAGTTATAACGTTGACTCTGAAACACTCCAAGACTTAAAAAAGAAGGAGTTAGGACATTTGAAATTGAAAATGGTCAATTTAAGACAGAGTCATAAGAAAACGGAACCAGATCTAAAAAAAGAAGTTACTGATCTCAAAGGCAGGAGTATGAGAGATAATCTGCTATTCTTCGTGGAACCAGAAAACAGAGACACATCAAAACAAGGAAAGTGATGCAGACTGTGTAGATAAAGTATTAGACTTGATAGAAACAAAATGGGAAATATAATGCAAAAAGTGACATCAAACTACACAGAGCACACCATGTCAGTAGATAAGACCAATTGTGGCAAAACTTCCGACCGGAGCGAGTTAGACTCAACGGAAACAAACTGAGTAAACCGCTGGGGGTGAGTCAGCAATACCCGCCGGAAGTGATGGCAACCCGGAAGCAGCTGATACCAATTGTGTTAGATGCGAGGAAGAAAGGGAAAGAGGTCTATATCAGCAGCGACAAGTTGATCATTGACGGGCAACTATATCGAGGACCGGAGACCGGAACCGAAAACAAATAGGAGGGGCTAGAGTGCCATCCAATACCTAGCATGGTATGTAAGGGACTGTTGCGGTTGAAATGGAAGAGTTCTGACTTTTTAAAATTACAAAGTAACTATGATATCATTTTTTTAGTGAAACATGGACGAATAAAAATCACAAGTTGATCTACAAGGATTTAGAATATATCATTCGTATAGAAATTTTCAAAACAAAAGAGCAAAATGCACCAGCAGAAGGTTAATTATATATGTTAGAAATGATTTATGTAAAGGATTTAAATTAATTAAAAATGATGAAGATTGCATCATGTGGTTAAAAATAGACATTTTTCATTTCAATAATGATATTTATTTATTGTTTACATATGTAGCACCGGAGAACTCAACAGTACATGATATCTATAATTTTGATATTTTTCAGAAAATAGAAAATGAAATTAGTTATTATCAAGATGGGGTACAGGTTTATGCATTCGATACTTTAATGCCGGGTGTGTCGTAAATCGGATTATACGAGGGTTGTCCGTAAAGTTTTGAGACTGCGTAAATAAAAAACAAACTGATCATGGGATGCATTGAACATTTTACCAATGACAAGCATATATCTAATATAGACTATTCCTGAAAGTTTTAATAGTACTTTGAAGTGAACACATGCAATGAACATTAAAGAAGCAAAGGCAACAGCTCACGGAGCACTTTGTTGTCTCATGAGTCACATCATTTACAATTTTTTAAATTTTCACCAACATGAACGAACACACTTACGGTGGCATTCAACCCATCATGAAAATCTGTCCATACCAAGTATTTTTCAATGATTTTTTTGCACATCTGTCATTTCAGTTGAACAGTGTTTGCAATTTCTCTCACTGTTCTTTGTCGGTCATCTTACAACAAACAGCCTGTACAGACTTATGACATACACATGCATTAATAAAAATAACATTTATTAAACAATGTTTACATGCATACAATAGTAATAAAAACGCTGATACACTGGTAGAATTATTGAAAGCTAAGAAAGACTATAAATACCAATGTCGTTCAGGTAAAAGAAAATATAACCTAGATCAAACAAATAAGATTAAATATATGAAAAATAAAAATCCAAATAAATTTTGGACAATGTTTAAAAAACCAAAAACACTGATATAAGCGAAGATGTAGACACATTTTTTGAACATTTGAGAAAATTAAGCGGTGACAATAACTTACAGGAAGATCCAGTTATCGAGCAACATGTTAATGACTTTGAGTGTCTTAATAATAATTCATCAACTTTTGAGAATTAGATTTTCCCTTTACAAAAGAAGAAATTCGAAAAACTTTTAAAATTGTGGGGACAAATAAATCGTGTTCTTATGAAAACAGTATATGTGAATATTTCAAGGGTGGGATAAACATATTAGATACCTATTATAGATATTATTTAATCACATTTTAAATAAACAGTTTTTTCCTAGCTCTTGGTCTAGAGGGATTATCATACCTGTTAACAAGAAACATGACTGTTTGGATCCAAATAATTATCGAAGGGTGACGTTAGCAAGCTATTTTGCAAAGTTATTTACAGTAGTTATAAATGAACGCCTTAAACGTTGGACTAAAGATACGGAAATTCTGATTGTCAATTCGGTTTTAAAAGAAAATTATGGCACAGTTGATGCAATATTTTGAATGCAATCACTTTTTGATAAGCAATTACGAAATCTAAAGAAATTATATTGTTGTTACGGGATCTACTCAAATGTTTCGAGTCCATTTATAAAAATGGCCTTTGGTACAAACTTCTGAAAATGGGGTAATTGGGCGTTTTTTTTTTTCGTGTAATTAAGTCAATATATAATGCTGTTAAATTATATGTTCGTCATATGGGTTCATGAACAGAATTCTTCAATAGCAATATTGGATTGTTGCAGGGAGAGGTCATTTCTTCATTTTTTTTCACTCATGATATCGAGTTATTTTTAAGTGAAAATGATAATCTATCATTAGCACTCGATCAAATATCTATTTATTTATTACTGTTTGCAGATGATGCAGTGATATTTTCTGAAACGCCAAAAAGAACTACAAAAATCTTTATAAAACCTTCAAGATTCCTGCCATTACAATTGGTTGTACCGTTTCGATTTAATAAACAAATCAGTTTTGCATTCTATTTCTATTATGTGCAAAAATATAAAGACCAAAGACAGCTGTCGCTGCTGACGTTATATACTGAATACTTAGAGGCATCAACTGATTTACAGTAAATGTGAATTTGATGAATATATAAATGGGAATATAATTGTAATGATTGTATATGTATTTCCTCTATTCAAAATCATTAAATAAGTCATTCAGCCTGTAACTACTGAACACCGGGACTCCGTATCTTCCTTAAAGGCCAGTTTTCACATTGTGTTTTTACAATACATTTAATTACGTTTACGCGATATGTTGTTGTTTACAGGACTAAGAATCTTTTCTATGTATACGACAAAATGTGATATATAGAGGATACATGTTGGTTTCAGTGGAATGTCATTTTTAACTCATCGAATGAATAATGAGGTGAAATAAATATTATATTCCACTGACACAAACATTTTTTTTTATTTACTTAACGCTTTTCCACCCTTTTGGGGGTTCTATATGTAAAGATAGTCCTGCCCCCAAAACAGTGGAACATATAAAAATGGTAATATTGTGAATATTATCCTTTTCAGGTTCACTGACATTTCCCTGTAATTTCCCCCAAATGGCATTAAATTAAATGCTAGATTTTGGAGCTAATTTTGGATGGTATGAATGTAACAGATTAAAGTACATGTATGAATAAAACTAGAGTATGATTGCTTTAAATTATGTACGAGTACTAACTGCAATTACACAATACATATATTCCGTCGTATTAAATATGTTTAAGATATAAAACGCACAACAGATCTGTTTTTTTTTTTTTTTTTTTTTTTTCCCCATTACCATGAAAACGTAACGCGTTATGATTCAAATAAATGCTTACTTTTTCCAATTTGTAAATGGACAAACCGAGGCCGAGTGATTTAACCTACTATAGCCACTCAGCCAAAGGTTTGAGTTTTGGTAGGTCACTTGGAATTTTCTTATAGGGAAATCCTCCAGATGACTTGCGGGAGATCGATTGTTCTGGATAGACGGCGCTTTATGATCGAAATAATTGTCAATAAGAAAATGAAGACGACCATGGTGAAGGTTTGGTGATATAAAGATCATCTTAATTCACTATTGATGTGTAGATCATCTACACTCTCCTCTTCAATAATTTCACTATACTGGTTCTGCTTCAAAATGAAAGAGATTATGACCACCCATGTTGAAAGATGTGTTTAAAACGTTATTGCTTTATTCAATGTTCATGTTTAAGGTGATCCATCCATATGTGACGATGCATCGTTACGGGTACAAATACAATCTCTGACAACTGCGTCAGGGAGTCGACTCTTTGGCTCAGTGGTTAGAGCATTGGTCTATCACGCCGGCGGACCGGGTTCGATTTAAATGTGATCATGGGTCTATCAAGTGATCATGGGAATTGTATAGTAAATGCAAGGCTTTATAAACTTGAAGCAAAAGAGCATCTAACTCCAATTCAAGAGATGCTTGCATCTGCACTAAAAGCAGATTATTATAATTTCATGACGGGGGGATTACCTCAATATAAATTTTGATTTGCATACTTATCAATCTCTTTTCAATAAAAAAAATTTTACTGCTGCATTAAATTATTTGTCCTCTCTTGTCATTCTAAAACTGAAAACAACCAGGTTTTAAGCTCCGTCAGTATAGTACACTTCACAATGTCGCAGTATATATGGTTGTGGATGAACAATTTGGTTGCTTATTTTTGTTTGTTGGATTTAACGCCCAACCGACGTATTTCAGTCATTTGGAGACGATGTCTACTTGAGACAGATAAAGTGCTGCCACACTGCAGTATCTCGCCGTAGACATGTGGCATACCAAAACCCAGTCACATTATCCTGACACCGGGCCAACCAAGCCCCTGCATTGGTTGATTAAGATTGACATTTCGAAAAAGAGTGCTAGAGAACCTAAACACATAATAACGTATTGCATCAAGATCCAATGTGTCTGTAGGCTACACAATGCCTCTAACAAAACAGATATTATATTTTGTTTTTATTTGAAGAAAAACTATGTTACCATTCTGTACGGTGAAATATCTCATATTGTCTTGAGATTGTTCTGAATTCGGAGCACAATAGAGAGAGAGAGAGGGAGAGGAGAGAGAGAGAGAGAGGTTAACTATCTGGGTTATAGTATTAGGACAAAACAGTGTTTGCTTCGACATTTACCAAAAAAGGATTAGTACCTTTATAGCAACATCAGCAATGAGAAATTTCTGGGGTGTCCTAATGAACGTTTATGTGCATAAGATGTGGTGCAGGTAAGTAACAAAAAACAGGATAGGCGTGTTGGTGATGCATACGGGTGTTTCGAAGGATTGCCGGTCTCAAGGGGGAGCCACGACACATCAAGTGAATTGGAAAACGATGAATTTCGGACCCAGACGAGACGCTTAATCCGCACGGCCTCCCTATTTTTTAACACGATATATTTATGAGTTTTGAAGTTTCGTTTTATTATCTCCATTCATTAAAAAAATTTTTTTAATACACCTTTCTCGGGCGTTTACATTTTCTGAGCCCCGAGAGCGAAACACAAGGCATTAGTGGAATCTGAATAATTAACGCTCAAAAAAATGTGTAATGTCGTTTATTGTATAAAATTTAACAATAATCATGAGCATTATTGATCGCCAATATTTCTTTCACACAACTCTCTTGTTTAATGGAGTAAAACGATGGACACACCACAAAGACGTCATGATCTTATTCATTAAGGGCGTATGTTACAGTTCACCATCGCAATGTCCGGGGGGCATATTTCGGATACAACAAATGTTTGGATATAAGCTGTCACAATGTCATTACAACTAGCGTTAAATATTATTTCGCCAGTATAGGACATCTGTTTGTATTATAACATTCCTTTTCAACTTATTTACTAATTTGAATGATTAATATATTTAACAATAGATGCCATTTTAGCTATTATTAGAAAGGCTACCATGGGTATACAATCTTTGCAAAAAAAAAAAGCACGGGTACCCATTTTTTTAATTTATAATTAGCGCAATTTTTTACATATGGAAAATCAGAAAATTTTGTTTAAGAAAGAAAAAAAAAAATGTAGCAACGCCCTTAGAGTAAGCCCCCGTTAGGGGGCCCCTAGTTTGGACCATTAACCCCCTACATGGTTTGAATATATTTTTAAACACTTTATATAAATGGCCAAGTCCACGATCAACTTTAATTTCCAAGCATAAGCGAAAATGGGCGTAAACAGCGCGTGACTCTTTTGTTAATGACCGGTTTTTCTTTGGTTAACGCACACCAAAACTAGGCGGATAACATTTACTGCAATAATAAATGATGAGACAGAGAGAGAGAGATGAAAAGTCATTTAGCAGATATTCATTATATATGCTATTTGATATTATGATATTTGAGATTGTTTATCCTGTGGGAAAAGGTTTCTAAAGTTTTGTATTGATTTAAAAAATATAAGTTAACGGCGCTCTCATACACGTTCTTTGATCTCTTTCTCTCTTACATTTTATTTATTCTCAGCTTCATTGTGCTTCACTCAAATTAACATAAAACTTTGAGGAAAGCAAACAACTATGATTTCTGTTCTCTCTCTAGTTATCTCCCCTTGCCAATATAATGAGTCATTTCTTTTGCTTGATTGCCTTTAATAAGAAAGAAATACAGTAAAATAGACAAGGAGTATGGTTATTGCGTATAAGAAAACAAAAAACAAAATAACAGCAAAAAGACACGCAGATGCTCAATCTTTACAAGACACTGACAATTTGCAGCTTCTACTTTTCAATTATTGATATGGATATATTTGTGTTAAAGAAACCAGTATTTATTCAGGGTACAACTGGTCAGGGAAAAGTCCGATAATTTTAAAAAATGACTTAGGAATTTTTTAAGTTTTAAAAAGTCAGGGAATTTTGTAAATGTCAGTCAAAAATTAAAGAAAGGCTGAAAAGAAGTTTAAGAAATGGCTAAGACAGTTTTCAGGTAACGTAATTGTAAAATCTGATTACCAGCTATATGTTTTAAATGTGGAAACCTGAGCTTCTTGAACTTTACCTTCTGCAGTCATACTTGGGCTACATTTTACTATGTATTCCAGTAAAGTCACTATAGAGTGATACTTTTCTGTGTACATGTATTTATATACTGCAAACAATTTCAAACATGCTTTTTTATATATAGAGAGAAGTTCTTCTTGCATTATAATCACACATTATTTTCCCCTTAAATTTAAGATAGATTTGGGTCCCTTCAAATTATCAGATCCATTTCATTTCGAATAATAAGCTTGGGTATTATCTTGTTGGACAGTGTAACCACATGTATATGAATCCTTGTGATTTGTATTTTTTCCAATTAAAATGTCACATTTGTTTTACTGAGTCCACGAAAGACTTGAGAAGAGGGAGAGGGAAACGCCTCAATTAATTGTTCGAATTGTTAAGGTTAATATGAATAATGTAGGAAACAAAGAAGTCACATCTGATATTTTGGTCAAAATATTTCTGTGGTTTGAATATTTTCATCTTTGGGTCTGAATGACTGATAAGTATTTAATGGTATCAAAATGTTTATACTTCATTATAATAATTACACAGTCCAGCACTTGCTCTTAATACTGACACTTTAAATTATTGTGCAAATATGCTAATACACCAAAATATTGCTTTTGACCACCTATTTGTTTCATTATTCTTAAGGAGGTGTATTTCTGAGTTGAGTCTGAACTTTGAGATTTTCATATTTGCTTCTAGTCATTAAAGTGTTGTTTTTTTATATTATTGCGAAGAGAAAAATCAAGTGTAAGAGGAAGAGGAAAATAAGATTGTATATCACGGTAATTTAGTCGGGGAAAAGTCGGGGAATTTCACTTTAAGTAAGGAGTGGTCACCCTTTTATTTTCAACAGTTCATCTGCATTTTTTTTCTTCTTTTTATTCTTCATTTTCCTAAAAGCGTATTTATCAGTCTTCTTCCTGTTTTCAAAAGATCAGGGTGTCGTTTTCCATCCCATTTTACTACTGTGTGAAGCATCCGATCGTCAGTTCCTCTGGTTCTTGAATAAGAAAGATAAAGACAGCGTTAAATGTCTAGAATATATAATATGAAACATTGAAAGAAGAAAAAGATATAAGTGCAATATCTAAAGAATATACCCCAATACCAACAGTAGTTTACTCTTGTATATAACAGCTGCTATGTGGTTACTATGTAATGGTTGGGTTTTCTTATCAAAACGATCCGGGACGATGCTCGGAAACATTCCTGACATGGAACAGTAAAGACCAGGAAAGGCATATGGGATTTATCCAGCCACAGCTACAAACGCCACCGACTGCACCTCGTAGTTTGGTTGAAATTCTGAGATTGTTCGTTTCCCAATTGGGTTTGTTTCTCATCGATAATTGATTACTTTTTTAGTAATTTCACTTTTTTTGTTGTTGTTTTTTAATGAATTCAAATGTGCGCATGTATGTCAAAGGTGAACGTAATCAGAGCATGAAGACATTAGAGGTGCGTTTTCATTGAGGTATTTTTTCCAATAAAACTCATTTGAAAAAAACAAAGCTCAAATCCCGTGTTAGTTTGACTCAGTATAACACGATCAAATACAAATAAGGCTTTACGTAAGAAGAATCATCAACAATAGCAGAATGTGACAAAAAACATAATTTAAACAGCGACTTACTTTTCAAATTAACACACTTTTCTGCACCTTCCTCATCGATCTCAACGCAATATGAGTTCTCTCCACAAATCTCAGACCCTGTAAATAAAATTAAATAATAGAAACAAAAGACAAACACAGAAGAAAATAATCACAGAGTAAAATTAAATTCAGACCATTTTCAGAGTAAAACATACGTAGGAAACAGGACAAGCATCACTGGATAGTGACATACAATACACATGTATACACATATAAAGGAAGCCAATGGATCAGCTAGAAGTTGTATGTCCGGTTGCCCAACGATGAGATAATGCAACGTTTGGTAGTTATACATGTATATCATAATATCAAGGTGAGACATCATATAAGAATGTTGACCAAATATGGTGTCTTCATTATAACGAAATGTTATTAAATGGACTGTAACGTGTCCGAGCAGTCTAAAGAACTATATAGATATGGAACTTAATTTCCCTTGTGACCCTCCTGGTCATATGATTAAATAAATTAAAGATAAGCTATAAAATATATACAAGGCCGATTTTAAAAATGATTGTTACAACAAATCATTGTCTCAAATAATTAGCATTCATTTATTTAAGAATCAGAGATAGAAAACAATCCTTACTAATACTGAATTAACGGGCCCTAAATGAAATTCGTTACGTCAGTCCTAACTTATAGCATGTCCTATAGTTCCAACTCTGAGCTTCAACTAAAACTAAAACACTTCAACTTATATATATATATGTAGGTTATATATATATATATATATATATATATATATATATTATATATATATATATATATTAAGGTAAGGTAAGGTTACTTACAACATGTACCATATATATATATATATATATAACCCTAACCCCTACCAAGTTAACCCACACCAGATAGCGCAATGCTTTCTGCGTGCAGTGGTAACCTTACCTTAAGAATTCTAAGCTTAACGTATTACTCCTTACTGTTACCCGGCCAGCAGGTTCGCCACCTAAAATCTTGCAAACTCTCCAGATAGTGCAATGCAATCTGCATTAGAATTGCAAGGAGGCGTTTTGAAAGTGCTGACTTACAACATGTACCAGCGGAGAATACCAATTTTAATCATATTTGGTCATCACTGAATAAATAGTTATTTAATAAAGGGGATTCCACGCATGAAGGTGACAGACCCACTGTC
>CM037778.1:8828512-8878512 GCA_021229015.1 Solen grandis
TAGTGATCATATTCAATCACAATCTAGCTTGTTAAATGGTTCAAGAGGGTAAAGGTCAAAATTCTGATGGACATGATGAATAGTTTCCCTTAAAAAATAAAACATTATGTTACAGATATAATGCTTCAAGAATTGTATCTATGCAAATTTTGGCAAGTAACATGTAGTTTGCATCAGTTACAGCAAACTCATAAAATGTGGTGATGCTGTTCATTTACAGATTACCACCACCTCTGTTTTGACTTTGAAGTCAGACTTTTCTCCAAATAGTCTATTTTCCTTATTGTTATGTATGCTTCTTGGATAAATGTTTTTAATCAATTTATGATTAGATGCTTCAAATGTGTCACTTTTATTTAAGCAAAATCCTCTCTTCATGTCTTTTGCTTTGCCTTATATTGACATCTCCTTCCATGTACCAAAATGGTTGGCAAACACAATGTCCTGAGAGTACCTACAAATATACATTATACAAATTTTCACGTAAGCATTGTTTGATATTCATAAAATGGGACACTTTATAAATCTTAGTCTATTTATTTATGACCAATATCTGAATGTTAGATATGTTTATTTCCTATGATATCTTTAATAGGTTATTTATTGATTTTGTTTTGGCTAAACATAGAATATACATATATGTACAAACTATTTACAATGGTTTTATGAATTGCATATCTATGAAAGTAAGAAAGATGAGGTATGTGTATTTTTTTAAACTTTTATTCTAAAATGCACCATAAATAGTCTCAAATTAAGCATGCTGCAGGATTATTGTTTATTATTGGTACCGTGAATGAACAGGTAATAATGAAACCAGTAATCAAAAAAGAATGCTGAATAAATTATTTCCAGCATGGTTATTTGTTGTTGTTACATTTGTCAGTGCTAGTACACATCTTTACTATCATCATAATTTAGGTACGAATATGCATAGGACGTAACCGTAAAACATACCAGATCAAGAGAAATGTCTAAGTATTTTAAACGTTTCTGAGTTATGTCAAATAATGAAAATATGACATACTCACCCAAGAACATTCATTTAACCATTACACGATATCTGGAATCTTGACGAGTGCATGAATGTATTAAAACACCGCATTTTCTATGCCCATTTTCAACTACACCTCGCTGAATTTGCCAAATGCACACACGTTTAAACATATGACGTCACGTTCTGCAGTACACAAAAACAATAGGTCTCACTCAACTATTGAAAAAATATGTGATGTGTTTGTAAGTCATCATGCATACATTTGAAATAGGGGATACAGAGAGAGAGAGAGAGAGAGCATCATGTTATTGACGTCATTCATTTGGCATAATTGGTGGTTTGATGACGATATACCTATGTTAAAAAAACACAAATTTCAGTAGGAAACGATACCGATATAACAGTCAAATTTTTTTTGCATGTTTTTGAGATATTTCTTTTTCAAAATCTGCAAAAATCGTAAAATGTGATTTTTCCTCATTTGGCCCCATTTTTCCAGTCACAGTCACATATATATATACAAATGTATATATAACACGCATAAAGTGAGCAATTTAGGAGCCGATTTTCCCAATGCCTTTTCTAATTTGCAATTAAATAACCTTGTAGAATTACTGTAAGTATTAATTGTCAATCTTGCTGGTGATTACCTAACCATATCCAGTGATTTTAACCTTAGGCGTGATAAAGTCGACATCAAACATGAACTTGGCTGGATTGCTATGTGATATGTTTGTAATTATTTTATTATTATAGTCAGTGACTGGTATGGATATGGATTACTGGATGCAAAGAAAATGGTGGATGTCGGAAAGAAATGGAAACTACTTTCAGAACAACATCAATGTCGATCTGAAACGAGACAAATAGCCTTGTAGGTCACCAAAACATCCCAGTAAATTTATTATTAACACATTCATGTGATGTCTTCAAATTGATGAATATATCGGTTAATGAATTATACAAGTTCGTTCTCTTTTTATTTGCAGTCATAAAGTTAGTATTTAACATTGTTTTCATCTGCAATCGCATCATTGTGTATGTTTATATTATTTGTTTTCAAAGAAATTTCTTACTATCTCTTGCTGGAATAAGGTTGAAGTTGAATTATTTTTCTTTGTCAAGGGAGATCCAAGCTAAAAGCAGCGTTCGCAGTGTTTCCAACGCCATCAGTACGGACGGCTGTGACAACACAGACAACTGTGTTAACAGCATAGAACATATTCAAGTAATTGTGACGTTTGAATATTCGACCAGAGGGTTTGTTGAATTCGAACTCAGGTCACCGTCCGGAAGTACCAGTGCTTTACTGACCGCACGGAATGGAGATAGGAAAAATAATGGCCGGCTAACATGGACATTCATGTCTGTACAGCACTGGGGTGAACGGACCACGGGGAATTGGACTCTCACAATGTCTGCACAGTCCAGCTTCAGTGATTCAGGTAAGCATTGAAAAGCAAGAAATGGGGGTGGGGGTGGGGGTTATAGAGACAACAACAATATAGACAGCTCTATATAGGTATACTTAACAGGTTGAAATGACGGTTCTGAGCCTATACGTGTTTTAAAATAGATCAATGACTATAAATGCGTATTGTTAGGTATTTGGAGGATCTTGTCAGTGTCAGTTTGCTTTAGTTCCGCAAAATATTTTAAGCTGAATATAAAGGCAACTACCCAAATATGTACGTTACTCTTATTGTACATCTTTATTAGAAGGTTGACCTAGTGTCATTATAAAATATTAAAAACAGTCTAACTATGATTGAACTCATCACCGTGTCTTAATTTTATATATTCCACCTACAAAAACATCCCCCACATACACATAAATATGAATAAACAAACTGGGAATTAGTTCAGTGCAAAAACTATTTACTTCTGCGTCTATGATCAATTCGACGAAACATTCTTTTTTATATTTCTTTCAAAGTTATAAATGTTTACAATATATATTCTCAATAATATATACAATAAATTTCATACCATTTACTTGACCTTGTATTCATAAGAACAAATTTCCTTTTTCTTTACTTTACAATGTCTATGATTTTGTTGACAATTTTTTTTTCCAATGACTTATTTTTTTTTCTACAGGGAAACTGGTCAGTTGGAGAGTTATCTTTTATGGTACAGGAGAAGGATGCACAAATAAAACCAATCATTGTTCAGCTTGTGGCACAAATGGTAACGTCGACATAAACCACAATTTCTACTGTTACTTCTACTTAATATAAGGCAATTGCTTTTTGAATATCATAAATAATCTTACACCAGATAACAGGAACATGATAAACCCGCTCCATTATAGATAAGAGCGAAGAATTAATGTTGAATTAAAATTATTCTAACTTCGTTCATTGTACTTGCGAATAAGGTCATATTCATTCATTCTCTATTTATTTATTGACTTATTTATTAAACAGCGCAATTATACTTATTATCCCTTCATTTTAAGAAAAGTAACGTCTATAAAATGATTAGCGTCTAGACCAATATTAATGCCTCATTCTCTTTTTACGATTAGCAATAGATTAATTAGAATAATTACTTTCTAATTCAGAAGATGGACAACCACAAAACGATAAATCAAGTGATTCAGACAGAGACATAATATTAGCGTCAGTTTTGGGTGGAATACCTGTTGTTGCCATCATCGGAGGTTTTTTTTATTTTTTAGCCAAATATTTCAAAAGGCGAGAACGGAAAGTGTCGGGGGTTGATTCTGGGAATCATCAAAATTCAAATCTTCCACAAAAGTCACATGAAGAGATTGATCGATTATCTAGTAAAAGCGTGCAAGTTTGACAAAGGTTGTCTGTCCATGTCAGACATTTAAGTTTGTTTAAATTGTTCAAGATATTGACATTTTCGACCGTTTATCTAAAATATGATATATAAATGTCTTTGATAAAATCAAGTTTAAATGACATTTCGAATTCATCCTGGTTGAGTGATGTGATATATTTGTATAAATGACCTTATTTATTTTACCTGTGTTTGAAGAGGAGGTTGAGAGAGAGAATGAAAGATGGATGACTATCTTATCCAGAAAGGAAGATAGGGTTATCAGCTTTATTAGTAAAGAGATAATCGAAACAAATATCTTATTTTGTCATTCAGTGTTAGGAGTATTACTTTCTTTTGCATTATAATATGAAATAATGACTCACTGAATTTCTGAAATAAATACATATAATTTATTGCAGTTTCATAAAGGCATTCCAGACATTTTATCAGTTGAAAGATTATAAATAGAAAAATATCGAACAATTGCTTCTGATCTCTTGAATTCAAAGTGAACAAAGTTTAGTTGTTTACTATATAAACTGCGTCGAGTTCTTTTTTTGTACGTATTTAGGTACATATGAGTGTGTTAGGTAATTTATTTTAGGATAATCGTATATATGTGAAGTCGTTGACTATAACAGCATATACATGTGATCATAATGATTATTGAAATATAAAAAGTATGATATTTCATTGTCACAAATGTCTTGACTGACAAAAAACTCTTCACGAAAATGCATCGAAATATATTCAATTTGTTAGTCGCTTATGGGTGATGACTATCTGTTAGTTTTAACGATATACATATTGTGAAGTCCTACTTTTGTTTGTAAATACGTTGGAGCTATAAATAATCAAAGTATCCGAGAAATGATAAACACATTTTTCGACTGCATGTTAGTATATAAAGAAAATATTAGCGAGTCGATAAATCGGTTCGCTAATATAAAGTTTGATTCCAAAGAAATAGTCAGTTTTTAGTAAAGCATGCTTAAATAATATGGCGTTGCGTACAATAAAACCAATTGATAGATCTGAACTTTTAAACTTATTTATAACAACAAAAACAACTTATTCTTGCTCTTTTTTCTTCTTTTGACTTTTTCTTTTTCTTTTTTTTTTGGCGATGCTGTTGGTCTGTTTTACTATTTCATCAAACTATGGCAATACATTAACATCAAAGCGCTGAGCGCGCTGAAAGGCTGCATGCGATCAAAAAATATGAGGGATGTATTACAAAAACTATACTTTATACATATTGAAACTGTTTATGGATAAAAGATTCAACAAAATACCTTTTTGATCAGTGAGTGTTTAAAATAAAATCTTCATAAATGTTAGATGATAGAGAGTAAATTCAAGAGCCATAACCCCCTTTCAGCTGGGCCGATATCAGCAAAGACATCCAGTAGGCTTGAGTTTAAACATAGATTTGTTTCATTTGTCCGATTTTTAAGGGTCATAACTCTACACGTTTTATTCAAATATCTGTCATAATTAAACTTGTAATTTCATCTTTCTACATACATGTATTAACCTTCAAACTTTTATGTGTATTTCAAACATCTGATAAAAATGGATCAAAATTTGAATTGACCATACACAATTAAAATATTTGAATACAATGAAATGAAAGTGCAGATACACATGCAACATCTCAATTTAAACCTCCAATGAACATTTTAAGAATGTCGATCTAGAATTTGGTAGCGGACGTCAACTCCAGTGCCAAAATTGACGTCATATGAATATCAAAAACATTGCATTTACATGAGGCAAATTGTCCTTTTGAACTACTGTATTTTAAAAGGTCTTCTTTTTCCAGCATTCACATGAGCACTGGAAAGCGATGGAAGGATAACGATAACCCCATAGCATGATAACGCAGATGCCAAGATGCAATTATGATAATGCGATAGGACAATAATGAGAACACAATAATGATACCGATACAGTACAACAATATGATATTATGATGGTGAAAACGCGACAGCACTTTGGTGAAACACGATACTCCTTTGCATTATCGTCATCGAAATATAGCATTGTCGCGTTTTCATTAGCATTCTGTCGTGTGATCGGTATCATGCTATCGCGTTTTCGTCATCTTAGTATCGAATATCGCGTTTTATATCAACACATTCAATGTCCCTAATGAGATTCT
Organism: Solen grandis; assembly: GCA_021229015.1. Taxonomy (NCBI): domain Eukaryota; kingdom Metazoa; phylum Mollusca; class Bivalvia; order Adapedonta; family Solenidae; genus Solen; species Solen grandis. The sequence goes on from CM037778.1 coordinate 8,834,467, forward strand.
GTACAAAGTAGCAACTAGAGCTAACACTTAAGGTGATAAACAACCCCACACTGCTTCACAAAATTGAATTTGTTACAGCTAATGAAAACTATGACAATAACATGGAGATCAAACAGAATTTTGCAAAGTAACCTAAAATGTTCCAACATTCCATTCTCTAATGGTGCACTCTGCTACCAATGGTTACATTTTGGAAAAAGATGATATAGCACCGAGAATTGATAAAGGGGAGAATATTCTCCAAATTGTAATACAATATTGAAAAAAAGCAAAAAAAAAAAAAAAAAAAAAGTATAATTATTTACAATTTTGCTTAGCATAAGAGCAGACAAATAAGATTAAAAAGATAATAATTATAAAATTCCTTCCTGTAGTAATTTACAAATAGCGCAGACAAAGAATCAAATGGCCAAAATCAGAACAAATATTCAACCATAAAATGGGTACAATATACACATCTGTGCTTGCTAATGAAACTGCCAATGAGGTTTGATTGAAATCCACCCTGTAGCAACTGAAAAATAGCGTGGACAAAGAAAGCTCAAGAAAATCATCAATGGACCATAATTCAGATAATCCTTTTCTCAACCGTAACAAAAGCAAAATATGTACATCTGTGCTTACTAGTGAATATGTAATTTGATTGGAATCAATCCAGTACTGATTTAGAAATAGCGCAGAAAATTCATTAGAGAAAAACCATTCAACCATAACAACTGTACGATATGCATACGTTTCTTTGCTAGTGAAACTTGCTATGAAGTTTGATTGAAATCTATCCAATAGTTATTGACAAATAGCGTGGACAAAAAAGGTTTCAGAAATTCATTAAAGGGCCATTACTGAAAGAAAAATCCTTCAACCATTACAACTGTACAATATGCAAATCTGTTCTTGGTAGTAAAACGTCCTATAAAATTTGATTGAAATCGATCCAGTGGTTAATGAGATATAGAATGGATAAACAAGAAATGTGTCCATAGAACACAGATGCCCCTACAACCGCTTTTTGTTGAATGATAGGATGTCAAGTACCTTCGACCAGTCTGACAAAGATTTCCTACTAAAGGTTGCAGCAACCATGACATTTGACATAGTGACCTCAAAATAAATAGGGTTCATCTACTGGTTATGGCCAATGTCCCTTCCAGGTTTCACAAACCCAGGCCCTGCAGTTCTCCAATTAATGATTGGACAAGGATTTCTCACTAATGTTCACAGTGATCTTGACCTTTTACCTAGTGATCTCAAAATCAAAAGTATTCATCTGCTGGTCATGGCCAATGTCCTTACCAGGTTTAACCTACACAGGCCCTTGTGTTCTCCATTTAATGATCGGACAAGGATTCCACACTTATGTTCACAGTGACCTCAAAATCAATAGGGTACATCTACTGATCATGGCAAATGTTCCTACCAGGTTTCACAAACCCAGGCCCTGCGGTAATTCAGTTAATAATCCGACAATGATTTTACACTAATGTACACAGAAACCATGACCTTTGGCCTAAAAATCAATAGGGTTCATCTGCTGGTCATCTCCATCGTCCCCACCAGGTTTCACAAACCCAGGCCCTGCGGTTCTCCTGTTAATGATCGGAAAAAATTGGTCGTACGTACATTTTTCAAGTGGGGGCATAAAAACCTACCGATCGACCCACACAGTGACTCCTATATACCATAAGTTTGTGAGGGGAATAAAAAGCATGCCGACCTGCCTCTTCCAGAACCTATTTTAAAATAGATCTTTTTCCTTTTCAAAACTGGTGTCCCACAAGTAAGAAAACTATCACCGACCCTCTTTACATGTAAACTGGGTATACATTGTTCCTTTAAGTGAAATAGAACAATCAAAAGAAAGCATCGAGCACACGTAAACTTCAATTTATTTATTGACCACTAAACATCATTAAAAATGGTGTTTGTTACTTTTAAATAACTTAAGATATTCGTAAAGAACTTGAAAGACAAAGAAAATATAGTTTTATGTAATTTGTACGTACACCGGTTAAGATATTAAAGATATATTTCTGTTCATTCTGTTACAAAATTTAAAAAAAAATAAGTTTCGGAGATAGCGAGACGGCTTATTCATGTCTTAGTACTAGAAGATTTATATAGAAAATTAGTATAAACACAGTACAGTGTACATGCTCTTTTACATTTCACTCGTGTTTGCAAAAATGTATTATTACACTCACGACTTTTGTTGAAACACACGTTTAAATTTATTAGTCCCCTAACGATGTTTACAATCTGGATTTAATGATAACTTAAAAACCATTTAAGATAATATTATGAAACTAGATATATGAATAGATGGCAGTATAGAGATTCTGCTCGTCACTTTGTTGTTTTTGCCCTCTGTCTATCTATCCGTCTGTCCGTCCGTCCGGATGTCTTGAAATCTGTATCCAATGATAACTTAAAAACCAATTAAGATAATATTATGAAACTTGGTATATGAATAGTTGGCAATATAAAGATTCTGCACGTCACTTTGTTGTTTTGTTTTTCTGCCCAAAATTCTGTTTGCTATGGTAACAGAAGAAATATGCACTACAACGGTACGTTTCTCATTCGTTGCGTGCAACACCACTTACATGCTTAAACACACGTTCTCACAATAAGATTTGCTTTCAAATCGACCGTGGGTTATTTGATTAGCAAAACTTCCTCTTCATGAATTATTGATTAGGCATTTCATTGGATCCATGGCTGACACAGTACAATGACAACAGGGGTTCTTTGATCAATGAAATGGTGGGGGATTTTGATAGGTAGCTTCGTTCTACCATGTAGAGGTGTTACTCGTATTAGCGTAGCGATTAATATTGCGGTAACAATGTGTCGAATAAAGTTTTAACATATTTTATATTTGTATGTACAGAAATCGGGTTGGGCAGCTTAGATAAAGCCATTCCCTTACAAACTGAACAATACAATATATGATATCGTAAAGGCATAATTTAATTATGTATTCTTTAAAATAACAAAACAAATAGAGCGAAAGTGAAGATGAAAGTACTATAAAATGGATATTAACAAGAAAACAATAGAATATGTAAGAGAGAGAGAGAGAGAGAGAAAGAGAGAGAGAGAGGGGGGGGGAGGGGAATGTGTTCAACGACATTTGATAAGGAAACCAAAATAATCAAAAAGTTCTTTTTGCATTTCTATTTTGAAATGTTCTATAAAAATTATGTGATACGTAACCTGATATATCTATATTACTTGTTTTGCAAGTCCATGTTTCATATAAAAAGCATATGTCATTGGCAGATAAGAGTTCAACGAAGTCAGCACTGCTCCGTTTGGCCAAAGTCAGACCATGAACGTTCCAGGAGAGTATATTAAGTTCATTCTCAAGGAAATCCTAGTCTCTCACGGCCCACCGTCGATATATAGAGTATCGTAAGCCAGCCAAGCGTTCTTACCTTCTGTTCTTGCTGCTCTCAATTTTGGGTAGAGTTTCTTCCTTTTGTCTACTATTTCCTTAGGAAATTGTTCATTCACGAAGTAGTTTGTACCTTTCAAGTTCTTCCACTGCTTTCTCACATACTCTTTCACCTTGAATTCATGGAACTTCGCCACTATTTTCCTAGGTCCCCCACTCGATCTTCCGCCATGCATACGATGTACTCTCTCGAATTGAATCTTGTCAGCATAATCCTTGGCAATTTTCATTTTTGTTTCAATGAAATCTTTCAGTTTTTCTTCTGTTTCCTCATTTGTCTCGTTACTCGATTCTGGGATATTGGAGAAAACGAGATTATTCCGCATCGATTGCGACTGCAGGTAGACAACATCGTCGCGTATTTCTCCGTTCTCCTTCTCTACAGCGCTCACCTTACTCTCCAGCCTATCAGCAGTAAAGTCCATACTCTCGACTTTTTCTTCTACTGTTTGCACACGGTCGGTTATCTTACGCCACTTTTCATCCAAACTAACCCACAGTTTCTTTAAATCCTTATCCATATTCTCAACCTTCACTTTCACATCATCTAGCGATTCTAAACGTTTCTCAACTCTTGTTAACCGTGTGTCTATACCCTTCAGGAAATCTAAAATGTCTCTGTTATTAGGTTCCTTCTCCTTTACTTCCCCGCTAAGTGCTTCTATTAAACGTGTGTAATTTATCAGCTAGTAACTAATACCCTCTGTTATGAGTTTTTCAATAAAACATAGCTATTCGTTTTGAATATTCCTTCTCCTTTTCGCCATTCGAAGCCATTTTATCTGTCGGATCTTGAGATTCTTTAAATATATTGTCACTGTTGTAGGATACGTCTTCAAAACTCAAATCAGTCAAATCATTCAAAGGATCATTCGAAAAAAGCACGGCATTAGCTCTACTTAGTACTTCACTAAGCTCACCTGGATCTACGGAATCTACGGAATTTGTTGAACCCCCGGACGGGCCTCTCTGTTTACGTTGTTTACACTTTTTTTCTTTTGTTCCGTTTAGATCTTCTCCACTACTTCTATTTTTACGTTTTTTAGTCATTTCCCACAGAACTCCATTATCCGTGTAACTTATATCCAATTTCAATCCAAAAAGCTCCAAAATAAAGCCAAATTTACGATGTTTAATAGAAAATCCGAGAGCAAAAAATTCACAGTTACCGCGTCAGATCACGTGACATCATCATTCGAGAGAGAGGGGGGGGGGGGAGGGGAATGTGTTCAACGACATTTGATAAGGAAACCAAAATAATCAAAAAGTTGAATATGAATGTAAGATATATCAAACACTTAACAATTTACGAATAAATTTGTAATCAACTTTAAAGATAATATGGTTTTGTTCATCAGTAAGACAATTATCACCAAACATTAACTTCTATTTGTTTATAAATGAAATTCTATTGTTTGATAAAAAAAAACCTAAACTTATTGCAAACACAAATAATTAACATTTATGGATTAATATTTATGAAAACGAAGTACTTACTTTAGTGATAACGAAATATATAACGGGGAGTCCGACTATGTAATATTAGAAACAAAATACACGTAGATAACATGATGTTATTGCGTCCCCTGCTGTAAGCAGTGGTGACACACAGTGATCACTTTTCCGTCTTCTGTCTGTCCATTGGTCTGTCCGTCACACTTTTTCCGTCACGCTTCAGCAGATGACCGACGTGTTCCAGAGAACACTATTGTTATATCACAAATCATAGAGATATATTGATTTCTATTTTATCATCAAGGAAATCTTCTATAAATAAGTGTATTGTTTGAAAAAATAAATCGTAGCGTCAAAGAAAGACGCAATTTATATGGGCGATTCATCATAATATGTTTCCTAGTCTTATGCTAATTCTAATACACTTTTATTTCCTTACCCATGAAATGGACAATTTGTATGTTTTCTTCTTTAGTGTTAATATGTACATGTAAGTGCAGACATGCACTAACGTTTCGCCTTTTCGTGTGAATGAGCAAATTTTCGACAACCATTACATGTATATAATTACAAAATTATTATTCAATAAACAAGATGAAATTTTGGAAGAAAATAAACAGAGTTTTCTCTACAAAAATACGCCTATATGGAGATCAGCAATTTATTTTACGAGCACTCGAAGAATTAATAGGAACCAAACACTTAAGCAAGAGAGTTATTTGACTTGAAAACGTCAAGGACTAGGATAAAATATTTCATAAGCATCGGAATGCTAGCCTGTTTTATTTTCTTTTTTTTTCAAATAAGAACTGTGCGTAAGTACAATATTAAAGTTCAAGCTCAAAGTATGATATTCAGTAAAGATAATTACGTTTTACCTTGAGATCGTACTTCGAGAACTCTCGTATTTCGATATACAGATTGCATCGAAGTACTTTTTTTCCAAACGCTAATAAAAATTTATCCGTTGGGTTAATATAAACTGCGTTAAAGCCAATCCTTGTTCATAAAGTTTTGAAATCTGTATAGAGGACACTCATCGAATATATTTCGTAATGCTATCTTCTATTATACTTCTACTTTTATATTTTAAAAATTCTTTTTGTGACAGTCCAACCATCAATGGGACAGGTTCTTGCTGCTAGCTGGTTAATAATAAATTTTAAAATAAACTTTCTGACTTTTGCCTTTTTCTTTACTTCCCCGCTAAGTGCTTCTATTAAACGTGTGTAATTTATCAGCTAGTAACTAATACCCTGTGTTATGAGTTTTTCAATTAAACATAGCTATTCGTTTTGAATATATGAAATGATAACTTAAATTTTCATTGTACATTTACGAAGATTCTTGTCATAATCTTGGTATGATTCTTATCGGAAAAGCCTGACATCATATTATTTTAAGGAAAAAATAGATTTGTAGAAAGTAACCGAAAGCACATGTTGGTAATAGATCATGAACATATCGAATCTATATATATTAACATGAGACATTTAAAGTGCCAATCTGACATACCACGACGTAAACGATGGGCGTAATGTCTTCTTCGGTCATCTCTTTCTGAAATCCATACCAGCCATGCAGTCAATCCTGAAAGTTCCCGTATGATTATGCTAAATGGCTAGCACGAGGGCGACGTCTTTCGAATAAAGTAGCCGGATATTGAACCCACGTTTCACATTAGTCCCTAAGTTACCAGGACCGATCCCCGGCCGCGAAATACCAAAGTCGTAAAAAAATGATACGCTTTAGCTACCTAGCTTGGCGCTCAGCATATGAGGGTAGTTCCAGGATTAGTTGTCCCGATGTCAGGATAATGTGACTGGGTGTGGTATCATGCCACATGTTTACGGCATGATAATGCAGTGTGGCAGCACTATATCTGTCTGAAGTAGACATCGTCTTCAAATGGCTGAAATACTGTCGTTCGGACGTTAAACCCAATAAACACACAAACAAACAAATCAGGACCGTAATATAGGACAGAGTGCAACTGAATGGTTAATTATGTATTTATATTTGCTGGACTCCTGTTTATTCAAAGAGCATATGTAATGTGGTGAGCATGTACAAAATAAAAATATAGAGGTACAGTTGAGTTATACTTTTGAGAGGCTCATTTTAAATAGTTGATAATAAATCTGATATAAGTCTGTTTGTGTCTAAATCAACTTTAATCTAAACTTTTAATGACACTTTAACTGTTATTGAAACAAACTGAAATGGTTTGAGAGTCACTGTTGCATAAATTGACATATACACATAAAAAATAATCATTCACACATAAACACACATACCTACATGCATATACAACAATTATCAATAAAAGAGTGGTACTTATCTCTTAACATAGATAAACGTTAATGAAACCTAAATTTAATTGTTAATTAGTTTTCACATGGTAATTGTATATCTATTTCGGCTAAATCATCCTATATGGTAAGATAAATATTTATACTAATAAAATAGAAAATACACAAAGTAAGTCAAATTAGTCATCGTTGAAGAATTCACACCTATCAAAATAGTATTGATCTTCATCTATGATAAAGGAGGAGACCATAAAAATAATAATGGTAGTATAATAAATATCTGAATTGCACATAATACATTTTTTGTACATTTGATACTTGACATCAGGGATAAAGGTTATTTACCTTTTTATATATGCTTCAAATAAAACATTTAGTGGTCATTTTGATTATTAATCAGTTTGCCATAGACATACTTTTTGCACTCTGTATAAATTTATAAATTATTTTTTGTTTTGTGTATTCATTATTTTTTTTCTAATTTATACACACTTGGGTTTCTACTGTAATATGGTTTAAAGTTGCAATACTGTTACGCTCCCACTCAGCGCTCCTTAATTCACTCTCTCCCTCTCTCTCTATCTATCTTGGACGGGGAGTAACGAAGTTCAACTCTAATTTCGGTGTAATGACTTATTTTATTTTATTTCTAAATATAGAACTTCTTTACTGAGGTGTTACACGCGCGAAGTTTAAAACATTTAACTTCTCGGCTGACAAATGTGCACCTCATTAAACATACATATGTATATAGATTGGTTGACTTAAATGTAAAATGGTTGTTAAGAAATATCTTGTTGTTTTATAACATGAGGTGGCTGCCAAATGATCAGTCAGATTGGAATTTTGTGATATTAAGTTGCCACATTAAAATTTTACGAGGTGCATGATGCAAAGCGTCTGTCCGGATAACTTCCACGAAAGACTGATCCCGAGATCGGGACGCCAACCCCTTTTATACCCGCTGGGGTGGGGTGACCAGAATATGGACTAGACGTCCAAAATATTGGACGGGTGACCAAAATATGAGACATTGACCGAAATGTAGGACGGGCGTCCTAAAAATATGGACGTCAAAAATCTCAACCGTCCACAAAATACTATAATAGAGTTCTAAAATAGAGACAATGGCGGATTACAATAAATATTAGGATATGACTATTTAGACATAAATTGAACTCTTAACGTACCCTAATAATATTTTTTGAACTTAGCAAGGTAGCAAGGTTAAACAATAACATAACCTGAAATTAATCACTCAGTTTGACGACAATTAAACTAGATTTGGACAAAAATAGAGGATAAATGTATTCAACAATAATACAAGGATGGAATTTTACATTTGCAAAGATAATAGGTGAAACGATGAGAGGAAAAATGCACGCACATTGTCAGCCGAGATTACATAGCAGATTCCTTGTGTTAACACAAATTGGAAGTTACCGAGAACATGTTTTATAGAACACAAATGATACATAAAGCTATTGTATTATGTCTCGATGTGCTAGACCACATATCTTTAACATTGTGGGCTGCACATCCTGCATCTTACAATATGCACTTGCATCTGAAACATGAGATAAAGACAAATTCCTTTACAAGTTGACAAGTTCATATTTACTACATCTTTATGAGTTAAATGCTTGGGCATATCAATACTATCAAAAATCAATGCAATAAACGTAGAAAATAATGTGAACATATAAAAATTCAATCTTTCTCTTGACGCTATGCAAAATATTGCCACTCTAGGTTAAACGATTAGCCCGATTGATGCCGATAGAAACATCAACTTATTAAATGACTGTAGACAATTAATTTCCCCATCCCTTCACGAAGATTTCCTGAATATTTACACGAACATTTCCGGAATCGATCGAGTTTTGTCACGTTTGTAGGTCATGCATAGTCATTAGCGTTTATAACCAAACAGATATCTGGCGAATGTCCCCATGTCTAACCCGTGCACGGTAACAAGATTCCCTTGTGAAAGTTGATGTTTGTTTATACATGTACTAAAAGTATATAAACCACCTAAGCCACAACAGTTCTTTAGAGAAAATGAATTAATGTATTCTCTAGTTGCATTCATCGGAGAAATATTTCAATAAAGTTGAGCACTATACTCCCAGATGAAGGCATGCATGCACTTCTATTGTTTATATTATGTAAATTAAGCAGTTTCCGGAATATGTTTCAAACAGCCGTATCGGTGGCCGTTGAATTCCGTACTTGTTGATACGATTACAGTATTGTAGATAATCCGTAGGTAATATAAGTTTTTATAAAGATTTTCTTTACCGAAAGTCCACCATAGATGATACATGTCCATGTTTTGTTACAAACTGAGAAGTTCAAAATATTCGAGCTAAACTGACGTATCTGTAGTATTGCATCTTTAATAATAAAAAGAACATATTCTTGACCAATATATATATATATATATATATATATATATATCTCCTCATTGTCTACAGACATTGGCAATACTCCTGTCTTAAAATAGATCATAAAGTTTGAAGTGGAAATTTTACTTTTAGAATGTGTTTTAAAAATTTCAACTGTACTTTATCAATGATTTCCAAATTACCATATCCCCATAGTTCATACCTATGTAGAAATATTGGTTTAATTGTTTACTTAAAAAATCTATTTGTTTATCAATAGGAACTTTAAGCCTATTTGCGTTTCTTAAAAGACTAAAGGTAACTCGGGTTGCTTGTTGAACGACATGAGATTTATTTTTACTGAATGAACCTGACAGACTGAACATAACTCCCAGATATTTGTATTTTGTAACAGTTTCTAGAATCTGGTCGTTTAAGTAGAGTTGATGATTGTGGAACCTTCCTTTAAAAATACTTATGATTAATTTACATTTATAGTTGATTAATTATGTGTCTGTCATATATGAAACAATTGCATCATTGGTTTAAAACAGATTTTTTTAAAGGGGTTATGTTTTTATTGTTGTATCTGCTTAATTACAAACCTAATTCAAACCTAACTTTCATGCCATTTGTTTTAATTGTAATAAATGGTTCCCTGTATTTTGTTAAAATTCAAAGCAGTGTACAAGAACAAGCAATCAATTACTGATCACAGGGGCTAAAAATTCCATTGGGCGAATCGCCCCATGCAACCTTGAGCCCCTGTGTTTCAATGTGTCAACACCGGTCTGAATGACCTGTGTGGAACCGCTCAAAGGATTGTGGGTTAATCACGGCTGGGCAACTGAGATCTCCTGCGTTGGAGATTGCATTTAAATGGATAAGTAACGTAAATAAATTGATTTAACACGCTGTTTAATTACTGTCAATTTAAGCCAATTGAATCTATTTGTTGCATTGTACAGAATAATTTTAGAGAAAAATACTTATCTGCAAATGATACATGAAAGACATTTTTAGAAAAATGTATAAGTAGAATAGTAATTCTTATTTGAATGGATTGCTTAATGTTGAAATTATAATATAATTTGTCGACAATTATATATATAAAAAAAAGGCATGCTCATGTTACTAACCTTAGTCATATTCATAAGTTGTGTCTATTTGCGCGAAAGCACAATTTACAGTTTTGGGGATGAACCCTACGGTCTAGTATTGAGACCCGTGCAAGCGCAAGTGGAAGTCACAGTCTCTATTTATAGATTACCTTTGTTTCTGATTGGTTGTTTGCTCCTTCCTTCAATTAATTTTAACATGGGAAATCCGCATATGACGTGAACACAAGCGGATAATTTCGGCTATCTGGCAAATGCTGTATAACCTAAATGTTACGAGAACGATGATAAAATAAAAAAAATGAAGTAATATAATGGTTTGCGGCCGTGTAGATGTATATTTTATTGGGAATTTGAAGAGAGATAAAAATTAAAGATTCATGCCAAATTGTCGATGAAGCGCCCCCTATCGAATGACCCTAGTTGTAGCCGAAAGCTCTGTACACATTTGTTTTTTTTCATTTCAAATTCTATGTATGTTCTCAATCAATAATGCGAATTTATTCAACCCACCGCGGATAAAAAATCGTTTTCATTGAAAATTTAAGTGCATATTGAACATTTGAATTTATTGCAGGGGAAAAGTTTTTAATATAGAATCGCATTTAGAACGTTTCAAATATGTATATTAAAGCTTTTGGGCGGTTAAATAAATATAAAGGAAAATTGAGTTGGAATAATTGGACCAAACTTAGCGCATTGTTTATTTTATTTGATCTCTTACAAATAATAAATTACAGTGGTTACTTAACATACATTAATTTACCTCCAGGCTTGTATGCGATATTAACAATTAAATATGTAAAGAAAAGTAAATTAAATAAAGTAAATGATATTAGGTAATTGCTTTATAATAACTCACATCTCTTATGATACTTAACTGCAAATTGTATAATTTATTCATTAATTTATGAATGTTAAGGAATAATTAGCAAAATAATTAAAAAAAAATAGCTGAACGAAAAGAGCAATGATTAAAGAATTGGGCTTTATATGAAAGAAAGTTGAAACTTACAAAAAGCAATTACAAACAAGTGTCTTTAAAGAAGAAAAGTATGGCATTTTTTTTTTATCTATAGCTACCTCCTGATGATGCTATTTACCATTAATCTAATTGTATGACCAAAGTGTTTATGTTTATCAACAAACGTTTTTCGGATATGGTCTAAATAAATATTTGATATTTGACTAGTGCGATTTTGAAATGGCATAACCTGTATACGCATTTAAAAGAAACCAACCAATGTTTTTGATCAAAAAGATACTATATAAAGATCATGACGGAAAGCACATTCGATGACTTATTTATCTGATGTCAAAATAAAAAGGGGGAGAAGGAGAGTAAACATTTAACCGAGGTTAGATATGTAAGATATGATTCAATATATGAGCTAAACCTTTCACTACCGATTGTGAATTTTTATTTCATACAAATATAGTATTATTTACTGCAGTAATATTTAATGGTTTTGATTTCCACAGAACAAAATAACAAGCGTATTACTTCCTGGAAGTGTTTACATGTTGTATATGCCGACATAAAAGAAATATAGTATTGCATTGTAATGTATGTCTAATATATGTCTAATCAAAATGTATTAATGATTGAAAAAAGTCTCCACACAGCACTTCAGGAGAAAAAAATGATGACAATTACGTCCGCTACAATTCTCGTCTCTCTTTTACTGATCACTACTTTTTTGTTATTTAAAGTTACTTTAAATAATTTAAGATAGTAACTTACAAAAATGTCGCTATATAGAAATAAAGCGCGTGTCCCGCGCCCTGTCATGTTGCATTCGTCACTTCCAGTGATAACGACGCCGAAATCCTTACCATTCGCTCTTTCCTTTTCTTTCCTTTTCGACTATTCTCAACTTTCATATATACACACTTGCAAAAGAGAGAGTAAACTAATGATTTTGTTGTTTTATGAAATATAATAAAACGCTTGGGCTGCCCATAATTATATAAAATACTCGAACCAATTCGTTTGCAATAAAACAATGTAAGACTTGCACGTCATATAGGTCATATAATCACTATAACATAATTCAGAAAACAATATACACAGAAATATAAAATGATAACACACTTTATATTGCAACTCTGTGTGTAGGTCAATTATGAGGGATTAGTACATTGAAATAACTTACTTTTCAGTTCACGTTTGAAGACATTTGATAAATTACTTAGAATGTTTGTTCATAATATTGTTAGTTGATTTTCAAATTAATTTTAAAGACTGTATTTGCTGTGTGTAAGCAGGAAATACCAGAAACAAACCATTTCATTGTCCATTTGTATGATGTAGATAACATATGATCATATCATCTATTCAATGTAAAAACATCCCAGTTTTAAGTTTTGACCTTGTGATTTGATTATGGAAATTTATATTCATTTAATGTCAGAACGTCTTATTGAGCTCAACGACAGAACCCGGAATATGAATGCAAAAAACTTCACTATATTACAATCATATGCATAAAACAATCTCGCAAATTCATGTTTAAAATATGAAAAATGAAAAAAGTGTCATACATTTGTTACATCAAACTTTGGTTTATGAACTTTTTCGAAACGTGTCGTATATGGTTCCGGTTTAACTAAGTACTGACTGCTTCTGAAATTAAAAAGAGACACTCATAAAAGAACAAATATTTCCACGTAGAGACCCGTCAAGTTCATTTAACATGTCACTACATGTATCACCATCATCATCATCATCATCATCATCACATAATAAACTGTTGTACATTATCTTCCACCGATTTTTGTATTGTTGAAACACAATAAATAGCTACATGGCTGTTATGTCACAACCACAGTTACCTTGTATGTGACAATCGTTTCTAAACAATAACATGAGGACACTCAAGCCTACATTCCTTGATCTTGGCGGTGTGTTTTGTCATGATAATTAAATACCCCCTACTTATTTTTGGTTCACTGAGTCAAAGCTAAGGTCACAGTGCCATTGAATGTGAAAATCGCTTTCGTTCAATAGCATTAAAATATTTGAGCCTCAACTTTTCAAGTAACAAAGACTAGCCTACATTAGTCCAAAACAGTAATTAGGCTTTTTGAGTCCAGCTCATTAATATCATATCTGCAGCAATATGCATTTTTTGTTTTCCTTATTGCCCATGCTTCTGAACTCCTATCTAATGGGGGGGGGGGGGGGGGGTTACACGTACCGATACCGGTCGTTTATATTAGATTAAATTTGTTCACATAACAACAAAGCAATATATATGACTTAATCAAACTAACCTGTGGTGGTAGTACACGAATACACCGATTGATAAAGCGGCGACTATGAAGATGACGGCAACAATTATGACGACCACAGTAGTCATGTCGTAAGCGTCCTCTTCATTGGAGACATGCAGTTTTGTAGATGTTGTAGGAGTGATTGAAGATATTGCACTTGCTGTTGTAGATCTAACTATAGTTGTCATTGTGGAAGGACTCAAAGGTGTTGTGCTTGTGTTAGTATATCTAGCTGTAGTTTTCTTTGTAGACATATACGCAGGTAGTGTACTTTTGGCCGTAGTTCTAGCTGTATTTGTCCTCGTGGAAGGACTCGAATGTAGTTTACTTGTGGCAGTAGATATTGGTGTAGTTGTCATTGTTAAAGTATTCGAAGATGTTGTACTTCTAGTAGTGGATATAGTAGTCGAAGTGGTAGTTGGCGTCGTTACCGCTGTGACAAGTTCATTTGAATGTGTCTCTACAAATATGGAAGAAAAGATATTGATAATGAATTATCAATTTCTAAAATGGTAAAACAGCCACCAATCTTTGTTTGAACTCCATATCAGTGACTAGGACATTCGCGTTTTTTAAATATATAAGGAATACGTAGATATTACATATCTAAAATTATAAACAAATCTACTGAATAAATGGAGAAAAAATGCATTAGTCTGTTTCTTTGTCTCTCTACTTTGCAAGAACGGCACATCGCTGCAAATATTCGTTGCAATTCAACTGAAAAAAAATAAGGTTGGATTTGCGTGTAAAATCTGAAATAATTCCGATAATTACATAAACGATATTAATCGTTTATTTTTATCGGCAGTGGTAGGAAATAAGCTACAATATACTTACCGTAGCAATAACTTACTCCAGGGGGCAAACGGGCGAGATAGTACACAACAAAGTTGTTACAGTTTTTCATCTGAAATGTGCTCCTACGTCCACAACATTCAGAACCTCTCTTTATACACATTGTAACTGGAGTGATATCGTCTTGGTAGTCAGGAATGGAATCTGTTGGAAATTACTTTCAGTTTCAAATATGACATCTAGATAAGGTCAGGTTTTTAAACCTAAACTGCACCCGATCTGATAATTAAGATATTTTCTTTTTATTTTAATATCTTTACATATGAGCAGATGGCAAATATACTGGTATTTGTTACAGATCATACACTTTTTCTTAATATCCAATTCATCTAAACGCTTACCATTCATCCAAACTTGATTTGAGGAACCGCATCGAATTTCTCCTGAGGGACAGGACAAGGGCATTAGTCCCTCATTGGACGCCGTAAACCGGTACCAGCCCGGGTTGATGGGCGGGGGTGACCCGGGATCACTGTTCTCTATTGCCATGCTAGTGTCGTTCAGAGACGTGAAGGAGAAGCATGGATCGCTGGCAGACGCGCCATCTGTGCACGGAAAGTCAAGTGTTTATACGTATTTTTATCCATAAATTAATTTTATTGAAAATTATTGTTTATTTGATGTATATTATTTTAACACACACACACACACACACACACACACACACACACACTTTATAACCACGGAATGTCCTTGCAAATCTTTGCTCAAGAAAGCAAGTCGATATCAACAAGTAACTACATTGCACAAAAGGCAAATAATCTACGGCAACAATACATATGTATTCATTATATTCAAATAACTTATTATTTCGCAAGTTAACAATCGTTTACCTAAACGTAACACAGATTGATTATGTATAAGTTAATCAAAACTTAATCATGTAGGTAAAATGCCCCCCTCCCCACATTTCCACAGCAAGTGTCCTGAATTAAAATTCTAGCCAACTACATGGTTACATCTGTCGCTATTTGACTTTATACAAAAAACAAAAATCACAAGTTTTTACATGAAATAAAATTAACTTACCAAAGCGATTAACTAAAATACCAAAATATACCAAAAATGAATAAATACACAGCTTTGTCATATTGGTTTCCTTGTGTTCAGTGTTCACAAGTTTCTGAATAGTTTTTTTCTTTAATCACTTCCTGGTCGAAAAGCTTTGTTAGTATTGGTTAAGCACACAGCCCCCTTGAAGCCTATGATCCACATACAGATTAAAACTAAGGAAGACATTCGTGGGGAATTGTTTATTGATCTGATTAAACAAGTGTAATTGTTGACTGGTCTTGTATCAAAGTAATTATTTATTTAGTAATTTTTACTGAATTCCCTTACTTATATACAGTCCAAGCATACTCCAACGAGTGGCCGAGTGGTAAGAATGTCCGCATCGGGAGCGGGAGGTCGTGGGTTCGATCCCCGGCGGCGACATACCAAAGTCGTTAAAATACGGTACTGTTATACCCCCTTGCTTAGCGCTCAGCATATAAGGGTAGTTGCAGGTAATGTGAGTGAGCGTGGTTTACGGCGTGATAATGCAGTGTGGCAGCTATTTCTGTCTCAAGTCGACATCGTGTCCAAATGTCTGAAATACTGTCGATGGGACGTAAAGCCCAACAAACAAACATACTCTAACGATCAAGATAAGCTCGAGAGCTAGAGAGATCCAAAATCGCATGTTTGAAGAATCGCCATTATATTGATATAGGGTAAAAAAGGCTAAATCATGGGACCGAGCTTGTAGACAGTAGTAAAAAAAATGTATTCAATTCAAATTTTCCATTTAAATACTGTATTTCAGCATCATTTCACAGCACTGCTAATTTAAATTAGTCTTAGCGTACCTATATGACTCGATGAATATCAATTTATTTGTCATTAAATGGTCTATGAAACAATATATTTTTCTATGCCCTGCGAACTGTGTAGAGTTATTGTATGAATGTACAGGGTAGACCCTGATCAGACAGCTTCTTAATGTCTTTAATATATGTATCATAGTATTTTAAATCATTTTAAACAAAACGCTATATTAAAGTGTGCATACACATTGCCTTGATTGAATCTTGAAAGAAAAGAAAATATAAAATTGTCAATTTCTTTTTTCACATTTTATTATCACATTGTTAGCACATTATTTCTATTAAACATTGAAACCTCAACCTGAGCTTGTAGTGTTAAAGTTTTTAACCTCAATTCTTACATTATTATCCTCTGCATTAATTATATTTATAAAACAGCTAATTATATTTTTAATGGCGCAAAATTCAGGAAAACGCGACTCTGTCAAACCACTAGTTTGTGGCTTAAGTAAAGCAGTGAGATAGAAGTTTTGGATGACATTGTACCTAACGCTGCAGTAATTGTATTGGCCGATAGGGGAGATATGTTCATTTTGTTATGCAAACACATTGATCCAAACGATTTTAACCAATCGTTTCTGCATGTTAATCCGTTTCCTACAATCTCTATTCGCTCCCTAGGGTCACCTGCTCTCCGATTTCAAAATTTTGCCGATCATGATAAAACCAAAGAGATTCCGACATGAGTTAGTTTTTACACAATTTTTCTGAAAGTGAGTTGGGATCTTTTCTCTGGCGTTTGTGTTTGTGACCAATTTCTCCTATGCGTTAGTGTATGTGCTCTAAGGCTGTGTTTTGCCTTTGCTTGTAGTATTAAGAGAATATTTGTGTAAATAGGCAAACAGTGCAGTTTTCCTATGCTTACTGATATAGAATCTGACAGCACCGTAAACGAATATATATACATGTAGATACTACTTGTATAATGCATAAAAATATCAAACATGTTAAACGGAAGATGTTCTTTTTTAAAACATATAAACGCATTAAAATCTAGAATTAATACAGGAAGTATTTACCATGTTAATACTTAGCCTATGCGTAATTGTGACAGGTGTATTCTACCTGCAAACAAATGGCATGACCCATTTCCATACATATCAGTTATACTATCCAACTATTCCTGGTTGATCAAGAAGCTTGGAATATATGTAATGGATTTGGTATGTTGTGTCTTATTTGTTTAGCCACACATGCCGCTATCGTATTAGACCTGTCATTAAAGATCAATAGACTTAAATGATTAAACCTCTTGGAAAAAAGCTCAACACCTTTCTCCCCACCTTTTTATCTGATAAACTTCAGACATTTAAATCGTAAAATCGTAATTGTCATTTTTATTATTTAAAAAAATTAATTTTTTTGGAAGTGTTAATGCATTACGAAAAAGGAAACTTAAAGAAAAAACGTAAAAGCAATGTAATGAGTATACCAATCGCAGGTTACTGTTGTACAATATCAACCTAAATATTCAGTGACATTTAATCGGCAAATGTCGGTTTCAGAGGTGAACTATGGACTTTCAAGTATGGTACAACACGTGTATACGTATTACTTAAAAGCACATGTATTTCACACGCCCTGCTAGTCTCAATGATAATGTGCTAGAGTTCGAAACTGAACGTTGTGGGATTCAAATCAAACTCGGGCAATATGTACTTTTTTCTTTTTTGACCACTGTGTAATAATGAATCACATGCAAATCAAACATATCACGATTTTATCGAACTGTTCTCAACCCCATATCAGAATAAACATTTCGTATAAAAAATCTTCAAAACAATTAAAAGCAAAAGAAAAATCAACAAATTATTCATCCATCAGCTCCCACTGCAAATAATTAAAAGTGATTGTGAGGTTAATTAAAACAGAATCGAACAAGCCACTTCTTGATTACAAGACAACTGAACTTACCCCTGAGACATACGGATTTATTTGTAGTTTAAAACAATTCAAATCGTTATCGTTAAAAAATGTTTAGATCGTAATTATGAACGGAAAAATAACGAAAAAACAAACAAAACAAACAAAAAAAAACAACAAACAAACAAAAAAAAAAATCACGGAGATTAATCAGTATCATGTCAATATTGCCAGACAATACTTCCGGGTTTCGAAATCAATGACATACTTCATCTATTAGTCATTTTCTATAATCAGTTTATTGACGTCAAACAATTTGTTTTTCTTTGCCAACATAAATGTCTAACGCTATTCGGGAATGGAAAAAAAACCTTAGTACATGGTTGGGTCATGTTGAGCCTATATTTCCATTTAAAACGTCTGTGCCATTTTACACATATACAAATAATTCTTTTATGAATTTTCGCCCACAGGGCTTTAACAAAAATCATGAAGAAAT
Organism: Solen grandis; assembly: GCA_021229015.1. Taxonomy (NCBI): domain Eukaryota; kingdom Metazoa; phylum Mollusca; class Bivalvia; order Adapedonta; family Solenidae; genus Solen; species Solen grandis. The sequence continues at coordinate 8,853,560 of CM037778.1, forward strand.
ACTACAGACTTACAGTATTGCATTTTGACCAAAAACAATATGGAATTTGCCATTTTAAACATATTTTTGTACACGTTCACGACCATGGAAATGGTTTTGTTATTTTCATCCTAAATTGTACACGTGAACGATTATGAGAAATGGTAGTGTCATTTTGATCCTAGATATTGCACGTGGACGTCGTTTTTTTTGTGATTTGGCTCGTGAACAACCATGCAAAATGTTTTTTTTTTGTAAATGTTTCTGTCATTTTGATCCTAAATTTTATGTGTGTACGACCAAGCAAAATGTGTTTTAAGTTGAAACTAGATTTGGCGCATCAACAGAACAGAACATATTTTATTGCACATAAAATGTACACTTTCTTTTGTTGTGTGTTACATATACATAATTCATAAAAATATGCATCACAATATTACAATGTAGAGAACAACAATAAAATACATGTCAATACAATATATGAATGTATAACATATTTCATTTATCATATAAAGGATGAACTGAAATACAATGTAGTACTTTTGCAATTTGTCGATATTCATATGACAACTTATAATAGTTCATCAAAAGATATGTTTGTTGGAACAATCACGTCTAAATCTTTGGATTACTAACCTATGAAAACGTAATAAGTAAATGACTGTCAAACATGAATTTTGATCCTATAAAATTAAAATTAATCACTTAAACAACGCAGCATATTGTAACCAATTGTGAAAATGGGAATACCGGATATTCAAATCCAATGCCCTCTAGCGGGCAAGATGAACGTACATCTGTTTGCGTAGGCGGGGAAAATTATCAACGCTAATACTATGAATGAACTTGTGTGACCTTGTTAGGTTATTCCATTCAAGAAGATTTAAATACAAAATGCCTTACATAAACCCATCTTTCCTTTAAATCAGCTAAAACAGAGGCAAAAAGAGGCTCTTGATCATTCATCTAGTATCGCGTGGCAGTTCCTTTTTCTAAAACTGAAAACACACTTAGTTTTAATAAGCAGTCGTTATGTTTCTTGACAGGCATAGGACATTATCATTTTAACCGTATTCTGGAAAAAATGACATTGAATGGTAAAGACAATTGCAATAAACAATTAAAACTTTGTATTTGACACAAAGAGTGAATATGATATAGAATTTGCTAATGATTCTAATTGCGTATACATTAAACACCCAAAGCAGAAGGTTTTTTTTCTCCACTTCTTTGCCGTGCACCAAATAATATCTCGGTGTCCAGAGCGACTTCAATGAGGTTGCAATTGTTCTATGAGATTAAACTAATTGCAATCGATTGTAAAATATTATGTATTACATGGCAAAATTACCTAGTAATAGGAATGCCGATATACACATTGTTAAATGTTTTCACTCTGAGATTTTTGGGCACTCCTCAATTTTTACAAATGTTGTTGGCACTTATTACACATTTCGAAATATTTACCTCAATTTCTAGGTTTAAGGACACTATTATTTACCTATGAACAATCAGCACAAGAGTTTTGGGAAACACAGCTTTGTTAAAATGTCAATGATACAGCCTCAACTGCCCTCTACTTAAACAAGGCAAAAAAATCAAGTATTCAGCTCATCTCGATCATTTCTTTCAAAGCTGAACACAGATGCTAGTCAACCTTATTCTAGCCATGGCTTTAAAACGGTTGTCGTCATTTGAATCAAAGTGTACTTACATGATATTTATGTTATTTCATAAATTTAATATAACATTTGAAAAACAAAATATGTCGTAATTCTTCCGAAGTGAAATAGCATATATTGATGAAAATATTTACCAATATACATGTAACTGTACTAAGTTTAAACATTTGATATATGAAATAATATGTAAGACTGATTTTTTTAAATAATATTTGGGGCATCATTTCTAATTACGATATTATTTGAGCTAAGATGTGTAAATGACCTTTTTGATTATGAAGGAAACTTTATAATATTTGATGGCATAACAATTAACCATGGCAAGTATTAGATTATCTGGTTTCTTTGACATTTATTTCTCAATAAAATTGCGTTCACAAATTTGAAAAGAAAACTACGTGATCAAAATGCCCTTCTGGGGATCAGACACTTAAGTGTTATCCAGGATCTACGTTGAGCCAATCTATACACGGATCTCATAGTTCAACGTTCTTGGATTTTAAGTATTACATGTTCCTGTTTTTAACATTACGTATTTTTTCTTCCTAATGATGAAGAGCTTAACTGTCAAAGCATATTTTCTGTATACATTTATCTAAACTTTAATCATTTTTAGTAAATTATGATAAATTTTGCTAAACGATATGCATTATATGTCAATGCTCATATGTATGTATAACAATTTAATCTCTACTAATGTAAAACATTTGACACTTTCCCCCGTTTGGTATTCTATCATTTTAGTATTACCAAAATATTGCAAGTACTAGGTAAATACCAGATCAATAACAACCTAATAATGAACACATATTGGCAAGATTTATAAACGGAGCACTCCAGCATTGCCATCGAACAGGGTTGAATGTTGTTTTTATTCAGTTTTCCTTTCCTACAGGAAATATGATGCATATGATTTTACATGTATATGCTTGACCGCATGACGTATGATTTTTTTCCTCGTACTTTTTGCCAGCATATTTTCTTTCAATCAATTACACGTTTATGTAAAACTTTTATGTTCATTTATTCTATAATTTCTAAAAATAAATTCAATATCATGAATATGATTCCCATAATGTCATAACTTAGTAGTTCAAGAGAAAAAAAATGTTCGCTAAAATTATAAGGGCAATGCCTCAAATGAGGTTTACTTCCGATGTTCAAAAATGAAAAATCTCATGAAAGAATAAGGGAAATCCCCATAATCCTTTATTGTTCAGACAATAAACTACATGTACATGCTAATAGTGAGAACAGTGGGTGAAAAGTCAAGCATGTCTGGGTGAAAGCGGGCGTGTTTTAGAAATTAATTGATTTAAGTTATAAATTTAACAAATTTTGATATACCGAAGAGATATAAAGAAATTCGATGAATTCTTGAATCACCCCTAGTATGATTATTTTATGTTGAGATAAATTTAGAACGAGAAAACTACACCTCGAGACTTTTCATATAATATCTTTAGCGTACATGGATATTTTCGGGGTCTTTTAGGTTAAATATTTACATGGGGGCGGCTCAAAAAGATCACCATTCATCCAAACTTGCCTTGGTAGGCGGCAATGGTCCCCTGTTGGACAGTACATGGGCATGGTGCCAGCCTGGACTGATCGGTATATGTATGGCGAAACCACTGTTATCTGTCGCTAAACTAGAGTCGTTTAAAGACTTGTACGTGAAACACGGGTTGACGGTAGCAGCAGTGTCTGAGTATGATATTGAATGATTTTATATGTGTGGTTTGATATCGCTTTATATTAATTCGGCTTTAAATGATCATTTATGCGTTATATACATTACATTTTTTTCTGCGCATATATATTTCACCCCATAATGCGGTATATGATTTCTTGCTTAATTATCCATGAAATGTTTGATATGCTCAATTCCAATATCAAATATGACAAATATATCACGTACAATGTAAATGAATGTCACTAAATATTATACAACAGTGTTTATTAAATGTCGTCTCATATTGTGTCCCTATTAACTGTATTTTGTTTTACTCTGAAAAAGCTAATTCGTTCAAATGTGGCTATAAACACTGTATTTTTAAATACGTTCGATCGTATACAATGACCAATTGATATTCGATTAATGTGTGAGACAGATACATGGGTGTAGTCGATGAACACGGTATACCAGATGCAAACATATTTGACCAAGTAAGTGAGCAAAAATCTGATACTGTTGTTGTTGTTGTATTGGGGTTTACCGTCGTCGCGATAATATTTCATTCATATAGCGACGTCCAGCTAATTATAGGTGGTGGAAGAACCCGAATGAATGAGTGAGGGGCTGAGTGAGTGTTAAAATCAGCGACTTTACTATTTTGGCCACGGAGGCCCCTAATTGTCATAGCGAATGCATTTTGAGTTTCAAAAACTGACTTTATCTACCAGATATCAATTATAAAACTGAAATCATATTTACATTATTTAAAAAAAAAATAATTTCGTCAGATTCCAATCCTGCCTACCAAGACGGTATCACTCGAGTTACAATGTGTTTAACGAGAGATTCTGAATGCTGTGTACTCATAAGCAAATTTCAGATGAAAAACTGTAACAACTTTGTTGTGTACTTGCTTATCCGTTTACCTTCTGGAGTAAGTTATTGCTATTGTAAGTATATTGTAGATTATTTCATACTTCAATATATTGCAATACGGAAGAAAGCTAAATCCACACAGACGCATAAGGGAGCCCCTGGGTGTTAAAGGAATCCGTCAGACGGTTGTTATCACCAACAAGACATCAACTATCGACCAAAATCAGCAGCTCTTAGTGAGGTTTCCAAACCTAGGAGCCAACGATGTCATCGTGATCAGAACAGCCTGTCTGGCCTTTCAAATTGCGCTGGACTCGACCGACACTAACCGAACCGTGGTCAACAACCTGGGCCGGGCAATCGTCAAAAAAAAAACACGATTAAGATTTCTGGAAACGAAGTCATGAGCATTGACGACAGCGACATCTACGGTTGCTATGTCGACCTCTGGAAAACTGAAGAACGAAATAATGCCCAATACCTAGGGATTGATACCTCGGGAGACAGGAATGTCACACGTATACGGCTTGATGCCGGAAATAAGGACCAGGGCGTTGCTAAGGACGCTGCAATTGCCAAGGCCTAAGGCAGCCGAATTTATATCCCTCTCGACTTTGAGCTCCTGGAGAGTCATATGGCGTTCTTTCAGTACGCTTTCAGTGATAGGCTAGAATACGAACTAACCTTTATTGACTATAACCGGGTTATCAAGGCGACCGGAGACGCTAACGCCAGTTTCACTGTGAAAGATATCGCTCTTGAGTTCGAGATGGTCACTAACCCACAGCTGGCTACAATTATCCGTAACCAGTACGAAGGAAGGATGGGCATCTTGTTCTACAGAGTGCTTAGGCACAGAAAAATCGTAAAGAATAAGTCCGACGCACTATGGAACACAAACCTTAACGTGCCTGCCAGGTCGATGAAGGGAATATTGCTGCTCTTCGAAGAACCCACGGCAGCCTTTGCTAGACATAGCGAGGCCTTCTTTAACCCTAAGATTACCAAGGTGGAGGTCACCATTGAATGCGTTCCTAACCAGCCCTTGGCCCAAGGTATGCGTCCCTACCAGATGTGGGGGGAGGTCAGTAAACGTATGGCAGGAGGAACTAAACGTCACCCGGAGGTTGCCATGATTGCCGAGGATTTAGGGCTCCACACGTGTGATCTCGGAAAGTACCTCACCCAAGAGTACGCCCTATGGCTTGACCTCAGGACACACGACGACGACGGCCTGCACGGAAACGGTAGGAGGGTGGAAAACGCCAGCGAAGGCATTACCATCCAATTATCGAAGGAGGTGGACGCGGATGGAGCATTGAACGTTTACGTTTTTGTAGTGATGGACGCCCACTTCAACATAGAAAATGGCAGGTTTGTCTCGGCAGTGTACTGAGGCCCACTCAGCAATAATATGTGGGATGACGGGCTGTGGAAAAACAAAATTCGCTTTAGACCTCCTAGAGGGCCCGTACCGGCGCACTTTCGACCACATTGTGCTACTCTGTCCCACCATTAAGTATAACGAGACGTATAAAAGTCGACGGTGGATTTGGGATGACGATGAAGTTTATGTTGTAGATCCTGGTGAAAGGCTTCATGATTGTTTACGAGCCCTTTATCAAATATTTCAAGGCCAGCCGACTTTATACATTATTGACGACATGGCCGCCAGCAAGCAGCTTACCAAGAAAAAAGACATGCTCTCCGAATTGGCTTTTTCTGGCCGACATGCCAAGCAATCTGTATGGGTACTTTCTCAGCGGTATAACGCTGTACTCAAAGACCTACGAGAGCAAACCCGCTGGGTAGTTATTTTTCACTGTAAAGACAGGGATAGCTTTGACGAGTGCTTACGTGAAAACGACATCATATCTCCGGTTAAGCGTAAATACTTCTCAGCCAAGTAGTTACCATATAGTTGATGGCGGTACATAGAGCCGGCGGTGCCGTGTTAGCGGCTCTACTATGTTGCCTAATTTTATCTTATATTCCGTTTCTGCTTACAATTAGAATTGGGAAATACGTGACTATAGCCATGGATTGCGACGAGTTACTCGATGATCTTCTTACCGATCAAGGCATCCCCGATAAAAAGCAGGGTGACACTTCGCCCGATAGTCTTACGAGGCAAAGATTGTCGGCCCTCGCCATGGGAGTTCAGTCAAAAAAGTACATGGGAAAAAAAGTACATGGGAAAAGAATTTTCTGTGGATCAGATCGAACGCCCTTCAGACAAAGAGATTGACAAACTCTACTCTCGTTAAGAAGCCCGGCTAGGAGCGAGTATGACCAAGACCCTCGGCTCCGCAGCACTCCAGATTTACACAATGGTGGTAAGCTACTTTCTACCTATCCCACGACAAGATTTACTTATTGCTGACTTGGAGTCTGACCCTTTCGTCGGCCACGTGCTAAACACCACTACCTGCGAACTATACCATCGCTTTGGCTCGTACTTAGCTCCTGTCACAGCAAGGCTATGCACTTTTAAACATTGCCAAGCACCTAGTAAACATTGTAAAGCACCTACTGAACATTGCCAAGCACCTAGTAAGCAATTAGTTATACAAAGTGAAGATGACAACAGTCGAGGAGCCTCAGGAAAAACTGCCGGAGCCACAGCTAGAGTCGGAGCCGCAGAAGTCGCCGGATAGGGTTACAAATCCGCCGCCCAAGGACCCTAGGCGTGTTGCGGCTGGTAAGGCTGCGGCGGAGGACAGGAAAAAGAAGCAGAAAGATCTCTTGAAGCGTCTAAAGACGGCGGAGGTCCTGCAGATGGACACTCCAACTCAGGGGGAACCGCCCACTCATGAGGAACCGCCAAAACCCTCTACCAATACAAATAGCGTTTGCCTGATAGGCGTGGCAGCTGGTGTAGTAGCCGCTGCAATATTTTGCAAAACTAAGTCGGCAGACACTGCCGCTGGCACTCAACATAATCCTGTCGCCGAATTGAACAAACCCGTCTATTATAAACCTGATCCTCATTATATGGAATAAGAATGACTGCGGACGGAAACGAAATAGTAAACGCTATCTTTCACGGTGCCGTGGTAGCTGGGCTTTCAATAGGATACGCCAGATTAAGTAAGGCTGTACTAGGAGGTAATTTTCCCAAGCTAGACTTCACGCCTCGTGACGTTGGCATGGCCGTAGGCGACGTAACAGCCAAAGATCTTCTAGTCAAGCAAGAAATAATCCCTGATAACATATTAAAGTAGAGCATTAACATTACATGAAGATGGCTAATATTGCAATGATGTTGGGTGGAGCTATCGCTAAGGCGGTGGCGTTCACTGGGACTAACTTCTTATTCAGCAGTCTTAAGGACTCCAAAGTTGACGAAGAGAGGCGTCGCCACGACCTCGCAGTAGAACAATTACAGGAGGCACAAGCGGATTGGGCTGTAAAGCGAGCTCAACGAATTGATTTCATCAAAGACGAGCTTAGGCGGCAAGGCCACGCCGTCCAAAACTTTAATGATGTAGATGAGGATATGCGAGAGTATTCTTTAGTCACGAATAAGCAGTTAGATCCAGTTGACCCCGAGCCACAGCTGTCTGACTTTTATACGACATCTTCAGAACAACAAGGTAGAGAAATTGGATTTATAGTATTAGCTCTGGGAGCTGCCGGTCTTGTCGGCTATTGGGTCGAAAAAAAGATTAAAAAAAAAAATCTGTATAATCATGTTTATCCCCGAAGAGTTATACCTTGCAATGCTTGAGGTCGGGTACTGCGCCCGCCGCCATAAAATCCCAGGTCCTCTGGCCCGCTCATTGGTCGATGTCGCACAAAAATCTCTCGATCTCTGGCGGCGGGATGAACGGGCAGCTATAAACTTTGCTCGCCTTGTGCTGTCAGGGCCGACCAACCTCAGGGAGAGCACCGGGCAGCTTCCGGGGTCAGTTGCTAAAGCCTGTTGGAGACTGATAGGTCTATTGGAATATATCGCGGGTAATGACCGACAGTAAGATTTCCGCTCGCCTTGCGAGCATTTACTACAGCCCTCTCGGCTATTGGAAGGAGCTGGCGGCGATTCAAAAACTGGTGGCCGCGGCTAGGGTTTCTGAAAAAGCAGGCCATCTGGCATATCTACCTTCCTGCTCCGCGTCATATACCGAGGCCCAAGTTTGACGTTTCAGTACCGAACGAAGTGCACCAGGCCGATCTCTTATTTTAAGCACACGACACGGCTCGTCGGAAGAGATACAAGTATGCCCTGACTGTTGTCGATGTGGCAAGCAGGTTCAAAGCCGCCGAACCGCTTACTACGAAGGAGGCTAAAGATGTCGCCGCTGCTCTCGAACGGATCTACAAGCGGGGTCCTCTGAAGTGGCCGAAACTATTTCAAGTCGATCCTAGGCACGAGTTCATGGGTGTTGTCAGCCAGCTTCTGTCGAAGCATGATGTCGAAGGCCGTGTGGATATTCACCGTGATCAGGGGATCGTTGAACGTTTCAACCGGACCCTGGCTGAGCGCCTGTTCTGGCATCAGTACGCCGTCGAGATGCGTTTGCTAGAGTGGGTTGTTAGGCTGCAAGCGGTTGTTTCGGCATTGAATGGAGAAGTAATCCGCCTTACTGGTAAAACGGCCGCTCGAGGCCATCAAGGCTAAAATTGTGCGGCAAAATCCCTCCTCGGTTGTTTCCGGCCGTGCGGCTAGTCTCAAGGAGCAAACACTTCTTTCCGGGCCGGGTTTTTGATATCTTTACCAGCCTGGTAAGCTCGAGGGTGGCCGACGCCGAGCCACCGATCCCGTGTGGTCTCTGGATGAATACCAGATAGAACGTTCGGTGACGAAACCCGACGAGCCCGTGCTGTACTACTTGCAGGATGGACCTGAGCGAGATTTTGTGCCTGAGGAACTCCTGGTGGTGCCCCCAGACACTCCATTTCCCCCCGACGAGGTTCCCAAGCGTTGAGGAGCTCATCAGTATCGATTTCAGTCGTTGTCTCTTTATGCCCATAGGCCAGCGTGTCCACCCCATTTTCAGCGATCTAGCGCTTGGAGTCAAAGGGGGGAGTGAAATCTTATTCAGATGCTGCCCGTAGATGTGATGCTTCTTCGATCGCAGGACGTCCATGCCGTGGTAAAATGTCTTTTTTTCCGAAGCGAGCCTGATTTGCTTTTTTACAGCATTCTTTTTTACACCTTTGGCCTTCTTGATGTTTTTTCCACTGGCTTCGAGAATGGAGTACATCTTGGGACGCAGACCAACATATTTAGCGATAGGATATCCCACACATTCGTCTTTCATTTTACCTAGCACTTTCTTATTCACATTGCTGTGTAGTGGGTTGTTTTTCGGGAAGTCAGACGTGTCATAAAGACCCGTATGCTCGGCCATGTCCTTGTAGACATCCTCTGTCTGGATTTCTAACAACATACTGTCTGCATCGGTGTAGAGCAGTTGGCAGCGTTCGCCATACTGACTCTTCATCTTGTTGTAGTAGAACTCGTACATCAGGTTCTTACTCAGGTCCAGAACGCTCATTCCCACATATACTGGACGGTAAAGCACTAGTCGGCTTTTATGGACCTGGATTGCTGCCAGATTATCGCCGAATATGTTTGCTCGGGCAAAGGCTGGGCTGGCAATGAGTCATCGGAGCTTGTCCTCCTCATGTACTCGGACAAGTTTGACACTGACCCTCTTGCGATGGTTTTCCATCGTTTTTACCAAAGACGCTGTTGTTCATGAGTTTGTACAGATCCTTCTCAAAGTTGCTGTTGGCCTTCTTCGTGAGCTCAGTGTTCATCCTGATATAGGTGCCAGTTGTGCTGTAACACTGCTGTTCAAACCTGAGGGCACGGTGGATCTTTTTCAGGCGAAGCCCTAGAGACAGGTAGAGCTGCAGATTCTGGTAGTGTAGCACATAGCGTTCCTTGTTGCGGAGGTTCGGAACCAGCTTCTCAACCTCGGTAGCGCCACCCCGGACGCTGATGAGGCTGTACTGGTAATCAGGCATCCACTGTTTTTGGACTACCATGCGCTCTGGTGCCAGAGGATATGCGCTGTGTGCATTGTCCAGCTCCTGTGGGTACACCAGGTTCACCTCTAGGATGTAGCCCTCTGCGTCATCGGTTGGGTGATCTGCAATGGTGCTGGCCAGCTGCTGACATTTTTACACCCAACGAAAACCTCCTGAGACATGGCCCACCCATAGAGGTTATTTGCATCTAGGTATATGATATGGCTACTAGTCTTTTCTGGGTTGTTTCCCTCGACCACAGGATTGTTGGCTTTGGCATGGCGCTTTGATACCATGGATATCTGTGCGGTTGTAGAGGTCATGATAGTCCCACAGGTTGTTACACCTGAAGGCCGTCCAGACTTTCTGGGCGTGGATATAGTCCTCCTCTCAAATGTGATCTTTGGAGAGCTTGCTATATAATGCCTCCTTTAGTGGGAGCCTGGTCTCTGTGAAGCGCTCCCAGGAGTCAACGTACTCGTAATGGTACACGCCCTTGCGCATCAAGAGCTCGTGTCCTGGCTCATAGCGGGCAGTAACTAGGAAAGCCTCTGGCTTGTTGGCAGCTAACAGTCTGTCGAGTGATGCCAGAAGGATTCGCAGCTGGCCAAGGCCGAATGATAATTTTTTTCTCTGTGTTGTTGGGGATGCAGCTTACCTTGCCGCCAACACATGCTTGATTTTGCGCCCCTCTTCCTAAGGGCCTTTAAGAAATGTTCATTAGGGCCCCGGTATTCAACTGGCGGCTCTGTATGGCCATCATACCGCACCATGATGTAACAGTAACTGCAAACCTCGTGCTGTTGCGTTTTTTGAGTGTTGCTCTTTGTGGGGTCGAGCTCTTGGCTCTCAACCTTGACGGTGAGCGCCTCAAAGTCGGCGTAGATGATATAAGGGGTCGGGAGCTGCTTGTGATGGTTATGGAAGGTAAGCTTATTTTTACCCTCTTCGAGCATCTCCACTTTGATGGCTGTTTGACCGATTCCCTGGCACTCTGGCTTGTGAGCTTCTAATAAGTCTTTCCTAGTATAGGCATGTAGACAACGCTCGCAGAAGTGCTTCTTCCCCCATGCTTGCTCTCCGAATACAACAGACGGCTGAGATTTTTCACCCAGGTGAAGTGGAACTTACCAGCCTTCTCAGCCAACTGGAGATTGATCCTGGGCATGTCCTCTTGCAGTCTGCTGAGGTAGTGTAAAATCACCCCATTGCCCCAGCCAAAGACGTTAAGTTGTTCTGCCACCCATATGGGAATGGGTGCGTCAATCCCATCAAAGTTGAGGCCATCTTCGGTGGGGTACTTAGAGGGCCTGTCCACATTGTCCCTACCTGGAAACAATGCTGACCTGAGAGACCAGAGGAGGCAGTTGTCATCTCTGACATTCGCATTCACATTTACAACAGCCTTCTTGTTTTGTACCTCTTTTGGGAGTGAGATGTAAGATACGCCTCTAAGAAGTTGGTACCTGGCTATACAGTGGCGCTATCGTATCAGTTGTCAAAAATAGCGTATATCGTTCGTATCGCATCGTATCGTATTGTATACACAATCGCATCGTAACGTATCGAATCGTATCCTATCGCATTCAATCGTATTACACATAATTAACGGGATCTTATCGCATCGTATCGTAAAGCAATGGTATATCGTAAATCGTATATCGTAAATCGCATAACGTATATCGTATTGAATCACTCTAAGATTTTGGCAGTCTATGTTTCGGGACACCCATTATTTTTTTATAGAAAAAAAAATATTCTTCGTGTCTCTAAATTGAACACTTTGCGTATATGTATCATTTTTTATCATAAATTATATTATGTAGTATAATCTTATTATTTGTTTAGTTATAATAACATTCTTTTACTTTTTATGTACCGGTATATACATGTGTAGTGGCGTATGTGACTTTCCGCAGCAGACGCCGTGCGTCGTTAAGCAATTTAAATATGTATCCGAAAGCATTAAATCGGTATTGAAGTATACGCTTGGCTACATTCATTCCTATAAGTTTATTTGAGGTGTTTGATAAAAAAATTCATGATTAGCATGTCTGAAAATTAACAATTTTAATCTGACCTAATTATGCATAATCAAACTCCGATTTCGTCCAAGATGTTGCTTCCTTTGAATAACTTATTTTCCGGGACCTTTTACCTCTGCAGTATTCGCTCGCGTGCTCTTATTAAAAATATTGAAAGAGATGATCGTAACTTACGCATATACCTACATTATAGTTCTAATGTGTTTTTTTCTTTTTATATTTCCTACCTTATTTACCCCCCTCTCTCTCTCTCTCTCTCTCTCTCTCTCTCTCCACATATTCAAACATTAAAATAAACAAGTCATTATTCGCACAGAACATATTTCTTTTTCTTCTCATCCTCTCTTTCAGTTTGAATAAGCAATATAATATCAGGAGGTCTTGGATTCGAAATCCAACCGGGGCACATTTTTCAAGTGTTAGCGTCAAGACGTATAAAATTTGTACTAGATTCGCCCTTGTCTTGCACTCGGCAAATTTGGGTTGCTATGGGAACTCGGATAACTCAGTACTGGTTCTAACCAGGAACTTCTCTCCCGTGTATCGGTCGGTGCTATTCCCTTGACACGTAAAAGAACCAATGCGTCTTTTCGCGAAATGAGCTAGGGTATCGCACCCGGACTCACTTGTATCCAACCAGTCTTTTCCGATGTTCTTTTTTTTTTCAGCAATAAAAAAAAGAAAGAAAGAAAAAAAAAACAGGATCCCTTCAATAGAAGATTAACATACTGCCTTTGAGAATAGAGGCATACGGTTTTAGTCAAATTACCGATCTCTCCTTGTCTGTGAAAACACAAATTCACTTCATGATGAAAGTATTACATATATAGTTCGCTTAAAATACATCTGATTTTTTTTCTCAAGTCTGTACATTAATGCATGAATGTGTATATTTAACCAACGTAATTGTATTTCACCAGACGCGTGTCATATTTTCTTGTCAGCGAGCACAGCGTGTGTTAATTTTGACCGGATATGTCACCTTTATGTATCGCCGATACCGATATACCGTCACTCACCCTCCCCAAATTCCGCCCCAAGGCGAGGGAGGGACAATCAACCTTTACACAATATGAATGTTATAACCGGTACTAATTAACATGACAGAAAACATGAAAGATGGTCGCAGGCCTATTGTGAGAACATTATCACAGAAAGAACCAGGGTGTTAAATAGTGTCACTGGGTAGCTTATTCAAAAACTGTTCCTCTATTATAATAAATATAATAAAATAATTTACAAGTAACTTAGAATAAGTATGTGTATATACATACATACACTATAGAGCACTTACGTAATATAAACTGAACCGACTAAATTAATACCGTCTGACTATAACCTCTGCCGCCTACGCGTTTTCGAGTATATATTCACAACATTGCGAGTGTACATAATGAAGTGCGACCCTTAATACAGAAAACTCAAAATTCTTCATCCTACCAAGGAGTGCCCCGAAGACAACGGAGACATCTACTAGACAACAACAACATGACTACAAGTTTCTTCCATTAATTATTTTGATTCATATTGTTTATTCCTTTTTATGTATATCATTATTTCATTATTATTCTAAAATTAAATTGTCATCATAGAAATAATATATTCCGAAGAGGGAGACATTCTATATATCAGTATATTTCCATAGCGAATCTTGTTGATGATGATATTAATAGTAAAAGATCTCTTTCTCTTTCTCTCTCTCTCTTGAGGGGGTGGGGTTCTTTACAAATTAAAGACTAATGGACTTTTAAGAAATATAGTAATTACATACGAATAAGTGTTAGAGTATCCTTATGATTGATAAAACAAATATTTTTTATTATAGTTAAAACAGCGAGTAAAATATAGCAACAGTTCTTTTATAGGAACAAATAAGTTGTGCTTATGGTTGAAAGCATGGGACCAATTTAGAAGTTGTTTGCAAATTAGATTTTCTGCTATCATCATGTATAAGCTTCGACAGAATCGGCGACCTCTTCACTAACTACTTCTCTTCGAACAAGATGGCCTTCTGGTCTTCTTTTTTTTAATTAATTAATTGTATAAAGAAGCAGCAATACGGGCATCTCTTTCTCTCCATATATAAGGTGCAGGTTGCATGCAGTTGTTCATGCATCATTACATTTTTTCGGCTATTCGACAGTTAACCAGAAGTTCTCTAGCACGTGCTATACTTCTATTTGTTGGTTCACAAGCGCTCATTGAGCGGTCGCGATCGTGTATAAAAGGGCATGGACCAATTATATTATATTCATAATTTTTCAAGGTCCAATAAAGGGGACAGGACAAAATCACGCGCACGAAATTTAGACAATAAACTTTGAATATTGTCCAATATGGATAAGATTTAGTCTGTCTAAATAATAATTTATCACACCTGTTTGAATTGAATTTTGCCAAATACTAAACAAATAAATAATTTTTGTTCTTTTTAAAATAGCAGCTGATTATTCGAGATCCTGATTGAAGTTCATAAATTGATTAATAAATATATTCAATCAATAACTTTGACAGTCACATAATATGTATTGGAAATACAATAAAAAAATAAACAAATAAAATAAAAGCCTACGAAGTTTTGTTAATGAGAAAAATAGATAGATTTTTCTCTCCCTCTCTCTCTCTCGTTAGGTACTTTCTTAATATCTTAAATATCATCTGTAGCATGTGTACATTTTATTTAGTTCGATTGGTTAATATAAAACTTTTAAATAAATATTCCAATTAAAAGATATTGTGTTAATTAACACAAGTAGCAGAGTAATAGATATCAGTAAAGTACTGTTATCATTTGTTTTTATTGTGATTGTTTTTATTACACGTAATCATATAAATATATTTATAAATAATCTTCATTAAAAAAAATCTTTCTCTCATTACATGTGCCGTTAACAGTGGTCTCGATGGAGATCGCAGAGTCCGTCGCTTTATCAGGGGACCACAATTTAGTATGTCCCCATATCCTGTCGATCGCTATGTTTATTTCAGGTGAATACACGGATTACCAGTTATATGTGACGATAAATATTGTAAACAACATGAAGTTTTTGCATATTTCTAGAATTGTAGTCAAATCAAGCTTGCAGGTATAAAAATGTCATATAAACCATGCTTACCGTATATCGTATATCGCATAACGTAAACTGCAGATCGTGGATCGTATATCGTATGGTATCAGATTATAAACGCATCGCATCGTATCGTATCGAATCGTAAAGGTAAATCAAACTTGCTATCGCACATCGCATATCGCAGATCGTATATCGTATATCGTTCGTATTTCAATCGTATATCAATCGTATTTTTTGACAACTGATACGATAGCACCACTGTATGTAGCCAAAGTGCCTGTACCTGATCTACAACCCAGCCAGACCTTCTTTGGGTCCACTTCTCGAGCGTTTCTTGGATCCTTGGGAAAGCTTGATTGAAGGCCCCCTTGATTTCACTCTTCTGCAAAATAGCCTCCTGCTTGTGGCTCAGCACGGGGTCAGTGTACTCTTCACTGCCGTCTGGGTTATCCTTCCGAAGCTGAATCTTGAGTTGGAATTTCACACCTTTCAGAGCCCTGATCTCTTCTATTAACTTGTTACGGATAGTGGGTTTCACTTCCTCAAGAAAAGCTCTGGGTCTGCACCATGAGGCTACCCTTGGGTACGTCTATTTGCCAACCCTTTAATAAACTACCAAGGACCCATGGGGTCTGTCTACAGACTACTTTGTCTGTCTTTTCATCCCGCTTCACAGGTGCGAACAAACCCAGGAGCTCATCCTGATACTCTTGTACAGATCTCAAAGATTTTTGATGGGGAATAGGGTCGAATTCTTTTTCCAAGACCTTCCTCTTGGTAGCCGTTTTTGTGTGTGGTGGCGTAGAAGGTCGGTATTTCCTGGGGTATATGGTTTTAGTAGGCGCTTCCTGACAGCCTCAGGAATGGGCTCATCCAAGATGTTTTTACCACATCATGGAGAGTTGAATCTGGCATTTCTGCAAGTATCTCTTCGATATACTCTTCGATTAACTTGTCCGTAGTAGCCATGGTGATGTATATACCATGGGCAGAACAAATCTCTAAATGAAAAATATTATGATATATATATACTATGTATAAACACATTTCTAATATAAATTATTATCAAGTGTGGCTTTACATAACAAGGTGAGCCAGAACCACCATTGTGTATACTACTGTATTTTATCTTCTTTTTTGTGTGTGTACGGCCTGGTTTATATGATTTTATTTGAATAATTTAACTTCACTTTATGCCATAAAAGGCTAACAGATGGAAAACTAACCTTACAAATATTTCCTGGGATCTGAAAGAACTGAAGGTTAACCAGTACTTTAGCATGCAACTCTGTAGTTAACTGACATCTCTCACTCATGGTGCTATCACATAGCACCGGCTAAGCCCAATGGGCTTATACCGTTTGATTTAATGACAAGAGGTGATAATCTCTCTGCCCGCTTTTTTTTTCTTCAGCTGTGTTCTAAACGTTTCCATACCGCTTCGTGTCCTCGTACCAGCCCGTGTCACCGTGTCAGCCAATTTTCTGCCGGATTTCGATGGGTCCTTACCATGTGGCTACCGGCCCTTTAACACACGGAACGCCCCCATACCGTTCGCTAAACGTTTGCGCCGCCTTGCTGACGTCACACACACGGTATATTAAAGCTGGGAAATCACCCATCCGGTCAAACATCAGTTTGAATTTTACGAATTTTACGTACATGTGATCCTCACAATTTGTAACTAATGCCTTTAGAAACGTGGAGGGTTGGGTAAAGTAAGAAAGCTTTCGGAATCGCAGAATCCTCCAAGGGTAAGCCCAAATCCCAAGTATGAGTCTTCTGATAATGCGGATAAGTTTCAGTATATTAATGTATGTATGTTATTATTGTTTGCAAATAGATTATTTTTTAATTTCGTATTTCAAATAAATCGTTTTTATACAGCATTTTTGGGGTCACAGTGTTTTGCACATTTTTAAAACGGTCGAAATGAAAACACACGGCCGGTATGGAGACGTTATGAAGACGGTGGAACGGTAACAGGGCGTTATTATGTCGTTAAGAGACCGGTTAAACGTTAAAAGATCGGTAAGAGGACGGTAGGTAGCCGGTATATAGTTGGTATGAGATGGTGAGTTAACGTTGAGAAAACGGTGAATGCACGGTATGAGGCCAGTATGAACACGGTTAACACATTGTCACTGTCCAATGAATGGTTCCATAACGGCCTCGTATCGGACCATCGTCATTATTCCGTCCTCATATCGGGTTCTATCGCTTGTACCCACATGGTGAAAGTTTTTAACATGTTCAAAACTTTCGCTGGGTCTAACCATGTTCACCGATCGCTCAACGACCCGCCGTGTTCCACCGCCTGCACGAAAACCACATGGTTACACACTGTAGGCTTACCCGGCACTATGTGACAGCTACATTAGACACTATGAAGTGGAAGATGAAACCGACCCCGGTGGTCGAATGGTTAGAGCGTCCGCGTCGGTAGCGGGAGGTCGTGGGTTCGATCCCCGGCCTCGACATACCAAGTCGTATAAAATGGTACTAGTATAGTTCCCTTACTTGGCGCTCAGCATATAAGGGTAGTTCCAGGATATGTTGGCCCGGTTTCAGGATAATTTGACTGGGTGTGGTATCATGCAACATGTCTACAGCGTGGTACTGCAGTGTGGCAGCAAGTAGACATCGTCAAATGAGTGAAATTCTGTCGGTGGGACGTTAAACCCAACAAACAGTGGAAGATGAATGACCATCACAAAGAAATGTTAGGCTGTTCATTGCGGAGACTGTTGCCGCCACCAGTGGGGATCGGTTCCACAACCATCAGCTCTACAGCCAAGTGCCGGTATGTCTGATTTATTCATATGTAACCCATGGTCACTATCCTGTGGTTGGGCACTTGGACATGATATAACTCATTTCTGTTCAGACGAATCCTAACAGTAAATAAAATCACTGGGATTTGTACCAAATGAAATTGAATTCTGACTATTGGTTTCATTAAAGAATAATTTTGAGACTTTCTACATAGAGTACCAGTAACTTGGCGACCCCAATATAAAGGGGGCTCCGTTTTCCTAAGGCATCCACTCCATTTTAGCAATTATGGGAAAGGGCTTTGTGGTGACCATCGGTGTCAATTGAAATTGAATTCTAAGAATTTGTTTCAAAGAGAAACTTTTTAAAAAAAAATAAAAGTCTGTTAGTTGCAATAGTAACCAGAGTTCTACATGGATCAAGTTTATCTCAGGGCCACACATGGATCAGTCATGCAAATTTATCATCAATTTCTACCCAGTGGTTTCAGAATAGTTGTCTTTTGAAGCAAATTAATGACAACAGATAACGGATACAGAGTGATCAGAATAACCCATCTTTGTGCTTCATTGTAAATTGTGTTGATAACACTGATGTCTCACTGGTAAACATTTGTCAGTACCAAATATTTGCTTGCATTTTTAAAAGTTTATATCTTGTACATTTGTATCAAGTTTCATGAAGATGTAAAGTAATCTTCATAGAAAAAAACTTAAATGCAAAGGTAAAATTATGTAAACCTGATGCAGAAAATTTATAAGATCAAAAATGTTATAAATATTGAATAGTTCATATGTAATAATGTACATTCATTCATACTGGAAAAAAGGCCTGAACACAAAGATAAACCTGATGTTTTACGGACAAATGCAGACTGAAAATCTGTTTTCCATCCAATACAGTTGGCAGGGCATAAAAATAGAATAGTGAATGCTATGAAATCATTTTCAGAAAAAAATTCAAATAAAATAATAACAGAACCAAAACTTTTGCAGTGGGTATGGTTAGGAAAAACAAGCAACAGACAAGCAATGAAAGAAATGTTTTACTAAGATTTGTTATACATTTTAATTCTATAATTTCATTTAGTACAATGATGCATGGTGGTGATAAAATTCAAAGATGTAGCTCTCTTTAACAAAATGGCCTTGACAGTTTTCCCCTCTCTCTTGAATGACGAGCGGGGGGGGGGGGGGGGGGGGGGGGGGCGCCTTGATGTACACCAGAGTACCATAAGCCAAATTAAAACAATTGATGACACATAATTTTACCTGATTACCTTCAGATCAACCAATTTCAAATTTCAGAATTTTTAAGAGTTGATAAAGATAATATATATGAAAGCTTGCAGGTCTCATTTTTCAAGAGATCAATTTCATTTAAGCAATTAAGAAGAACTATGAGGTGACAATTTTTGCCCATGAAATCATATTTTAACCATTTGTTCAAAAGGAAAAAGTTTGTTCTATATGGCTGACCATTTTGGCTTTATTTTTTAAAGGGATTAACTAAATTTTAGCAATCATGTTGGAGAGCCATCATGACCATTTGTGCAATATGAAATCAATTTTTCTGGCCATTGGTTTTATAGAAAAAAAATGCTATCTTCTAAAGTAATTAAGGAAACTAGTTTTCCCTACTATGGCCACACATTTTCGAGAGATTTACTTTATTTCAGGAAATTGGTAAATGGCTATGAGGTTAACATTTATGCCACATGAACTTTTATTTTGGAGCAGAAAATTAATTATGTTGTCTACCAAGTACATATAGTTTTTAAGGCAATTGTTGACAATGGATGCAAGATGCAAGCTAATCAGAATGACTCACTTTGTGTATGATGTGCTCTGGTGAGAAAAAAGGGGAGGTAGGTTCAATAACATATGCTATGACCATAACATTAAGCAATTCACTTCTATTATTAAGCAACACACTAATTAAATAATTATTATGCTGTATTCATATTCTGTGGTATAACCATGCTTGACATTAAATTCTGCAAAAACTTAAAGTGTAGTCTAAAGGGTAACAAATACTCCCCGCTCCCCTCACACACACACCCCTCAATTCTTGTGACCAGTCAGCACAAACATTGATGTATATTTTCAAAGGATTTTGGTGATAGCAATAGGGTCATATGGCCATGTTTTTCAACAGATCAAAATAATTTGAACTTTGTAGAGGTTACCTTAAGAACATTTGTGCCAAATAACTTCAAAATCCAGCCCATACTTTTGGTCAAGAAGAATTTCCAACTTTGTTCTTAACCCATATAAGGAAAAGGGGCTCTGCTCCGTGGCTGCCATGTTTTTTCAATGGATCAAAATAATTTGAACAATCTTTGTAGAGGGTTACCAAAGGAACATCTGTGCCAAATTATTATGAAATATGGCAAAGAGTTTTGGAGGAGAAGATTTTCAAAGTTTTCATAATTTTTGTCTTTTCATTGTCATGGTAACCAGAGTTCTGCATGGAATCAAATTTTGTGAACAACTTTGAAAGGGCATCACCCAAAGAACATTCCTCTGAAGATTCTTGGAAATTGGCCTAGGCGTTTAGGAGGAGATGTTGTTAAAGATAATATTGAAGACAGTCGTCAGACGCCGGACATTCATTGGTCACAATAGCTCACCTTCAGCACTTTGTGCTCAGGTGAACTAAAAACATATATCAACACCGTGATTGAGTGTTACATTCTCACATTCTTCAAACAGTTGAACAAAAATGCTTGCTACTTCCATCAATAAAACTTATAGTTTAATGTTTTATTCAGTTTAAACTTCAGTATGAATTGTTTGGATTTATATGTAAGGGTAAAAGCATTGCCTAAGATGACACATGATTTTGTATTCAGTTCTGAAACACTGCAATTTTCTTTGAGATGTTATTTCTTCTTTTATTTTGTTCATTCATAATCCTTGTGCAGAGTTGAAGCAACGTACATCCAATGTCATTATTATGCAGGTATATCTCTTTCTGTCTTTCTGAATCTGAAATAAGAAAGTATCTCTATGATAATATCATCTGTGCAATGTTGAAAAGGCAGTATTTTCCAGACTTTCGGTTCTCCAGAATATTTTGTGCTCATGAATATACCACATATTACCTTAGGATTGCTCTTCTAAATCAAATAAATACTTCTATTTTCCAGTGTTATGTTTTCAGTCACTAAAAAGAACCAGAAAACTTTTGATACAAGCGTCAAATAATCAGGCTGAAGGACTTTTTTTTGCCGTGTAATATCTTTTTTTCTTGCCCTTCTGGTACTTGCTTCTTCACTTAACACAGTAATACAATGGGAACCATCGTATAGAAAGACTGGATAATGAGAAGGTCCCTATAAATGATGTTTGCACCTAATGATTTCAGCTTAATAACAATAGGACTAAATCAAAGAAGATAATTGGAA
Organism: Solen grandis; assembly: GCA_021229015.1. Classification (NCBI taxonomy): domain Eukaryota; kingdom Metazoa; phylum Mollusca; class Bivalvia; order Adapedonta; family Solenidae; genus Solen; species Solen grandis. The sequence goes on from CM037778.1 coordinate 8,875,054, forward strand.
ATTCAAAATATTTAAATATCAATGTGTTATCAGTTTTACAATCTGTCTTCACATGCACAAATGTTGTTGTATCATTATTAGCAGAACAAGTTATTGTTAGTACAAAAACGGCAAGACGAAGTACGTATATAATTAGTCTTGTGTACTGCTAAGTACAATACAACACTAAATTTAATCAAATATAAATATTGGAAAATATAATACTGCTATAGACAATAGACAATAGACAATTTCAAGAAAAGACGATAAGATACATCTCTGTATAAATATATTTTGTCCCATTACAAAAATACATCATGTATATTTAGACAGGCACAAAGAAATGCACAATACTATTCAGCAATCAAAAGGGGGCCTCCGTGGCCGAGAGGTTAAATTCGCTGACTTTAACACTCACTCAGCTCCTCACCGCGTGGGTTTGAATCCCGGCAGGGTCATTCGGATTTTCATGTGAGGAAGCCTTCCAGCTGGCTTGCGGTAGGTCGGTGGTTCTACCCAGATGCCTCTGTGCATTCGGGGTCTTCTTCAACCTGTAATTAGCTAGGCGTCGCTATATGACAGAAATACTGTCAAAGCGACGGTAAACTCAAATAGTCAAATTAAGTCAGCAATTAAAAAAAAAAACATATCAAGAACTATGCGACTTTTGCCAGCCAGTAATAGACCTGTTACAGTCACCGTGACAAATGCCCCCAAAGGAAATCACTGACATTAAAACCTAGGACGTATTTATGACAGGACCATCATCTCGTTTTGAGTCATTGTGGCCTTGACTTTTTAAGGCTACAGAATTGGATCTTGCATATGCCACATATCTGGAAGCTTATTTGTGCCAAATTATTTCAATTTTTTTATATGTAAAACAACATTTACAGCTCAGGGACAGAAAAAAGTGCCATTTGTCCATATCTGACCTGTGATTGTGACCTTGACCTGCTTTCATGCATTTGCCCCAAGTATAAAATTGTTTAATCTCTTTCTATGTCCATTATAATTTTAGCTAACATACAGATGCCAATCTTGCCTCCTGTGGGATTTGAACCCACAACACCTGGATAGATGATATGGATCTTACCACTGCACAACCCTTTCCCCGCTTTTTTTATCAACGTTCAATTGAATTATTAAGGAAAAGATAACAAACAGTAGGAATTGACACAATTCATGTCACTATCTAGGGCTTGCTCAGTAACATTATTCAGTAAATTGCTTGTTAATTTATGAACATAAATATATCTTGATCAAATTCCATTAAACATTTATTCAAATTGCTGCCATTCATCCTCACTTGTTGATGTCCAGGCAGTAAATAATAAAAGCCTTAAAAATAAACAAATAAAAACAAGAAAATATTTCTGTGAGACACTAATGCCCCACAGAGATATGGTCTGAACCAAATATTTGCTTGAATTTTTAGAAATTTATATAATTATGTACAAAGTTTCATGGTGATGTGAAATAGTTACCTTTACAGAAAAAGAAGAAAAATCACAGGTACACCTGGGGCAGAATAACCATTTTTACTAAGATAAAGCAGTTAAATTAAATAAATACTACTGGTAAATTAATTTCAATGCTCATCCAACCGTGACATTATTGTAACAGCAATAAATTTGCATACATATTAAAAAAAATATATATCATGATGTGATAAAAAGATGTGAAGTCATTGTCACAGAAAAAAAAGTTGTGAAGTCATATTCATAGAAAAAAAATCTTGATGGAGTTAAGAGCCTGGATATGACAAAATGAACCCCTTTTTTGACCTTTGACCCAAGATTTTGACCTTGACCTTAACTGTGACTCATTGTCTCAATGTGGTGAACATTTCTACTAGGTCAGTAGTGAAGTATTGGTGAAAATGTTGCAGCCGGTTGTGGATCTCTGGACACGATGTAGAATTTTCCTTTCAAACCATTTTTGTTTTCCTTCTTAAGAGTATTAACCCAAATGACTTCATGCCATTCGTTACCACCCCGTACTTCACTACTTAGGTTACTTCAAAATCATCTCATTCATGTAGGAGTTACAAAACTGACACAAAGTCAGACAGACAAACGGTGCAATTAATACTCAGGTATATGCCTCCCTTTTGAAGGCATAATAAAAAACTTTTGTGAGAGCTTTATCTTATTTTTCTTTTAATCATGATGAAAATTCCCAATGTCACTACTTTATATATGTTGGAGGAAGATGTTGGGACAGAGAAAAAAATGAACAGGCAAAACAAAACTATACACCACAACCAGAAAAAATAATTAGTATTTACTTGGCAATGTGTTTCCTCTGTCTCTCTGTATTCAACATCGAAATTATGAAATACTCAGGCCGTCATGCCCTTGCACCATCGAAAGGAAACTGAAGAGGAAATTGTTAGTATACAATTGAATGTTCTAAGAATGCTTACCAAACATACAATCAGAACAGTGCAAGGATGCGCCTGCCATTTGTTTTTAATAGATTAAAAAAGAAAACAAGAGCATTGTATGCGGGTGCCAATGCTCGTCTGTCTATAAATCAGTATACAATGTTTAAAAAAATCATTGAAACTTGACAGATATATTTATTTTTAAACATGTCCAATGTTATGGCATAATAAGGTCATAGGTCAAGGTCAATAGATGAAATATTAAGGTATATCTGAATAGCCTTAGTCAAGATGAATATGCATACCAAATATAAAAGTTGTATGTCAAATAGTAAAGAAGTTATTGGATTTGTTAAGGTTTTTTGTTAAACATTCAAAAACAAGTCGAAGATTAAAAGTCAAGGTCATAAGTCCAAAATGTTACATTGATGGAAAAGTCTTGCCACAAGGACTTCACATGTGAAATATCAGTGCCCTTTTTGTAACGGTTTTAAAATAACTACATTTTCAAGTTTTCAAAAGTTACAGCAAAAATAGGTCAACAGTCAAGGTCAAGACCAATAGGTGAATATTTGCATGTCTGGATAGGCCTTGTCAAGATGAATATGCATACCAAAATTGAAAGTTGTATATTGAAAAGTAGAGAAGTTATGGTCATTTTTAACTCACCTGAGCATAGCTCAGGGTGAGCTATTGGGATACTTGATTGTCCGTAGTCCGTCGTCCGTCAACAATTTTGATGTTTTAACACTAGAGGCCACAATTTTGATCCAATCTTCCTCAAACTTGGTCAGAATGTTTGTCTTGATAATATCTTGAACCCTTTCGAAAATGGGTCAGGTTGGATCCAAAAGTTTTACACTAGAGGCCACAATTTTGATCCAATCTTCTTCAAACTTGGTCAGAATAATTGTCTTGGTGATATCTTGAACCAGTTCTAAAATGGGTCAGGTTGGATCCAAAAGTAGGTCAGTAGGTCAAATCTTAGAAAAACCTTGTTTACACACTGGAGGCCACAATTTTGATTCAATCTTCCTCAAACTTGGTCAGCACAAATGTCCTCAGGAGAGTGTCTTTAGGGCCATCTTGGC
>CM037778.1:8878612-8928612 GCA_021229015.1 Solen grandis
GTGGCATGATACCACATCCAGTCACATTATCCTGACACCGGGCCAACCAGTCCTGGAACCACCCTTATACTGAGCGCCAAGCAAAGGAGCTATACCAGTACCATTTTTATCGACTTTGGTATGCCACAGCCGGGGATCAAACCCACGACCTCCCGCTCCAGAGGCAGACACTCTAACCACTCAGCCACTGGAGACAGTAATCTGAAATATGATTCTAGCCAGTAGAAGATGATCAAAGGAAGTAAGTAACAAAAATGTACATGGGAAAACAACAAAGTGTCATTCAATGCTTTTAATAAAATTAAAAATATACAATATTAACGTTTTTGGCCTGCTATAGCCAATTAAACAACGGTTAGTTGGTTTTGTTCTCTGCCTTTTCAAAGCTGCAGTAACAACACCAATATTATCTCTAGCACTTTTTCAGTATGCATGCTACATAAATATCAACTTTGAAGTCAATCCCTGTATTAGTATTCAAGTTATGCTCTGGATAACTTTCAGAACAAAGGACAATAACTCCAAATTACTTGACTGATAGTTATGGAACTTGGTCACTGCACTTCTCCTGAATGCATGAAGTATCAACTTTGAATTAAATCCCAGTATTATTATTCATGTTATGCTCCAGGCAAACTTTCAGGACGGATGTACTGACTGACGGATGGACTGATGTATGGAAGGACAAAGGCAAATCTATATGCCCCACCCCACAATAAGTGGTGGAGGCATAAAAATATCTACCTATGAAGTTTTATGTTGATACCACTTATAGGTTTTGAGTTTTACTCCGGACAAAATTTAAGTATGAAAAATAACAAAGGGCAATAACTCGTAAATCTAACAAAATAGAGTTATGGTTCTTGAGCACTGCACTTCTTTTCATCAAGCTCTATCTACCTATGAAGTTTCATGTAGATACCTCTTATAGCCTTTGAGTTATGCTCTGGACAAAATTTAAGTATATGAAAATAACAAAGGGCAATAACTCCTAAAACATGCAAAATAGAGTTATGGTTCTTGTGCACTACACTTCTCTTCATCAAGCTCTGTCTACCTATGAATTTTCATGTTGATACCTTTAATAGGTTTTGAGTTATGCTCTGGACAAAATTTATGTACGAAAAATAACAAAGGGCAATAACTCCTAAATCAACAAAATAGTGTTATGGTTCTTGTGCACTGCACTTCTCTTTATTGAGCTCTATCTACCTATGAAGTTTCATGTTGATACCTCTTATAGCCTTTGAGTTATGCTCTGAACAAACTTTTGGGGCAGACGGAAGTACATACAGATGTACGGACGGACAAAGGCAAATCTATATGCCCCCCCCCATAAGTAGTGGGGCATAAAAACACATTGTTTCCAACACCATTAAGCTCAGTAAATTAATATTCATCAAGCCATAAACTGGGTCATGAATATTCATGAGGTAAGGAGACCAAGTCATTCCAGTGTAGCGTCACAGCTGTAGATTTACCCTATCAATATGCAGGCATACCTGAGAGGATGATCGGGTCAATCTCTTCATACTCCCGGAGGACCCAGATCATGAGCCGAGCCAGGTCCAGTGAGTAGATGAACTGTCGTCGTGGTGACCCAGTGCCCCAGATTACAAAGTCTTTGTTATCTCCTGAAACATAAGAATGGTCCAGTCTAAAGCAATGAGACAAACATGCTGAGTTATCTTCAGTCTAACATGCTGAGTTACTGTTTCAAAATTGATTATCTTTACTACATTTTATTACAAATCATTATATGATAGGATACTCACGTATGGCGCAGTGAGCTTTGTTGATCAGACCAGGCAGAACGTGACCATCTTCAAGGTTGAAATTGTCATAGGGACCGAACACATTGGTAGGAATCACAGATGTAAAGTTCACCTTCTTATCATTGTGGTAACCTCTGCAATCCATAACATGGTCATAACACTGTCATTGTATGAAAAAAGCATACAACACTATCATAGCAGTCATAATTATGATCATAAAACAGCCACTGTGCACACAGTATGATCATAACATAGTCAGGGTATGGCCAAAACACAGTCATATTAGTATATTGTTATAACACAGAGTATGGGTCATAAAATTTCATTTATGTTATATAAAATATGACCTCAAGTTAATAATGATAAAAAAATTAGCATGACATTTTTTTTTAAATTTCTAAGCAAAACCCAACCGAAAATTCCCCTCTGAAATCGGTTATCGTATATATCTAAAATGTAAACAAAAACAGCAAGGGAAGTTACTGTGGCAGTTCTATATTGACATTTTACAACAATAGTTATTTTTACGATATCAATTTCGGGTACTATCGGATCCAACAGATCGCCGATCGTCAACACACAGAAACACCCGATTCTCCTCCAGGTGAATGCTACTAATAGCGTGGAACTGTTGAGAAAATTTTTCGGCAAATGATGTAAGCAATTTCAGAAAAATGTCACACAACTGGAAGAGCTACAAGAAACTAGATGTGGGTGTTCCTCGGAACACTTGTGTCGCCTGCATTTAAGCATGTTTGATGAAAGAATTGACTAGAAAATCGATCTTTTGACAAATTATTGATAAAGCATAATCTATTTTGTGAGGTACAAAATAACACCAAATCACACACACACACATATATATATATATATATAAAAAAAAAATATTTTCCCGAGATGGGTGGGGGGGGGGGGGGGGGGAATAAAATATTCAAACAGTGCAATATGTAATAATTTTCCCGAGCACTTTCGACTATACAGTCTTCATCAGAGGAGTGTCAGAATGACTATGAATTCAAAACATTAACTGTAAGAAAAATTATGACGTCATTAAGCACTTATGACGTTAATTATATATATGTTGCAAGTTTGTAGTCATCATTATCATTATTGAGTTATCATTCTTGTGTACTGCACTCCACCTCAATGTGATCTATCCATGTTTTAAGTTTCAAGGTGATACCTCAAATACTTTTTGAGTTATGGTCCGGACAAAAATAAAATCTCAGAATCAACAAAGGGTAATAACTCAGAAAATACGAAAGTCAGAGTTATCATTCTTGTGCACTGCACTCCACCTCAATGTGATCTATCCATGTTTTAAGTTTCAAGGTGATACCTCAAATACTTTTTGAGTTATGGTCCGGACAAAAATAAAATCTCAGAATCAACAAAGGGTAATAACTCAGAAAATACGAAAGTCAGAGTTATCATTCTTGTGCACTGCACTCCACCTCAATGTGATCTATCCATGTTTTAAGTTTCAAGGTGATACCTCAAATACTTTTCGAGTTATGCTCCGGACAAGAAAGTGTGAGGCCGACGACGCCGACGACACCGACGACGCCGACGACGCCGACGACGGACAAAGTGATCCCTATGTGTCTGCCATGCTATGCAGGCGACACAAAAACTGCAAACGCCTCCACGGACGGCGACTTCAATTAAAACTTTCTTCCAGCCAGTGTTAGTGACTTTCAAATATTTCCAATTAATTGTAATCTTAATTCTATAAGTTTCTTGTATGAGGGCTATATCTTATGAGCATTTTCGGTCTCCCCACCCACTTTGTTATAAATTATCTTCAGTCCGATACACGTCGTGCGTATTAGCCTCGACTTTAGCCTTAACAATAAATAACTAAATAATTAATTATATTTACTGTACTTTCACTAAGTTATTTAGCTTTTTAAAAAAATTTTTAAAATTTTTTTTTTTTTTTTTTAATAAATTTGACTATTTTTTTTTTTAAATCAGTTGCCAAAATGGAAATGCACTGTATTTATTTTATATAATAAATTTTAAACAATTATCCATCTTATAAATATAAATAAATAAACGAATTTATAAATATGAAATCTATAATACAACAAAAAGTAGGTGTTTGAAATAAGGAGTAAAAAAAAACGTTGTTTCCACTAACCCAACCGACCCTACTATTTCTTTTACTGACCCTAAACTTTTTTTTTCATAGCTTTCGGGCTATTTCATTTTCAAAATGCTACTTTTCATCAATTCCTCTGAAAATAACATAAAACAAGTTGTTTCTATATGTTTGAATCAGTAAAACATTGTTTTGAAGTATTTCAGATTTTCTTATACATGTACATTTGTCAATTCCCATTAAGAAAAAAAAATCCCCCAAATCTGCAATTCGCGCGCTATTTTTCCCCCATTGAAAGGCTAGGGCCGCATCCCCTAGTTGTAAAAAAACCCCTGTGACATAATAAAATTACTGGAAATTACATCATCATATTTTTATTTCCTGGATCGCACTGTTACAGTCAAAGCAGAAAAAAAAATGAAAATTAGGATACAACAGTTTCACTTTTAGTAAATGCACAGAGCAATATTCTGCAATATATCATGCAAAACAAAACCCTATTTTCATTATAACAAGTTTACTAGATTGTCAAGTTTTAAAAAGGATACAGGTGTTGGTTTATTTTATTATCCAGTTATGTGAAGTCATACAGAATATGTCACCTTTCCTCTGTGCATATATTGGAAAACAATACACGCCACACTCCCTCTATGTATAACATACTTTGTTGATCATGTTAGAATAGGTATATATATAATTTGCAATAAAAAGTATAGCATTATTGTTTAAAAGCAGTTTCTGTTGTAGTTTTTATGTCACGGATTATCAGATAACAAACTAAATTTTACTTTTGAACCATGTTGTTGTTTGTAATATCTTTTTGTCTGTTTATAGGCAGTGCATACTGGGTAAATTGAACAACACTTACGGTAAAAGAAATAAAAATATTTATATTTCTACACTAAAAAATAACAAGAGTTGTCGGAATGATACATATGCCCCTCCTTTCCACCCCATCGAGATCACTGTGATCTTGACCTTTGACCAAGTGACCCAAAAATCAATAGGGGTCATCTAGCAGTCATGACCAATCACCCTATGAGGTTTGAAGAATGTGGGCTCAAGCGTTTTCCAGTTATTGATTGGAAACAAAGTGGTCTACTGATGGACCGACCGACCATCCAACCAACCAACATTTGCATTTCAATATGACCCCTCTCTTCAAAGGGGGGCATAAAAATCTGCATAAATTATGAATTTGTTTCCTGAATGATTACCTGTTGAGGATATCGATCATTCTCTTGGCGAAGGAGTAACCAAAGTTGGAAGTGTGAGGAGGTCCGTTGTGCACCTGGAATGTAAACCTTCATCTTCTGGCTCAACATACATCACCATGGATACAGTTGTGTTACATAATGTGAAGAGCTAGGCAGTTATATCAAACAAAACAATTATCTCAAGACAGGATTTATTGTCCAGTGTTTTGAACATTCAATAGGTCTTCATCAGGGTTTAAAAAATTATATTAATGATATAATGAAGTAGAAAAACTTTAAAAGATAGATTTAATTATGATATCACTCTGAATGAAATAACAGAAAAGAACAGTAAAGCATTCAGCTCCTAGGAACAACCTTTCTATACTTCAAATACTTCAATCTATACTAAATCTATTCCTGATCCATTATCTGATGTTTGTTAACTTGATGTTAATGTCCAATCGGCAGTATTTCTGTCATTAGGTGACCTTCGTCTTTTTGTGATATCATTCTGTGATGATTCCATAGACAAGTGGAATGGTAACACATCCAATCACATTATCCTGACATTGTGCCAACCAGTTCTTGAACTACCCTTATATGCCGTGTCCCAATCAAGAGCAATTTGGCTGTACCATTTTAAAAACTTTGTTTTACTAAAGCTGGGACCCAATATCCATGACCTCCTAGTTACTGGGTGGATGCTCATTGCCAGTTCCACTAACTGAATCAATTACGCATTACAATATAAACCTTCACAAAGACTAATTCCTATTGAATCATCAGATTATCCAATAGCTACACTTGGTTATCATGTGATCAAGGGTTGGCCAATAACTTCCCTGGGATATCATGTGATCAAAGGTTAGCTTGCTTTACACAAATAACACATGGGTTGACCCAACCTCATTAAAATCAGCTCTTCATTTTCGCTTCAATACTCTACGCTATGAGCAAGGAAATGACAACATCCCTTGAAAGATCTTTTCATGTCGACTTTAACTTCATAAAAGAAGAAAATGATATCAAAATTGTCCATTTTTTATATCTGCAAAATTAAAATTTCCATTTGCTGCTGTTCACTTCCCAAATTTCACTGTGATATACCCAAGAATTTTGAAGTTTACATTATGATTGGCTTATTAAAGGTCAATTTTGAGTCAACCATTAATGCAATGTCATCAGAATCTACCTAGCAAGCAGTATTATGGATCTTGATGAAATTGGGGTTGAACTTAACAATATATGGAAGATAGCTGCTTAAAAATATGTGAAGGTGGGACTTTCGCTAGAAATGTCCACTGGGCAGCACACCTACCATGGTTTCATCAATGGGGTATGTGGTTTTGTCTGGGAAGATACAGGTGGACAGGCATGAGACCACCTTTTTGACACCTGCCTCATAACTGCTTTGTAGGACGTTGTCATTTATCTTCATATTTATTCTCTGCAAGGTATAAAAAAATAGTAACGCTTTTACAAAATGTGTGACAGAAACAAAATACAATGGCTATGTATAAAGAAATTGCAACATTTGTGTAAATGGAAAGGTAAGAGCCAAATAAAGTTACTATTAACCCTTTCCCTCATAGAGGACACCATGAAAAGACCTATGCGAACAGCATAAAACCAGATCAGCCTGCGAGTAGGCTGATCAGGTTTAATGCTGTTCGTTGCTCCTCAGTGGTCTCAAAATGAGGATTTTGTAATTAAATTTGGTAAGGTTTAACTGTGGTTTTCTGCAGATCACGCTTTATGTGACACCTACTGAGTGCGTCAAAATGAGTCTATATGAGGGAAAGGGTTAAGTTAATCTACTGTTAAATTCTAATACTGGATGGATGGTAATTGTTAATGACAGAATAATGAGAAATCAAAGTACCATAAGATAAATGTTTTTGGATAGTGGGATACAGGAAAGCTTCACTTTATGCCCTTTTCACTAGGTCAGGAGCTATATGAGTGCATGAATTTCAAAACCTCAGGAGCACAACCCTACATACTGGTGAACATTCCTGTATTGTTTAGAAGATATGTGCAAACTATAGTGACATACTGTTCACCCACTTTCACTTTACCATCAGTGGTTTAGCTAATGAGATTAATTTGAGCCTTTACTCATGAATATTCATGTACAAATTCAAGGCTTGATGAATATAAATATTATGAACTTTATATGGTATATAAAACAACATTTTTTTTGCAGTGCATAATCTGTTGCACCCGAGTTACAATTAGGTAATCACAAACAGAGAAACAGTTTGATTTGGGTCTGATCTATTTGTCAAGATCTAAAATTATAATATAAAGTAAAAGATTAAACCTTATTTATTTTTCCATAGACTGGAAAACGAAGCTCCAAAAATTTATACTAATCCCTCTCAATGATTGCTGTTCAGAACAGTACCTTGTGTCTGGGAAGCCCCAAACAGGGATTGAACTCACAACCTTCAGATCCTTGGTCATCTATGCTACCCTTGGACCAATAACAATGAGATTAACTAACACGACAGAAACTTACAAAGAAATCCAGATTGTGATTGAGATTCTTGTACAGTCCACCGACCATGGCTGCAAGGTGAATAACATGGGTCGGCTTGACCTTCTCAAACAGGGCCTTTGTAGCCTTCTCGTCACTGTAAAAAAAAACATCTTCGCACTTTACACAGATGTACAGGTACAGTAATATACATAGAGTGGATGGTAAGGTATGTTTACTGTATGGAAGATTTGTTTAGGCTAAATACTAGTACTGTATAATGGGTTACCTTTATTGCTGTGAAAATTTTACGAATTTTGAAGAACAAAAAAAACCCATAAGATTTCATTTTATATGAGTTTTATTTTTACATATTTAAATTTAGCTCATTAAATCTATTTTTTATTCAGTAACCTCGACACTCTATTAAGGCCTAAACGCCAGAAAAGGGTCACTGAGTTTCCATAGCACTTGTTAACATTTCTACATTGTGTTTTAGTTATCAATAATGGACTGTATACTTGTTTTGTCCCATTTCACACCCAGCAGATACCTGCAGTCAAAACTTAATAGGTGACATAATCGGTGACATAACTGCTACTGTGTAGTATATATACGGTAATTACTACTTATCTGTGTGATCATAATGGATGGTTCCCTGACAATGACATGTGGGACAAAATCTAACTGTTTTCTATTGTTAACCCTTTCCCTCATATAGACTCATTCTGACGCCCTCAGTAGGTATCACATAAAGCCTGATCTGCAGAAAACCACAGTTAAACCTTACCAAATTTAATTACAAAATCCTCATTTCAAGACCACTGAGGAGCAGCGAACAGCATAAAACCTGATCAGCCTGCGAGTAACTCGCAGGCTGATCTGGTTTTATGCTGTTCGCATAGGTCTTTTCATGGTGTCCTCTATGAGGGAAAGGGTTAAGATATGCTACTAGGTGGGTCTTGTAACTACCAGGTATGCATTTGCAAAACATGTACCCTGAACACCTGTGTAGTACCTGCAGTCAAAACTTAATAGGTGACATAATCGGTGACATAACTGCTACTGTGTAGTATATATACGGTAATTACCACTTATCTGTGTGATCATAATGGATGGTTCCCTGACAATGACATGTGGGACAAAATTTAACTGTTATCTATTGTTAAGATATGCTAATAGGTGGGTCTTGGAACTACCACGTATGCATTTGCAAAACATGTACACTGAACACCTGTGTAGTAATTATAATGAAATGTATAATCCATATCACATGTCACTCAAACGTGGCATGTGTTGTAGTGAAAAAGTTACAAGTGAAAGAGTTTACGTGTGGTCAATTTATATGAGGGCAAATTTTACAAATTGTGTCTGGGTCTTTAAAAATAGTAAAAATTGGCAGCGCTTAAAATATACCCATTATATATTATTTTATCCACTTTACATAAATACAGACTTTATTTACTTACTTGCTAATGTCAGGATTACTTGGAAGAACATGTATACAATTTTTGTCAATATTAGCTTGTACTACAGAATATTGATATTAAATCTGATATCTTTGGGAAAAAATGAAAACTTCAAAAGTATTAATCAATATTTCGTCAAAACTTGCCTTTCTGAAGAAAAGACATGCATTTTTGAGCTCAAAAATCATATCTGTTCTTGAGAAAGGCAAGTTTTGCTACTCAAAAATTCATGTTTTTTTCTTGAGAAAGGCAAGTTTTGCCAAAATATTGATATACAGTGAATTAAATTGTTTATTGCATTATTTCCCTCAGGAAGACCATCATGCATATTCAAAAAAAAATTCAAAATATCCGTTGCCTATTTAAATTGCTAAAATATAAATTAAATGACCATTGTGATATGGAAGTTTAAGGCTAAACAAATTTTGAACATGGTATTATTTTATACATTATTATACATTCTATACGTTTCCATTGAACCGCAACTGGGTCTTGTTTCTAATGAGTATTTACATTAATACACAGTCTTACCTGTTTTCCTTGTATAAAATAGTTGAAAAAAAAGCTTAATATTAATTCAACGTTTACATATGCATGCTATAGAGTACTTGAAGCTGAAAGCTTTTCTTTTTCTGAGCCAGGCTGTCTACTATCAAACTGACTAAGTACTAAGTATGAAGAGAATGTGTAACACATAGTACTTGATGTATGGATGTAACAATCCAGATGGCACAGCAAATAGGGCCAGTCTGAACAGGCACACAAGCCCTTAAGTCCATATTTGAATACAAGTATACACATGAATGCAACATGTGCTACAAACAATCAAATCCCTGAAAAGTACCGGATTAATGACCAATAATCTTCTGAATGTATTTTACTGTCTGAAGTTTTAAGTCCCATCAATATGTGTATTTACACAGTACTTATTTACTTATAGCTAATTATTTTTCATATATTCAAGAATACCCAGTACCCTGATCTCTACTGAGGAATTTAAGAATTGTAAATCTATCTAATTCCAATCAAAAACTACCAAAACAAGAAAAGTTTTCAAGAATTTTATAGCCATTTGGTAACATTTTTTTTCATGCCAAATCATATAATCAAGCCACAGACAACATGCTAAAAATAAGCAGTTATGCCACTATATTGTCATCCATAAAAGTGTGCTGGTTTTGTTGGGTTTTACATCCCTCCAACAGTATTTCAGTCATTTGTAGACTATGTCTGCTCCAAACAAATTTAGGGCTGCAATACTTCAGTATCACATCACAGACAAGTGGTATGATAGCACATCCAGGTGCATTATCCTGACATCTGCCAAACCAGACCAGGAGCTACATATATTAATAACTTTGGTATGTCTCCCTGGGGAATAAACCTGCAAACTACTGACAGATGCTCACACGTCTCAGTCCATGGACTGTGAAAGGAAGCTTGATTCTCTACCCAGTATTATTATTATAAAACATCATTTACTGATAAAACAGTATGTAACACTTACATGTCCTATAGAATTATCATTAGGCATACAAATCAGACTGTCAAGAAGAACTAGATTTTTCTTTAATTTGCCTTGCTGTGATCTCTAAATAAACTGACATCATGCTGTAAAAAAAACATTAGTATGTATGGGTTCAATGGCTTAGGACTTTCATTTTGACTATTCCCATGCCCACCTTCCTGACCCCACTCACCCTACCCCATAGGGTTAAATCACCACTGTTAAAAGTCATCTTTTTCTTTCAGAACCGTATACACTGGCAAATTAGGTGCAGTTTTTCCAGGTAATTCAGGTTCGTAGAGGGGGTGCGCCTTATATGATGATATACAGCTTTTCAGGTTTCTTTTTTCCATCACCGAGAAGTGAAATTAAAAATTACCAGTATACAATTTCAGAAAATGGATATATTGAAAGCTAATTAATACGATAATATGCCAAACCATAATAAACAATATTGCTTTTTGTTTTTATTAGTTATCTTACTGGTATATTTCATAATAAAAAGATCATGAGAAACTGAAACAAATTGATGGAAGCCATTTTCAATATTAACAAATAAGTTTATTTTATGAGACCTCATGATGTACAGGAGAAACTTGACAGGTGGCAATTGTTATGTAATGTTTTATAAATGAGAGAATTCTGACAGGTTACATTGGTCCCCAGTGTTACTTAGAATGCGGGGACACAGTTGAGTAATGATATGAGAATGTTTCACCTTTATCCTACCCCTCCTTAATGTAACGGTCTTATGATAATCTTATGCCTTGTAAATAAAACTGTTCATTGTATGATTAGCCATGGCGACATACAAATAGCTTTTAGTCTGTCAAAATGTATGATGGCACAAATTTCATAATAATATTTCGCCGTATACGATACAATTAGTGAATTTTTTTACTTATAATGTGAACATATTTTTGCTGCATCATCAGACAATACCTGAGGTCAGCATCCTTGCTCGAAATGAACACCCACTCCTCATCATCGCGTTTTTCCTCCGTCAGGGCAATCTTCTCAATGGCTTTTCCCACAAGGCCAGTGCCTCCTGTTACCAGGACAACCTTCTTCTGTGACATAATGAGTTCTGGGTATTTCTACTACCTGAAAGGTATCAGATCACAGTACTTCTTATATAGATGAAGTATTTTAGACACCCTTACATTTCACAGGTTTAGGCCTGCATATCAGGAAATATTTCCGAGATTTTCCTCAACTCAAAATCTCAAATTCTGCATTGCAACAGATACGAAATGTTTAAGACATTAAAGATTACTCATTGTAAGAAATTGCTAAAAAAAAGTAAGTATGCATAATTTCTATTCTTCAGGTCAATAACTAAGGAGTTCTATATCTTATTTGCCATATTTCACAAAATACAGACTGAGTCATTTATTTTAGGTCACTCACATGATACACTTATTTCCTATCGGACCTGAATCTCATAACAAATTTCACATTTAACACAGAAAGGCTATGTGCTGTCTCTGCCACACATTTTTCTTTCATCCAAACAAATAAGTTCTAGGCCGTCACATACTCCCTTGTCAAAGTGAAATTCATCCCCCAAATTCATGGATAGTCATTGTCAAATGCTATAAGAAGCAATTTAAATTATGCAGCCTGGCAGGGACTCAAACCCAGGTTCTTTTAAATTACAGGGTAAATGCTGGATTGACTGAGCTACAAATCTGTTGATATCTCCCTCTTTGATCCCCTTCTACAAATGATTCTGTTCCAGTACAGATCTAATCTGCCTAATATGGTCATTTGGGATTGCCATCTTCGTGTAGGCTAAATAGAAGAAATCCTTTCTGAACATACCAATATGTACATGTTGCTTCAAGTTTTCATCTGAATGGAGTAAAATGTCCACAATCTGTTGCATGAATATTCTTTTGATTCACAAGAGAAACAGGTGTGCAGAATTATTGATTAGTGAAAATGTGCAAGATCTGAGATGTGATTTGTCCCTCTAATATTTATCACAGAATACTATTTCAGATAACCTCGAAACATGTATTGCAAGAGGAACTAACACTGATCATCAAAATGATTAATTAAAGAGATAAATGTATCCTAAATGTAAGCAGGAGATGGATTTACCAACAATTGTACAGACTTAAAACAAACATATTTGCCATACTAAAAACCAATTTTCAGAAGAAAAAAAGAAAATTTATTGGGATTATTTGGAAATTTATTATTTTCTCTGACAATGGACGGGTCTCCGTGGCCGAGAGGGTAAAGTCACCGACTTTAACACTCACTTAGCCCCTCGCCGCGTGGGTTCGAATCCCAGCAGGGTCATTTGGATTTTCATGTGAGGAAGTCTTCCAGAAGGCTTGCGGTAGGTTGGTGGTTCTATCTGGATGCTTCTGTGCATTCGGGGTCTTCCTCCACCTGTAATTAGCTGGATGTCGCTTTATGACTGAAATACTGCTGAAGCGACGGTAAACTCAAATAGTCAAGTCTAGTCTAGTCAAGTCTGACAATGGAAAAATGAGAAATTCTTTTCTTTTGTACAGTATAAGAAAACTGATAAATATATGATACTGATACTTTAAAATCAAAAAGAATAAGCTTTACTTGACCAGTTTCAAGATATTTAACAATGTGAATCAGGGTTTTCGAAATCTTGACCTTTCAGTCTAAAACAAAGTGAATTAAACCTTTTCATAAATGAAATATATACTGAAATCTCAACTCAAATAAAGCAGCTGCTCCCCTTCCAGGTTATAAACTCTAAATACAATTAACCACAAACACATCTTGTAACTAATAAATATGGGGGAAAACTGAAATCATTACTGGTCATTTTTCACTTTCAAATTTCATTTCTCAGTGAAAAAATAAATTGTCTACCAATTTCAAAAGATTTCTTTGACCCATCTTCCACCATGCATTCACATGTTTTTTATTGTTAAATCCCGACCAATACTGAGATCATGATTTCCTTTGCATTTTTGATGTTTAGTTAAGATGTAGTGTATGCCCCGAAATATGAAATATCAGTAAAATGAACATGACTTGTGGAAAAATGCATATTTGTGGGGTCTTTTTACAAAGGCCTTGTACAGCTGGCACATTTATCTGTTAATACAGGGTTTTCCTTGATGCAGAAATCATGCGTCATTGTCGCATTTTTTCACCAAATGACCCCCAAAATAAATTCTTATGCATCCAAGTGGACGCAAGTGTGCTCGGACATTCAGTCTGTTTACATCTCGATTTTCTGAAAATCTATTTTCACTTTTAGGTCGACTGGTATGCCTTTTTTTAAGATTCCTATCGCTTACACAGCCAACATAATGAAAACCAGTCTGTAGGTAAGACCAGTTTACATTTTATCAAGCCCTTTTCTTTAGATTGATTATCACAACAAAGTTCCAGTCTGATTTAAGACTGTGTTTCATACATTTTAATTTTATTTCAACATACCAAAGCGCTTCTGCATCGAAGATTGTTTTAAACGAAAACTTGGTTTCGGACAGCCGATATCCTAATCAAAGGAGGCAAATTCAATTTTAGTAAACTTTTGGAAGATTTTGTAGATGATAACATTATCAGACAAATACTTGATAATTCAGAGTTCATGAAGCGACACATAGCGATGCCTAGCGCTTCGCCGCTGGTCTTTAAGTTAGTAAAATAAGCTGTCCGTCTGCAAATTCTAAATGCATCGAACACTATTTAGCAACTCTAAATCATTTAATGCATTACCCATGAATATAACAGGGCACTACTATGATTTATTTTTATTTCTAAAAATATGTATATTTTTTTTATATGAATAAGGCCTAAAGCTTACCAACGTAAAAACATGTGAGAAATTATTTCGTTTTTTTTTTTTTTTCATTTATGGATTCTTATCAAATACAATACAATATGTCATGTTTGAGTGCATAATGAGCTAAATTTGCGCATCCCTTAATTTTATCAATATTTGGCAGTTTTTTAATGGATGACCCCCCAAAATTTAGTATGACCCCCATTTATGAAAGTAAGGGGGTCAAAATGACCCTCATCTCTGGAAGAGGAGGGAAAACCCTGTAAATAGCTGTTTTAAGTGTTAATTCATGTGACACAACTGAAAAGAGTCAATTACTTTTATCAGTGTTACCCATCATAGTCAGAGTTCCAATTCCAAAACGCCCCGAAATGACTATGCATATCGGTTTAACCAGTGAAAAGCTGTACAATCCTCCGACAAATAAACGCACGTGAATCTTGCTTTCAATAGTTACCTTAGTTCAACAACCTCCGACAAACATTCGGGGCGTGGTTATACCTGTTTTGGCGTCATGTTAATTCACACACAGAAGTGCGCTATTCACGTATGATTCATAAAATCATGTATGGAAATTTTACCTAATACGTGAATTCAAGCACAGATTATGGCACAGAAAAAATTAAAAGTCATCCAAATCGACAAGTAAATGTTTAGTTTGGACAAGTTTGAAGCAAGAAAAACAACTACTGAACACTTCCCATCATTTATTTATTAAGCAATATGAAACTTATGTCTATGAATAGCCAACGTCACCTCTGTTCAGTAATTAATAGAGGGATTATTGAGTCATTTGATTGGTCCAGTGCAATAATGAATATATATTATTAGAATGCTCACATGCAATAGACTGATTGCAATAATTCTCAACAGGTTTCTGTTATTCTGAGGGATTTTTTGATAAAGTAGCACAGTCTTTCACTTGTAAACAAACGAGCATCGTCTGAAATGTAGCAGAGGAAACTGTCTGATTAGCTTGACACATCTTAATTATGCCGTAAAACAAAAGATTACTGAAATTGCATCGTCGGGTATATCTACCTGTAATAAATCAGATAATGGACATCCGTCCAAAAAGAAACTTACATTAACAAAGCCAAAAAGGTTTCAAAATAGGTGGATATCCAAATTTTAATGATGAATCTGCAAAAAAGTTTTGCATTTCGTGCAAAATGTATGCCGAACCTTCAAAAAAGCCATGCAAATTGGCATTTGTCATTGGGTGCTGTAATTTTCAAAGATCCACGTTGATTTTTAAGTTGTACCTCCTATATCTTTACAGACCCTACTTTTTTCAACCAGGGTGCTAATTTACCCCAAGATATTAAAAGTGAATGGGAACACTGGTTTATTAGCAAAAATAAACACATGTTAAAACAGGTACCCCCAAAATTTGTTTTATACTCACAAGCTTTTTGTACCCCCAAAATTCAGGTACAGTACTGAATGTACCCCCAGAAAAAAATCAGTGGGAACACTGATAGTATTACTCGCAGGTACTAGAGTACCCGTGGCTTGCTGCTTAGCCGGAGTCATGAGAAGGGTGTAGTTCTGGTTGGAATGGGGATCTGGGGGAACTCCCCCATGAAATATTTGAATAACAATGACTGACTGATATGCAATGCCAGTTTACCATGTACTTAGTCCTATAAATAAGCCATAGCGCATCGATTTTACTATTTTGACATTTCCTTGATACGCTATGTCTTATGGCTCGCCGTATACACTGATGTAGCAAACTCCGCGTGAATTCTAACGTGCTACATTTCCATTTATCATAGGCATAAAAATTTGCAATTCACTATGAAAACACAATAAACTTATAGCAGACATAATAATTTACCCTGTTAGTTAAGGAAATTGTCATACATAGACATTAAGAGGGTGAAATACTTTATCAAAAACTTCACTGTCCTTTTTTGCGTTTATATCCTCCATTACGTACAAACAACACCGAGTGTTCCGAAAAAAAATGTGTACAGTCAGGGTTAAACTGGGAACACAAATTTTGGGTAGATGAAGTTTGTCTTGTAAACTATATCGTGTTTAAAGTCCAAAATAAACATTTCCAATGTTGGAAACATTTATATCGTGTAGTGAGAGATATGACAGATGATAATATATCAGTGAATGAGAATTGTACCACTCATCATCTTTAATTTGACTTTATTTCGTCTAAATATTTTCGGCTATTCCGTATATTTTACATAACACTGACTTACACAGCAAGATGGTGGACAAATGACTACATCAATTGATGAAGTCAACTACAAAAGGATTTTTTGACATTATAATGGTAATATTTCAAACTTTAATGTGATCAATTAATATGTTTTTGTGTTTGTTTTCTATATATGAGAGTTATTTTGTCAACAGGTACTTATACTTAATTTAATGTTTTGCTACATGGACCTCTATGGGAAGCCATAAGACTTCGCATATCTGTTGAAAGTAAAAATGTTAAAAATCAGTCTATTGAATGTTAAAGGTGAATTAAGATATGCAAAGGCTTATTTATAGGACTACCATGTACTATAACCACCATTCTACTTCTCGTTGTTGAATTTAATACCTTTCACTAAGTGCTAAACAATACGGTCTGTGTATAACCAAAATTGCATTTGAAGATCATTTCTTCACAGAAAGTAGACTTATGTTGACATATATATCATTATTACAGAGCTACAGATAAGCCACGTTTTTGCGTTTTTAAGCATTATTTTTTGGTAAAAATACATTGAAAACAAAATTGAAGGGTGAAAAAACGCATTTGAAATGTCCGATCAGCATTGTTACTCAACATTACGCGTTTTTCAGTGTTCTTATTCCAAATCAATTTTATAGTATCGAACTAGTCTGGGTTTTAACATTGGTCCCGGGTTCTTTTGTGTACTGTAGTAGTTAACGTTCTTGATAGTCGGGAACCATGATGTTGGTTCCTTTTTCTAAGTTATCGTTATCGGTATTCGGGTAGCATGCGTATCGTGTAGACGCTATAATGGCAGGTAGAAGCAAACCGGAGAGATTAAAGAGAAAATATTAAGCATTGCAGACAATCCTAGTGTTCCCATTTTTTTCATAAATGAAAATGAATTGCAGGATCTATTACCAAGCAAATATTTGAAGAAATAATATATGACAGCGTTATTATGACCGAAAATGCTTCTGAGAAACATGTCGGTGATTCTGTTTCCGATGAAACTGTTAAGTTAAACTGTCGGAGAAGCAACCGTAGTTAAAACTTTTTGACAGTTTGTAATAATAGTATCATCTCAGTTGGAAAATAACACAAGGAGTGTTGTACATAGCTCTTCATATAGAACTTCTAAAATTTTGTCACTAAGCTGCAAGGTACAGAGAATGCTGAGACTTGTTTATCATGGTATATCAAAGTAAGAGGCAGATGCGTTTAAATATAAGTGTCATTTAGTTTTATGATGGGGGTGTAAAAATATTTCAATTTTCAGTTTTCAGCATTACAAAAGATTAGAGGGGGTAAATATCATTTAGACTTAAAAATTATCTGTAGCTCTGTTATTAACAGTGACTTGATAAGGATTATGCCGCGAAAACTGATGACAATTGTTAAAAGTCTTTGTAGATGAACGAGCTCATTTTGACAAACTCACAAGCTTTTATTGTATGCCATATTTTATTACAAAAATGCATATATATGCAATAAATGTATCAAAATTACAAATCGGTTTTAGCATCAATAATTGATCGCACCTGTTAATCGACCGGTCTCAATCACGTTGCCAAAACAATACAGTACAGAGCAAAAATAAGATTTGCCATTTGTACACGATTTGGAGAACATAAAACATGTTTATGCTAAAGCTAGCAAAGATATCATTAATTGTTTATTACCTTTACTTATGCAGTCTTTCTGTCGAAATTATCACCGGTGACACTTCGTTGGTAACACAAGCGGCCAGGGATGTGTATTCGCGTTGTCACGTGACACGTATGCCACGCGGAGCCGCGAGACAGGTTTATACAGAGGCTTTGATTTACAGATGAGTGGGTTTCATTTGATTAGAAGTTATTTGACGATTGACTATAATAATAATAATAATAAAACACACACACACATTGAACAAAGTATACGTAAATAAATGTTAATTTAGTTTTGGAGTCTTGAATATAAAACCAGTTTATTATTTGCCAGTCTATCTATTTAAGCTATGTTCAAGTCTTGGCCCTAGTGTATTAATTAAGTGCCGCGTCAAATGGATTACATAGTTTGAAAGAATTGCCGGGGTACCCCCTCCCCTTACCCTCTTAGTTATAAAGTTATGTTTAAAATATTGACCCGGGTCATTATTCTTCAGAAAATGTGACGTATAAAATATTATTCTTCAGACATTTTTATCACTCCCCTCTTACTTGATATGTATAAGATATTATCCTAGGCTATTATTCTTCAGAAAATGTGCCCCCCCCACCCCGCCTCGAGTATATAGAAATATTTATAAAAATAATAGAGATTTAGAAGACCCTGGAAATTAATAAATTAATTAATTCCACAAATGTATTTATTTCTTTAGGGTTTCATTCATCTTGCTAATAAGATCTTTAGCCATCACTTCCTTTCTTGCATTCGAAAGAGTGTTGTGTCTAAGGTGATTTTATGAAAGTCGCATTTGGATTCAGTGACAAATGCTGAGAAAGTCGCTTGAACTCGGTAACTGCATCCGTGGTATCGTAAATAAGAGTTCGCTCGACTTATCTTAAAGTCATTTTGTATATTATCAGCACTAAAAAAGCTACCTTTCTAATGAACGGAACACATGGTTTTAACAACAATTTATATGTTGAAGTTAACACACTGTTATAAGTAACGTCCTTCCCCACTGATAAAACACAAGTCAGTAGAGAGTACATGTAAAATGTTAATTTATATTGTAAGCAATACTATCCGAGTATTATGCATTTATTGATAATTAGGAAGCATTAGAACATGTGATGACTCGATAAAATGACACAGGTGACTGACTTCGCCCTTTTTACTGACTTTTCATCTGCATCCAGAATGTGCTTTCCTTTACGTAAGATACTGCGTAGAGCAATATACATGCTTCAGCAACCAAGTTGTTCTCATTTGAGCTGAATGGACAGATGTTTACGTACAAATCAGAGAGATTTTTTTCTGTAAAGCTGTCTGAAATTGTAAAATAAAGTAAATGGTGAATTGGTATGTAGCATGTTACATTCTCAACATTAAGTCTTCAAAACAAAGGGTAAAAAAGCTGACCTACCTACCCATTTTTTTTCCAGCCTGTAACCAGAAACAATACTCTTTTTTTTCTTTTTTACACCTAAGCATTAACATCCTTGAATGTCACACTGAGCCCGCTTGGTTATCACTAATGATAAATACCGGAAAAGGCCACAAACCTTACAGTTTTCAGTATCATCATCATCATCATCAGTATTTGGTATGTAACATGGCCTTGTGGACCTGCACCAAGTTTTCGAATCATGACTCTGGGATCAAAATTGGTCATTTAATCAGACATTTGATGTTATAACTATGACCATCAAAATTTGGACCATTGAATGCAATATTTCTTAGGTGAGCGAATCAGGGCCATCTTGGCCCTCTTGTTTAACAACTCTTGGAATGCAAATGACACAGTATTTCGAGGTTCACCCATCTAGTTTACCTCTAGTATCACATTTTATTTATAAACCAATTTTCACAGTACATGTTGTATGCCCATATTTAAAAATAGAGGAGGCTTTGATGACACTGACTACAACATGAAAAGCTACATACCTAACTACATCTGTAAATAAATGTATTACATTGCCTCCTATAGGACCATTATGGCCCTCTTGTTTTTAACTTTACACAGGCATACAGGAAATAAATGATTAAATATGACCTTTTAAAACGTGTGCTCAGTGGGGGATCATCCATCGTTTCTAACAATTCTCTTATTTCCATGTTTTATTAGGATCGTGGTATGTCCGTCATCTGGCCATTATGAATATCAATGAAGTAAAGGGTTAATTGGCCAAGGGTCTGGCGTTGTTAAAAAAAAAAGCCCCTTTTTCACGCTAGTATTTACATTTATATCTGAATGACAATATTTTTATGAAGCAATCTTAATCAAACTTATATACAGTCAATATTAATGACAAAGATCGTATCATCCTGAAAACCAGAGTTACTCAAGTGAGCAATATATGGTTTATCATCGCCCTCAACTTGATTTGGGTCATGACAGTATAGTGGGGGTATCAATCACCTTCCATAAAAGCTCTAGTTGCATTAGAGGAGTCAACATTTTGGAAATAGGATAATATTGAATATCTTTAAAGTGATAGCCTGAGTCAGGTTGAATAGCCATATTTATTAAGACTTTTTTCCCAGAAAAACATCATCTTTTCTGTCTGTCAAACATGGATGTGGAAGAAAAGCTGTCTTCAAAGGAATTGCAAGCAGTTCTAGCTCATCGTTTTTTAGCCTTTAGGGGAAAAGGTAGATGTCATGGATAAACATTCAGGAATGAGTTTAGCTGCCTGCCCATACTGCAACAATGAAAGAAGGATGTACTTCATTTGGTAAGATATTATTTGTTTAACATGATCATCAAAGAGTGTACTACGTGAAGGAGATTTATTTTCCCATAAAAAATGTTTGAAAAATATAATTATGTGGAAAGAGTAATACTCAGAAAGGGGTGTAAAAACTTGCCCTGATAAAATGGAACAAGGATTGGTGCAATTTTTATGTACTAATCGAACTGGGTATGTGCATTCAAATTTCATTTTCAATTTGGGTACTTTATACTGAAATAAAGATCAACAATGTGATAGCTATACCCCCACAGGGAGTATACTGGAATCACTGTGTCGGTCGTTCGGCCAGTTCGTCTGTCCCATGTACGTACAGATATATCGTAAAAACTGTCGGTTCAACGGACCTGACCTTTAGATTTTGAACCAGTCCGACAAAAATTACAAGGAATCGGTCCACCTGTCTGACTATTTTTAGCAGCAGTGGTAGTAAAAATGTGCTCATAAGTCATAAATAAACAAATATAGCAAATATTTTTTTACAATTTACTAGCTATTCTTGCTGAAACGCACCAATAAAAGATTCAGAAATGGCAATGCGATGCGTAGAGGCTGTTATGCATTTACTTTTACTTTCATTTGCTTTGAACGTCTGTGATTTGTTTCCATGCTCAAATAAGGATCATGAAACACGCCATGAAGTGAAAGTGGAGTTAGGTCAAAGGTAAAGGTCACAGTGACACTTAGTGTTAATCTTTGTCCGCTCAATAACTTGTGAAAGTGTAAGTCTAGGTTTGTGAAATATGGTAAGGACATTGCCCATGGTCAGTTGATGTCCCCTATCGAGTTTGAGGTCATTAGGTCAAAGGTCACAGTGACACTTAGTTTAAAATCTTTGTCCGCTCAATAACATGAGAAGGAATAAGCCTAGGTTTGTGAAACTTGGTAGGGACATTGCCCATGACAAGTAGATGACCCCTTTTGATCTTGAGGTCATTAGGTTAGTGGTCAAGGTCACAGTGACACTATACAAAATTCTTGTTTGATCAATAACTTGAGAAGGAATAAGCCTAGATTTGTGAAACTTGGTAGGAACATTGCCCATGGCCTGTAGATGACCCCTTTGATTTTGAGGTCATAAAGTCAGAGGTCAAGGTCACAGTAATACTTGTCGGATCAAGAACTTGTTCTAGTTGATTTCTTTTTTCTTTTATATGTTATTTTATACATCCAAAGGTTAATTTGTTCGTTTTATGATATCGTTTGTCCGTCGGTCCATCTCTCTGGGCGTTGCAAAAGTAATAGAGGTCTAGGTAATTGTAAAACAAAACAAAAGAGAACAATAGACTTCATTCCGTAACAAAAGGATAAAGGGCCATGTCCCTCTATACAACAAAAGAAAATAACAAAAGGATTGACCCCTTGTTTTCATTCCTTGTCACATCCGTCTGTCCGTTATTTAATGATATACGAGGGTTGTTCAAAAAGTTTGCGGAAATGTGTTTTCATTTCTTTATTCAAGATGATAGATTTATGAAACTACATTGTGATGTAGGTCGATATATTGGCGTTTTTATGTGCAAAAAGTAGACCTGAGCCCCTCTTGTGGAATAAAATATTTTTTCCTTAGTAACATCTTTGTCGTCTTCTCGGCCCAAATTTTAGACATTTTGTTGAAAATGGTATTAAATTATAGCGTTTCAAGTGTACAAATTTTAATGTACGTTTTTTGAACTAGATATACGTAATGCACAGACCTTTGAAATGGCGTTCATGGCGTCATTTTGATTTCTGACGTCAGAAATATAAACAAACAATGCATTATCTGCTGACTGATGCAATAATGAGTGTTGAGCAAAATCAGCCATCATATCTTGTGTTCTGAATGAAATTTCAAAGACTAAAACTATTAAAGTGATATGTAATGACTATAGTGGAACTGCTGCAAGAAAACAGTGATATTCAAATGATAGAAGCGGTTTGAGTAGGACAGGGAAAATATTGTTGATGACGAGCGCAGCAGGCGTTAAGTGACGAAGATGTCGTCATACAATGCTGCCGTCTAAGAGTTGCTTGGCAGAGGTTGCGTATTGCCATACCCGAAATTATGTACAGAACGTATTGTAGCAATGGGACTGTCTTCAACCGAATTCATGACCAGCTAAATATATATATGCGACATGTATGCAACCATTCATATGAGAAATTTTGTAATTTAACTGCTATTATAGTAAAATTTTCAGACTTTTGTGTAATAAAAAAAAATGTGAGCACTTTTCGGTAAACTGTGTGAACACCTTTCATAAAAGTATACATCTTACCTAATAGTATGAACAGAACAGTAGATAAATTTTAATTACAACATTAATGTCCACTTATATTATGAAAGGAGAAAACATTTAAAGTAGCTGAGTAATTAATATAGCATGAAATGTTAAGCAGGGACAATTTTCCAGTTTAGGGGAAGGCGCCCCTAGCCCTTTTTGTGGGGGAAAACGCTATTTTCACATTTTTAAGATTTTCTTTACCATATTGGTCAGTTATCATTGAATAAAACTCTTAAAGGGCTAATGATGATAAAACATAATAGTTACAAAAATTGCTTTTTTCAGCATTATATTAATCACAACTGCTAAAAACAAATAACCAACTTAAAGCTTCATTTCATGGTTTTTCCTCTGCTTGAAACCAGAAACCAAGTTGTCATAATCCTTATCATTGAAGTACTGTGTCTTGCATCAATAAGATGCACATGATGGCATCAAGAGATCTTTAGCACATGGATCACTGGCGCGGATTCTTTTATTGCAATTGTAGTTGCGCCAATTAAGTTTACGGCCATAAATTTGTCCATGAAACCCCTACACAGAAATTGATGAAACTTGGCAGGGATGATCCTTGGGTAGACCTTCACAAATATTGATCCATGTAGAATTCATTTTTATTAAAAAAAGAACTTCTTCTTCTCCAAAACCATTGGTCAGAATTTAATTTCATACGGAACTAATGATAACCTCATGACCCTCTACCAAAAATGCTAAATCAAAGTTAATCCCGTAAAAAATGAGGCTTCCAGGGGTTTGGATTGTTTCCATACAATTATAATCTACAGTCAAACATGTGAACAAAGGTCAGTCAGGGGATAATTGAAAAGTGACTTTTTCACTGGTGACCTTTGTTTGGAGGGTCAGGTCACAAGGAAATTTTGTAATTGGCTGTCATTTTGTAATTGGCAGCCATTTATTGGTTAATCATAATAGAGTGATTTCCCTTTAATCGTGTTCGTTTTTGCAAAGTCATGTTCCTTTCATTCTTAGTTTTTAGCTCACCAGAGCACAACGTGCTCAAGGTGAGCTGATAGGATCACCCTTTGTCCGTCGTCTGTCTTCCATCGTGCGGCGTCAACAATTTGCTTATAATAAAGTTGATCCAGTAAAAAATGAGGCCTCTAGGGAGTCAGCTAGTTTCCTTATATACTCTATATAGAAAATTTCAAAATTCTTCTTCTGTGAAACCAATGGTCATAATTTAGTTTCATTTGGCACAACTGGTCACCTCATTGCTGCCTACTAAAATTGCTAAAAGTTGATCGCCTGAAAAATTAGGTCCCTAGGGGATCAACTAGTTTCCGTCTATATACTCAAATTAGAAAATTTCAAAATTCTTCTTCTATGAAGTCAATGGTCAGAATTGATTTTTTTTTGGCAGAAATGATCTTCTCATTGCTGTCTACCATTGCTCAAATAAAGCTGATCCAGTGAAAAATGAGGCCCCTAGGGGCTCAGCTAGTTTCCTTAAACTCTCTATTAATAAATTTTAAAAAAACCAATGGTTAGAATTTAATTTCATGTGGCACAAATGGTCACCTCATGACTGTCTACCATAATTGCTAAAATAAAGTCAATCCCCTAAAAATTGAGACATAGGGGGCACTCTTGTTTCCTCATTTATCCTATATAGAAAATTTAAAGAAGTCTTCTCTTTTGGAACTAATGTTTAGAGTTAATTCTTGTTTTGCACCATTGATTACCACAAGGTTCCATGTTATAATTGTGTAAGTACTTTTGGTCCCTTGACGATTGAGGCCTCCAGATGATAGACTAACTTTAGAATTCTTTCCATCTGAAACTTAAATTTGTCTGCTGCTGGAAGAAAGTAGGTAACATCAAGTGACTTGAATAAGTTTAAATAAGCTGATGTACTCTGGTGAACGATCTGGGGCCAGCCATATGGCCCTCTTGTTAAAAGATCGAATCATTAGATTATTTTTGGAGTTCAACTGAACCGGTATGCATAATTTACCTATTCTGTGCCGATAAAAAATGAATGCCTATCCATTGATAAGGCGGTGGGGGATATGGTAATAGTCTCCGTCCGTCTGTCCGTCCGGACAAGAATGATAACTCTACCTTTCATATTTTTTGAGTTATTGCCCTTTGTTATTTTTCATAATTTTTATCCGGAGATAAGTCAAAAAGTATTTGAGGTATCAACTTGAAACATCATAAGTTGGTGGATCTCATTGAGGAGGAGTGCAGTGCACAAGAATGATAACCTTATCTTTTATATTTTTTGAGTTACTGCCCTTTGTTATTTTTCAGACTTAATTTTTGTCCGGAGCATAAGTAAAAAGTATTTGAGATATCAACTTGAAACTTCATAGGTGGATCTTATTGAAGAGGAGTGCAGTCCACAAGAATGATAACTCTACCTTTCATAATTTTTGAGTTATTGCCCTTTTTATTTTTCAGACTTAATTTTTGTCCGGAGCATAAGTCAAAGTATTTGAGGTATCAACTTGGAACTTCATAGGTGGATAGATCTTATTAAGGTGGAGTGCAGTTTCACAAGAAAGATAACCCCACCTTTCATAATTTTTAGCTCAGACAACGTGCTGAAGGTTAGCTATTGTGACCGATGAATGTCCGGCGTCCGTCTTCCGTCGTCAACATTTAACTTAAAAAGACAACTCCTCCTAAACCACTGGCCCAATTTTGAAGAAACTTAACTGGAATGTTCCTTGGGTAAAGCCTTTTCATAGTTGTTCAAAGAATTTGATTCCATACAGAACTCTGGTTGCCATGGCAACGGGAAAAAACATAAGAAAATTTTGAAAATCTTCTCCTCCAAAACTACTGGCAAGATTTCAAAGTTATTTGGCACAGATGTTCCTGTGGTTACTCTCTATTGTTCAAATTATTTTGATCCGTTGAAAAACATGGCCGCCAGGGGGCGGAGCTCGTTTTCCTTACATGTATATAATAAAAACCTTAAATATCTTCTCCTCCAAAAGTACTGGCCGGATTTCAAAGATATTTGGCACAGTGTTCCTTAGGCCACTCTCTACCAAGTTTGTTCAAATTATTTTGATCCGTTAAAAAACATGGCTGCCACGGAGCAGAGCTGTTTTTACTTATATGAATATAGTACATATTTCAAAAATCTTCTTGGCCAAAAGTACTTGCTTGTTTTCAAAGTTATTTGACACAGATGTTCCTTAGGTTACTTTCTACCAAGATTGTTCATATTATTTTGATCTGTTGATAAATATGACCACCAGGGTGCTAAGCCCATTTTCCTTATATGTATATAGTACAAATTTGAAAATTCTTCTTGTCCTAAAGTACTCACTCGATTTATGGCTGGCAAAGGGCAGAGCCCTTTTCCACAATATCATAAGATATTTGTTGTTTCTTTTCCTCCCACTTATACATATTTCTCAGGTGAGAAACTCAGGGCCCTAATGGCCCTCTTGTTAATTATTGTCCTTTGTTATTTCTCTCCAACTTTCCAACACATCTTCTAAAGAGCAAACATTCGGCGGGGGATGGCCATGTCAACATGGCTCATATTAATTTATGTATCATTAGGTGACTGGTATTTGAAGGTGCTTGTTTATATATGTTTGACATAATAATAATGTAAACTGTGTGGGTAACGAGAGCTGTTTTTACTTATATGAATATGGTACAATTTGAAAAATCTTCTTGGCCTAAAGTACTAGCTGGATTTCAAAGTATTTTGGCACAGATGTTCCTTAGGCAACTCTCTACCAAGATTGTTCAAATTATTTTGATCCGTTGAAATACATGGCCGTCATGGGGCGGGTTTTTTTTTTTCCTTAGGTTATTTCTACCAAGATTGTTCACATTATTTTGATCTGTTGAAAAATATGACCACCAGGGTGCTAAGCCCATTTTCCTTATATGTATATAGTACAAATTTGAAAATTCTTCTTGTCCTAAAGTACTCACTCGATTTATGGCTGGCAAAGGGCAGAGCCCTTTTCCACAATATCATAAGATATTTGTTGTTTCTTTTCCTCCCACTTATACATATTTCTCAGGTGAGAAACTCAGGGCCCTAATGGCCCTCTTGTTAATTATTGTCCTTTGTTATTTCTCTCCAACTTTCCAACACATCTTCTAAAGAGCAAACATTCGGCGAGGGATGGCCATGTCAACATGGCTCATATTAATTTATGTATCATTAGGTGACTGGTATTTGAAGGTGCTTGTTTATATATGTTTGACATAATAATAATGTAAACTGTGTGGGTAACGATAATAAATGAAAAATGGTTACCTTTAGTCTTGGTACGAAATGACCGATCCTTTAAAAGTAAAGATTAAGATAATGGATAAATCGTTTAGAAAATCAATTGAAACACACGAGTTGCTTTATGATATCTTATTGAATTTCTTTTTTCATTGACATTTAACTTGACAGGCATTTAAAAAACGTTTTTATATGGAACGCCAAAGCTTCTTCAACATAAGCAGATGTATTAAATCATAATAGTTCACAGTGACTGTGCGCGAAAGTCGTAGTCAATTGTTGTTCATGAATAAATATGTTCACAAACACATAATCTCCATTTGCACTATACAATGATCAGTTTACATTTTATGATTGTATGTTGACCATTGTATTTTTTTCATTAAGTAATGTTCATTTAGTCTTTTCTGATGATCGCGGCCTGTATGATGCCCATATTTCATTATATACTGTTTTATGATCATCTATCATTATATTGTGTAAACTCAGAATTACACAATGATCTTTTGTCATTTCATGATGATCATTTATACTTATTTCATGTCCAGTTAATATAATATGATGACATTTTAGTATCATTTGATGTAATTTTGATATTATATGATGCTATTTAGTATCATATGATGATATTTAGTGGTATGTGGTGTTAATTATTTAGTATCATAAGATATCATTAAATATTATATGATGCTATTTAGTGTTATATGATAATATTTAGTATTAGAGGTCTGTATGAGTTATTATATTATAATGCTTGTTTGCTAAATCAGATTGACTGTACTTTTATCATGCTGATATAGTATACGATGCTAGTCTTTTCTAACATTGTGTTCATTTTATATATCAATATGACCATTTCTTATATTATGATGTGTAATGGTCGAAGTTACCGCGTGTTCACAAATGGTTATTATATCCTGCTGAAACTAAATTTACTCTGTGCTTTTACATACGTTGGTGCGATTTTGACTTGCACAATGTGCAAACGTCATTATATGATGGTCTCTGGTTCCCGGCTGTGAGTACCTGTTGAGGGAATAGCCGTGAACGTTCCTATGTGCTGACAAGTCACGCTCCAAAATCAAAAGGAACATTCATATTTTTTGTCACTGCCTGATAATAATATATCATTTTTATCTCACGTTTTTTTTAAACGATTAGCAGTCATAAGACTCCATATAATAACCGATGTGACTATGGTATGTCAGATTTTATTCCTCTATGAATGTTTATTAACAGCAAGAGATAGTCTATTAATAAAAGGTTCTATTATAGTTAAACTGCGATGTTGGCATCATGTTTGTTTTGGTTTAAGGTCCCATCGACAGTATTTCGGTCATTTTGGTACATTTGTCTACACGAGACAAATATATTGCTGACACACTGCATAGCAGACATGTAGCATGATACTAATATCCCGACAACGGGCCAAGTAGTCCTAGAACTACCCTTACATGCTAAGCGACAAGTAAGGGAGCAATACCCAAATCATTATTTACGACTTTGGTACTGTTGATGATACACGCTACATAAAACACAATGCGTTTCTATGCATTCTAAAAAAAAATATTATCTTGTATTTCAGCTGAAATGTTTTCTCAATCTTCAATATTGGCATCCTTGAATCCAGCCACGTAAAACTTTACAAGATTCATACGAGGAGTGTTCGAAAACTTTTACAAATTTATTTACCTAATTTCTCAGAAACGCTAATCAAAATTTGATAACATTTTGTTTAGTTACTTTCAAAATATTTCTTTTTAACTAGAACACACCGTTTCAATCGAATCCACTTTTTGAAACTATGTTCATACTCCTCTTGGGTACACTAATCAGAAACTGGTAAACTGCAGATCTCATCGCTCGTCTGGACCTATATCTCTTACCTACCTAAGAGGTAAAACTCGCACGGGGCCAGGTCTGGGCTGTATGGAGGGTGTGGCAATACACTGAACTTTTCCAACTTCAAAAACTGGATTACAGATGACGATTTGTGGGCAGGAGCATTCACCTACCTTTAGGAACAACGATATGCAGGATTGGCCCACTATCTATTTATTTCAAATAACTTATAATCACCTCAGTGAGAGGGTGTATTGCTCATAAGAGTTGGGTCCTTAGCTCCAAGGTCAAGGTCACACTTGGGGTCTCCGTGGCCGACAGGGTAAAGTCGCTGACTTTAACACTCACTCAGCCCCTCACCGCGTTGGTTCGAATCCCGACAGAGTCATTCGGATGTTCATGTGAGGAAGCCTTTCAGCTGGCTTGCGGTAGGTCGGTGGTTTTACCCGGATGTCTCCGTGCATTCGGGGTCTTCCTCCATCTGTAATTAGCTGGAAGTCGCTATATGACTGAAACACTGTATATGCGACGGTAACCTCAAATAGTCAAGTCAAGTCAAGGTCACACTTAGAGGTCAGAGGTCATGTATTTGCTTGTCCGGGCTGTAACTAAGACATGGATGGCAGGATTTTCAAAGAACTTAAAGGTAATGTTTGCCTCAATTAGATACACAAGCGTAAGGTCTCTAGCTCCAAGGTAACGGTCACACATAAGAGGTCAAAGGTCATTTGCTTGTCCGGGCTGTAACCTGGACATGGATCGCAGGATTTTTAAATTACTTAGCAGTAATGTTTGCCTCAGTGAGACCTGTGTCGATCACAAGAGTTGGGTCCCTAGCTTCACGGTCACATTATTATGTCAAAGGTCAAGGGCTGTTACTTAGACATGGATAGCAGGATTTTCAATTAACTTGGCAGTAATGTTTGCTTCAATGAGACAAAGTGTCGTGCACAAGAGTTTGTCTATAGCTTCAAGGTCAAGGGTACTCTTAAGGTGAAAGTTGCATCTTAGACCACGGGCTTGACATGTTGCCCTTGGGCATCCAGTTAATTTAGGGTGTGCACTGTAATGCAAACTTTTGGGACAAACCTAAAATACACGTGTATATAGAAATACAGTCATACCTGTGAACAGAAACCACTCAAGTCGAACTGAAACTGGACTTTATCTGGAGGAGGCGGTTATTCAGAGGTTAAAATATTTGGTTGATATTTTCAAAACCAACCAATTTGCAATAACATTGCATAATTTCGGAAACTGCGTGTAATTTTTGATATCAGTTAATTTCGTTCATTGAGTGTTTTACAATTAGAATTCTTAAATCTTATCATAAAATCTTATCATGAATAAAAATTGTTGTACCTAGATACCAATAAGCCAATGATGCAATTGATAGTACGTCGTCGTTGAATAAGATAAATTCCTCATCTCTCTCTCTCTCTCTCTCCCTCTCTCTCTCTCAGCTCAGCAAATACAATTTTATAGTTAATATTAAAATTACATTTGGGAATTTTAGTAAATAGATATCTGCGTTCATAAATACACACATATAATAACTTATTAACTCAACTGAAATATTGATAGATAAATAATTAAGTCACATATGTATGAATGTAAAAGTAAAAATCTCGCATATGTATGAAGAAATATACAATAAACAAGTAACTGGTGTTGCACGTAACACATGAGTCCCCTACCTGTGAGGTGCATAATATTTCCATTACCATAATTTGGGACCGAGAAAACAACAACAACAACAAAAGTGGTGCAGAATCTCCATACTGCCATCTATTCATATACCAAGTTTCAAAATATAATCATAAACGGTTTTTAAATTATCGCGTGATCCAGATTTCCGAACGGACGGACGGACAGGCAGACGGAGGGCAAACCTACAGTCCCCACCGGTGTAAACACCGGTAGGGGACTAATAAACAATTAAACTATAAAACCATTAATTCATTTATTCATTCAACTAATTAATCAATCAAGAAGTGTGTGTGTGTGTGTGTGTGTGTGTGTGTGTGTAAGTTCAATATTCTGAGCAGTGGGTTTCTCGTGTTAAACGAAGACAGTCAGTGAAGATACTATTTTAACATATGTGTATGCATGTAGTAGATAATGAACTGCATTAAAATCAACATGACCTTTTCTCACAACACGCAAGCCTCAAGGAAGACACACAGAAATGATAACTAAACAGGAAATAAACTAAATTTACTCGGTCATATTCCAGGGGTCATACGTGAGAACAATTCATGAGTACAATATTCATTATTTATTGAAATCTGTAAACATGAATATTTGGAAATCGTGTTTAAAAAGAGATAAAACATATACTGTATAAAGTTAGAATTTCCCTATGAAATTAAACTGACAATATAACTAAAAGGTCATAAAGGTCATTACCACCAACAACAACAACAGCAACAATATCATTATTATTTATCAACAACAATTAATGATGGAGAGAGAAAATATTTCTTTCTTTTTTGTTTGTTTTTGTTTTTAACAGCCATGATATTCTAAACGATGGATTCAACTTAATATCAAATTGTCGACATATGTATTTCACTAGCACAATTGATTGCTGAGATGAACAAATCAAATTTTGAATAGAAAAGGTGTCGTTTACAACTATAAAAGTTCCAACAGTGAAATATTATGCAGGGGAGAGATGAATTTCCGTGAATTGCGATTCAATGTGGTTGTCTGATTTCTATAAAGCATATAATAAGCACAAGTTTGGAAACTTTAAGATAAATGACGGATTAAAGAGAGCTTAACAGATAGGGAATATATAATGGAAATGACATGAAGGTGGTATATATATATATATACATTATCAACAAAATACGGCGCATGTAATCTTGGGAGTCAGTCACCACTGGAGTTAGCTTCAGACCCTATTGGAGTAATGTCAGCCACTACTGGTGTATTTTCAGCCCCTATTGGAGTAGTGTCAGCCACCATTGGAGTAGTGTCGGCTCCTTTTGGAGTAGTGCCAGTCACGTTTGGAGTAGTGCCAGTCACGTATTAAAGAATCGTTATTCCTTTTGATTGATAAACAAACATAAAACAAAATCATTTTGTTAAATAACATGCATACAAACGTAGAAAGCAACAACAACACCAATTACTACTACTACTAATATAGGAGCCAATTTGGACTTATTGCAAAAATATAGTTTTAGACAAAGTCCACGTTATGTAAAATTGTGAACTTAAAACTGTAAAACTGTTAACATAAAACTGAAAACATAATAAAAAGAAACTATATGTTTACTCAAGAACATGATGTAAAAATTGATAATACGCAAAAAAAAAAAATGTTGTGCAATTGGACACACATTAGTTAACATGATAAATAAGCTATCTGTTGATTGTAAAACTGATCTCAAATAATGCTCATATAAACCTTAACTACAAATCGAGGGCTTGGTACAAAACTAATGTAACTACATATAAATTTTCCAACCAAAAAATTAAGTACATTCGTGAAACGTAATTATATACACATATACTCGTACATGATATAAACATTGATAACGATCAATAAAAATATAATGTATGTAAAAGGTTGTTTTTTATACTAACGTGTATTCAATGTATAATTATATCTACATAATATAAAAGTACCTGAAAAATAAAATAATTAACCGAACAGAGTAAGATAATGAGGAACATAGGCATTTCATGTGGTTCTTAAGTAGACAGCACGAATTCATCGTTATTGTCCATATTTGATGTATTTGATAATGAAATGAAAATTTCCTTTTTGTATTTTTTTTTATCCAGATGCGTGACATTCTTATATAACGTGTTACATACATCAATACTCCGTCAATCACCGCACAATCTGTATTAAAAATCAAATAAAGAGAAAACATTTTATAGTCATAAATGTCATTACACAGACAATTATATTTACACAATTATAAGCAAAATATTTCCTAAAATCTCTCCCCCTCTCTCTCTCTCTCTCTCATATGTATGTATGTACTATACCTCAATTATAGATAATATAAACATGCAATAACGTACTTGTACATATAAACAATTCATTTGCAAAAAACATGAAAGAAGAATAAAGTCGCAAGAGTATAATAATGTGCATTGTATATATTTTCTTCGGGTATATTATGTTCGGTTCTCTACAAGATTATCAAACATAATGAGGAAAAGGGTTTCAATAAGACTAGTATTGGCTTTCAACCTGATCCTAATAACTTAAGCATAACTAATAACAGCATTACTGTGTACTTTTCGTGAATAAAATATGTTTAAACCAAACATAATGTACAAAAATATACATACACATGCAATGATATTGTAATACAGAACAATTGCAATTATCTTTATATACCAAGGACTTTAACTGGTCTCTTTTTGTTAATTATGTTGACCAAATAACATCAAATTGCGACCAATAGTTTCAGTGAAGAAGCATTTTTAAGTTTTGTATTTTGTCGTATTTATATTGAAATGTGTTTTGACAAAATCGATCATGCAGATGACAATACGACCATCTTTAAGCTTCATACCGCTAATATCTCGCTTTGTATAGTGTTGACTGGCAATACCTTGTGTATTTATTATCAAAATTGATATCTTTGATACAGAATAATAGAAGCTAACAGATGTATACTCATACCGAATATCATTGTCAAAAAAGAAAATCATAGAAAGCAAAATTGAAGTCATTTTTAAATGAAACTGCAAATGGTTTCAACTTTGCTTTTCCTTTTTTTTCTATGGTATACGGTATGAGTGACACTAACTGCTCGCTTTTATTAAAATGTCCAAAGGTAACAGTAATGTTATACACACTATTAAATCATATACAGATTCTATAAAAATAAAATGTATCGATAATACAATAAGGGTTTTAGAAGTGTAATGAGGCTGTGTTATAAGTTTAGATATACATGTATAACACAGTAGACGTGAAATAATACACATATTACAGGTTTCATGTTTCGTAACTGATAGATAACTTATTTCTCCAATGTGAAAAGTTACATTTGAGTTCATGCCTATGGCAGAAAAGTCCCGTTTTAAAGATAAAACTGTTTTAACTTTCGATGACCAATTTATAAACAAAATAACAATCGAATTCGCAAAATAGCATTTCTCAAACAGGACAATAAAGCAGACATTTTGGAAACTCCATATAGCCACACTGTAACTGCAATATAAAAACAAGAAATCAAAAGGGTAATGTAGTAATATTACACCATGTATGTTTGTATTTGTGTGTCTATGTCCGTGCCACAGGCCGGACAAATTGTTAAGTTTTTTGCACACCTTTTACAAGTGTGATGGTGGGCACAAGGAAGGAAGAGGACATTTGCCTCCTCTGCGAGGCACAACTTGCAGTACACGAGGTTCTTCAAGTGCTTGTACTCAGCCTCATCATCCCGAGAATCTGCGACGAAAAACGAGAGTTTTCTTAAAGTTTTATGAAATATACATTCTGGTGACTAAGGTAATTTACATATATGAGAACTATATATATAAACAAGCTACACCATTGAAATTAAAATAATGCAGTCCTTCAGTTATTTGATAAAAATTACAAGTTCAAGAAATTCCACTGATTCTAAACGACCATATTGTTCCACTGTGAACATATACACAATGTACACAAATGCATTTATATATGGTGGCATATTTCTGCCAGCCACTTATCCACTTAGCTATGTCGAAATATTTCTGAAAATTGACACATATTCAGTTCTTATCTGGCAAGTAGAAAATGTTCAAGTTATCCACTTAGGTATCTTAACAGGATTAAATTGTCTGTTCGTGCCCACTACTGCCAAGCACATATTCACTTAGGTTAACTGGATATCATGCTTTTTTCCAGTTAATTATGTGAAAAAATGCTTGTTATCCACATAATTTAACAGACTAACTTGAAAAAGGGCGAGATATCCAGTTATCTTAAGTGAAATATTGCTGGCAGTAGTGGGCACTAACAGGCAGTTTTGTTCTGTTAAGATAAACAAGAGGATAACACGAAAGTTTTCTACTTGCCAGATACTAACTAAATATGTGACAATTTTTCAAAAATGTTTCGACATAGCTAAGTGGTTAAATGGCTGGCAGAAATATGCCACCATACATTTACAATTTTAATGTTTCATATTTATGTTATACGGAAACCTAGATTTAAATCGCTGTGGGTGCTGAAGGCCTGGGTTTAAACTACATACGCTTACATATTCCGGAAATATCCGTATTTTTCCGTCATGTATGATTATCTTCCGTAGTCGGCGTATTTTTCAGTTTAAAGCGCAGTGATTTCTATAGCTCACCTCCGTTAAAAACGTGAAATGGGGCCCGTTAGCAATGAAACTGTTCTGCAACTTTTTAAATCGGCCTTTTTGTAATATTGTGTTATTGTATGTTAAATTAAAAACAGGAGCTTGATCAGGTATATTTTGCACTACTTTCCTTGGCGCAGTTTTAAATTTGTTGTCAGCACAATTGCCATTAAAATCATCTACGGTTTCTGTAATGTAGGTGGCTAACTTTCGGTACTAGGCCTAAAATATATTCAAATGTAATCAGTAAAGTCATTCACAGTATAAATGCATGTATAATACTCTCGCTTTGAAGTATGAAATCATTGTTTGGGCTAAATAAATTATGGATCTGGGACAAACATTTAGTTAACATTGCAGCTGAACTTCTAGTTGGCCAATAAGATCTATCAATTTCTCAAAAAATAGAAATAATCCTATAACAAGACCCAGTGCAAGACCAGCCTACATACAAACGTTTCACTCACTATATACATTCATGAGACTTCTGTCTACATAAGAAAAAATATAGTTCTACCTCACTGCACGATAAAGTACGCCGCATGTAAATGACATGATAACACGCCTCTTGCAATTATTACAAAACTAATCCTACGAGTATAGAACTTATAAACTGAAAAAAATCTTACCAGTGCTCAAATCTGCACCCATGCCACCGGAGTCCAAAACTAATTGGGTTATTTCATCGGCACCAGCATTTTTATTTCCTGAAATGTGATATAATCATAAAATCGCTACCAGAGAATGCCCACTTGAATAGTCTGGTGCATCTAAAGCTAGTTTCTCATTTGACTTTTACAATATGATGTCAGTGGATCATAGTAAGAATAAATATTTTTATTACATTCATCGTCAATCAAGTACATTCATCGCTTACTTTGTTGTCAGTCAAGTATAAATGCGATGTTGTTCGGCTGTGGTTAACATTCGCTTCGACAGAATTGTTTGTTTGTTTATTAGTTTAACGTCCGCCGACAGTTTTTTTTTTGTCATTTGGAAACTAAGTCTACTTGAGATAGATACAGTGCTGCCACATTGCAGTATCACGCTCTAGACATGTGGCATGATACCACACGCATACACATTATATTTTACCCCTTTGGTATTTCGCGGCCGGGCACCGAAGCCACGACCTTCTTATTCCGGGGTGGACGATTTAACCACTCGACCACTGGGACATTTGTGACAGTATTTCAATCATAGCTAATAACAGGTGGGTGAAGACCCCGAGTACAAAGAGGTATCCGAGTAGAGCCAACCAGCGATATATCGCTAACCAGCAAGGAAGGCTTCCCTTCATGAATACTCCGAGAGTAGAGTGACGCTGTTAAGACTCGAACCAATAGTGGCGAGGGGCTAAGTAGTAGTAAGTCAGTGACTGAAGCCACTCGGTCACGGAGGATCCTCCCATTCCCACCAATATGTTATTGTATATGTAAAGGTTTACACCATATTTCAGCGGTTTGTCCAAGGCCCATTATTCTTCCCAAAAACAGTGTGCTACAGATTTGTTAGGAGATGAAATCTGTACATTCCCGTTGACAACAACATTACAACTATGCATAAATAAGAAAGAATATTTTAATTAAATTATTCAATTATATATCTGCATATTCCACGTATTTTCTTCAAATTTCTGAGGTTTAACAAAGACCTTCCGTATGTCTCCGTTAACCAATCACTAGTGCTTAAATTGGTGACGTAGCAGGTAACAAATTATTATTCGGCTACGGGTTTTCAAATTCAAATTATTTCTGATTACTGACAGTCTTCGGGAATACACGCAAATGCAAAATGAAAACAATGAGAGTAATTTGACATCAAATTGCGTAATTTGATTAACAATGTTGATGCATTTAACTGTTATTTGACAGCAGATATTTGCACATTATGTACCATTTGTGTTAGTTTACAATATGTCAATAATATTTTGTATTTCTTTTGTTTTCATGAAAATTGTATCATTATGAAATATAATGTGCATTGAACTAACCAATACAATGTCGGAATCACTTCCTACTTCCACTATTCGACGACATTCGCTCAGATTCGTATGTGGAACATGTGCTTGTATAACAGTATTTTTGTAAGAAGTTATGCAGATTCACACAAGAATTTCTAGAATAAAACTATGACGAAATGTTATACCATTTTCATAACTGCTTATTGAAATAATGCACACCACACGATTCATTAGGTCTATCACCATGCAAGAATTTTAAAGGTCAAAACTTTGGTACATGCTAATAATTTTAATCGTACTCGTGCTATATATTATTATATTATGTTTATCTCTGTGTACATTGATAAAAAGGTGCAGAAAAAAATCCTATACTTATAATCTTAGTAAAATCAATATAACAGTAACCCACCTTTTCTTCTCAGATCTTCAACCGCCTTTCTAACAGCATCCTTTGAGAATCCCATCTGAAGTACTCTTTTCACCTCCAGTGATCTCATTAGATCCGGATCACCTACAAGGAAAATACCCTTTATCTTACGGTACTTTAAACTTTTTTTCCTGTACGAACCACTGAGAGTTTTAAACTAAAACCTAAAATAAAACACAGAATACAAAGACATATTATACCACCCTCCAAAATGTTTCCACCTTTCCGAGAACCACATACAGCGTTATAATGAAATAGCTAGTATTATTGAAGATGGTAAAATGAATACATGTATGCAATAATTCGGAAGCGTATGAGAATGTCTGTATATATCCTCGTATAGGTCTGTAAGTTAATGACTATTATCTGTATTGATTTTGATTCTGGAGTATACATTGGATATTCACTATTGTAGTTATGTTTTCAATTAACAACAACAACAACAAAAGAGTATGTCTCTTTTCGTTTAGTTTTGGGTGATTAGTATGTCACAATATAAATGCGATACTGCTTAATGATAAAGTATCTCTAACTGGAAGAAGTCTAATGTCTTTTGTAGTCTATGTACGTGTCAAAACAGTTTGGTATGGATAGGGCAATATGTCATTTTGATATTTTCCTGAGCTGTGTATGGTAATTATATGAGCATGTTTGTATAATATGTCAAGCATAATATTGACAAAGAGTTGTCATAATGTATGTATACAGCACAATATTGACAAAGAGTTGTCATAATGTATGTATACAGCACAATATTGACAAAGAGTTGGCATAATGTATGTATACAGCACAATATTGACAAAGAGTTGTCATAATGTATGTATACAGCACAATATTGACAAAGAGTTGGCATAATGTATGTATACAGCACAATATTGACAAAGAGTTGTCATAATGTATGTGTACAGCACAATATTGACAAAGAGTTGTCATAATGTATGTATACAGCACAATATTGACAAAGAGTTGTCATAATGTATGTGTACAGCACAATATTGACAAAGAGTTGTCATAATGTATGTGTACAGCACAATATTGACAAAGAGTTGTCATAATGTATGTATACAGCACAAAATTGACAAAGGAGTTGCATAATGTATGTTACAGACAATATTGATGTATGTATACAGCACAATATTGACAAAGAGTTGTCATAATGTATGTGTACAGCACAATATTGACAAAGAGTTGTCATAATGTATGTATACAGCACAATATTGACAAAGGGTTGACCTAATGTATGTTTACAGCACAATATTGACAAAGAGTTGTCATAATGTATGTATACAGGACAATATTGACAAAAGGGTTGACCTAATGTATGTTTACGGCACAATATTGACAAAGAGTTGTTCATAAGTATGTAAGCAAAATTGACAAAGGTTATAAGGTTGCAGGACAATATTGACAAAAGGGTTGACCTAATGTATGTTTACAGCACAATATTGACAAAGAGTTGTCATAATGTATGTGTACAGCACAATATTGACAAAGGTTGCTAATGTATGTTACAGCACAATATGACAAAATGGTATAATGTAGTTACAGCACAATATTGACAAAGAGTTGATAATGTATGTTACAGCGACAATATTGACAAAGAGTTGCATAATGTATGTTTACAGCACAAAAATATTGACAAAGAGTTGTTTATAAGTAAGTATACAGGACAATATTGACAAAGGGTGACTAATGTTGTTAGGCACAATATGACAAGTTGTTAAAACAGCACATATTGACAAAGAGTTGCATATTATGAAATACAGCACTATATGACAAAGAGTTGTCATAAAGGGTATATATACAGACATAATTGACAAAGAGTTGTCATAATGTATGTTAAGCACAATATGAAAAGAGTGATAATGTAAGTTGTACAGCACAATATTGACAAAGAGTTGCTAATGTATTGTACGCACAATAATGACAAGAGTTGTCATAATGTATGTTACAGAACAATATACAAAAGAGTTGTCATTAATGTATGTAGTAAGCACAATATTGACAAAGAGTTGTCATAATGCATGTATACAGCACAGTATTGACAAAGAGTTGTTATAAGGTATGTATACAGTACAATGTTGACAAAGAATTGTCCTATGGTATATATACAGCACAATATTGACAAAGAATTGTTATAAGGTATGTGTACAGTCCAATATTGACAAGAGTTGTCATAATGTATGTGTACAGCACAATATTGACGGGCCATCTTCATATGCATATATCGGTGTCAAAAGGATTTTGTCCAGCATGCTATATAAAGATAACTGTTATATGGGTTGTGTCAAGTACACTATTTAAAGATAAGTATTATATGGGTTTTGTCAAGTGCAATATTTAATGATAAGTGCCATATGGATTGTGCCCAGTGCAATATTGTCAAAACGCCTTCATCTGGATTGTGTCCAGTACAATATCTACAAAGTCAGATCGCTGTAATGCGGATTTTGCCAGTGCAAAAAAGAGGATTATGGATTGTGCCCAGCTCATTATAAG
Organism: Solen grandis; assembly: GCA_021229015.1. NCBI lineage: Eukaryota > Metazoa > Mollusca > Bivalvia > Adapedonta > Solenidae > Solen > Solen grandis. The sequence goes on from CM037778.1 coordinate 8,919,082, forward strand.
CGCTATCATATGGATTATTTCTAGAATCGAAGAAGATAACGCGCTTTCACGTTCAAAATTGGCAGAACGCTGTCATGTGGATTGTCCAGTACAATATAAACATAGCGTTGCCATGCAATGCGAAAAAAAATGACGCTGTCAAATTAGTGTGTCCAGCACAATCTTAACAGATTACTGTTATATGGATTTTGCCATTAACTATATTGGTAGCAAACTGTCATATGGATTGTGTCCAGCAAAATATTGACAAAGCGCTGTCATATTGACTGTTTTCAGCACAGTATACACTAAGCACTGTCATATGGACTGTTTTCAGCACAGTATACACTAATTTTAGACAGTATACACTAAGCGCTGTCATATGATGTTTTCAGTACAGTATACACAAAGCGCTGTCATATGGAGTGTTTTCAGTACAGTATACACTAAGCGCTGTCATATGGACTGTTTTCAGTACAGTATACACTAAGCGCTGTCATATGGACTGTTTTCAGTACAGTATACACTAAGCGCTGTCATATGGACTGTTTTCAGTACAGTATACACAAGGCGCTGTCATATTGACTGTTTTCAGTACAGTATACACTAAGCGCTGTCATATGGACTGTTTTCAGTACAGTATACACTAAGCGCTGTCATATGGACTGTTTTCAGTACAGTATACACTAAGCGCTGTCATATGGACTGTTTTCATACAGTATACACTAAGCGCTGTCATATTGACTGTTTTCAGCACGGTATACACTAAGCACTGTCACATAGACTGTTTTCAGCACAGTATACACTAAGCGCTGTCACGTGGACTGTTTTCAGCACAGTATACACTAAGCGCTGTCATATTGACTGTTTTCAGTACAGTATACACTAAGCGCTGTCATATAGACTGTTTTCAGTACAGTATACACAAAGCGCTGTCACATGGACTGTTTTCAGTACAGTATACACTAAGCGCTGTCACATGGACTGTTTTCAGTACAGTATACACTAACCGCTGTCACATGGACTGTTTTCAGCACAGTATACACTAATCGCTGTCATATTGACTGTTTTCAGTACAGTTTACACTAAGCGCTGTCATATGGACTGTTTTCAGCACAGTATACACTAAGCGCTGTCATATGGACTGTTTTCAGCACAGTATACACTAAGCGCTGTCATATTGACTGTTTTCAGTACAGTATACACTAAGCGCTGTCATATTGACTGTTTTCAGCACAGTATACACTAAGCGCTGTCACATGGATTGTTTTCAGCACAGTATACACTAAGCGCTGTCATATGGACTGTTTTCAGCACAGTATACACAAAGCGCTGTAACATGGATTGTTTTCAGTACAGTATACACAAAGCGCTGTCATATGGACTGTTTTCAGCACAGTATACACAAAGCGCTGTAACATGGATTGTTTTCAGTACAGTATACACAAAGCGCTGTCATATTGATTGTTTTCAGTACCGTATACCCAAAGCGCTGTCATATGGACTGTTTTCAGTACAGTATACACTAAGCGCTGTCATATGGACTGTTTTCAGTACCGTATACCCAAAGCGCTGTCATATGGACTGTTTTCAGTACAGTATACACTAAGCGCTGTCATATGGACTGTTTTCAGTACCGTATACACAAAGCGCTGTCATATGGACTGTTTTCAGTACAGTATACACAAAGCGCTGTCATACTGACTGTTTTCAGTACACTATACACAAAGCGCTGTCATATTGACTGTTTTCAGTATAGTATACACTAAGCGCTGTCACATGAACTGTTTTCAGTACAGTATAGACAAAACGCTGTCATATGGACTGTTTTCAGCACAGTATACACTAAGCGCTGTAACCTGGATTGTTTTCAGTACAGTATACACAAAGCGCTGTCATATTGACTGTTTTCAGTACCGTATACACAAAGCGCTGTCATATGGACTGTTTTCAGAACAGTATACACTAAGCGCTGTCATATGGACTGTTTTCAGTACATTATACACAAAGCGCTGTCATATTGACTGTTTTCAGTACAGTATACACAAAGCGCTGTCATATTGACTGTTTTCAGTACAGTATACACTAAGCGCTGTCATATTGACTGTTTTCAGCACAGTATACACTAAGCGCTGTCATATGGACTGTTTTCAGCACAGTATACACTAAGCACTGTCATATGGACTGTTTTCAGCACAGTATACACTAAGCGCTGTCACATGGATTGTTTTCAGCACAGTATACACTAAGCGCTGTCATATGGACTGTTTTCAGCACAGTATACACTAAGCGCTGTCACGTGGACTGTTTTCAGCACAGTATACACTAAGCGCTGTCATATGGACTGTTTTCAGTACAGTATACACTAAGCGCTGTCATATGGACTGTTCTTTTAGCACAGTATACACTAAGCGCTGTCATATTGACTGTTCTTTTAGCACAGTATACACTAAGCGCTGTCATATAGACTGTTTTCAGTACAGTATACACAAAGCGCTGTCACATGGACTGTTTTCAGTACAGTATACACTAAGCGCTGTCATATGGACTGTTTTCAGCACAGTATACACTAAGCGCTGTCATATGGTCTGTTTTCAGCACAGTATACACTAAGCGCTGTCATATGGACTGTTTTCAGCACAGTATACACTAAGCGCTGTCATATGGACTGTTTTCAGTACAGTATACACTAAGCGCTGTCATATGGACTGTTTTCAGTACAGTATACACTAAGCGCTGTCATATGGACTGTTTTCAGTACAGTATACACAAAGCGCTGTCATATGGACTGTTTTCAGTACAGTATACACTAAGCGCTGTCATATGGACTGTTTTCAGTACAGTATACACAAGCGCTGTCATATGAATGACTGTTTTCAGACAGTATACACAAAGCGCTGTCATATTGACTGTTTTCAGTACGTATACGCAAAGCGCTGTCATAATGACTGTTTTCAGTACAGTATACACAAAGCGCTGTCATATTGACTGTTTTCAGTACAGTATACACTAAGCGCTGTCATATGGACTGTTTTCAGTACAGTATACACTAAGCGCTGTCATAACTGTTTTCAGTACAGTATAGACAAAACGCTGTCATATTGACTGTTTTCAGTACAGTATATACTAAGCGCTGTCATATTAACTGTTTTCAGCACAGTTTACTCTAAGCGCTGTCATATGGACTGTTTTCAGTACAGTATACACTAAGCGCTGTCATATTGACTGTTTTCAGTACAGTATACACTAAGCGCTGTCATATGGACTGTTTTCAGCACAGTATACACTAAGCGCTGTCACATGGACTGTTTTCAGTTCAGTATACACTAAGCGCTGTCATATTGACTGTTTTCAGTACAGTATACACTAAGCGCTGTCATATGACTGTTTTCAGTACAGTATAACTAAGCGCTGTCATATTGGACTGTTTTCAGTACAGTATACACTAAGCGCTGTCATATTGACTGTTTTCAGTACAGTATACACTAAGCGCTGTCATATTGACTGTTTTCAGTACAGTATATACTAAGCGCTGTCATTAGACTGTTTCAGCCATGTTTACTCTAAGCGCTGTCAATGACGTTTTCAGTACAGTATAGTCTAAGCGCTGTCATATTGACTGTTTTCAGTACAGTAAACACTAAGCGCTGTCACATGGACTGTTTTCAGTACAGTATACACTAAGCGCTGTCACATGGACTGTTTTCATACAGTATACACTAAGCGCTGTCATATTGACAGTTTTCAGTACAGTATACACTAAGCGCTGTCATATTGACTGTTTTCAGTACAGTATACACTAAGCGCTGTCACATGAACTGTTTTCAGTACAGTATAGACAAAACGCTGTCATATGGACTGTTTTCAGTACAGTATACACTAAGCGCTGTCATATGGACTGTTTTTATCACAGTATACGCAAAGCGCTGTCATAATGTCTGTTTTCAGCACAGTATACACTAAGCGCTGTCACATGGACTGTTTTCAATTCAGTATACACTAAGCGCTGTCATATTGACTGTTTTCAGTACAGTATACACTAAGCGCTGTCATATGGACTGTTCTTTTAGCACAGTATACACTAAGCGCTGTCATATTGACTGTTTTCAGCACGGTATACACAAAGCGCTGTCATATTGACTGTTTTCAGTACAGTATACCCTAAGCGCTGTCATATTGACTGTTTTCAGCACAGTATACACTAAGCGCTGTCATATTGACTGTTTTCAGCACAGTATACACTAAGCGCTGTCATATGGACTGTTTTCAGCACAGTATACACTAAGCGCTGTCATATGGACTGTTTTCAGTACAGTATACACAAAGCGCTGTCATATGTACTGTTTTCAGCACAGTATACACTAAGCGCTGTCATATGGACTGTTTTCAGTACAGTATACACTAAGCGCTGTCATATAGACTGTTTTCAGCACAGTATACACTAAGCGCTGTCATATGGACTGTTTTCAGTACAGTATACACTAAGCGCTGTCATATGGACTGTAGGGCACAATATTGATAGAGCGCCATTATATGTATAGTTTTGATACGGACTGTTTGTTTGTTATGTTTGACGTCCCACAGACAGTTTTCACTACTTGAGACAGATATTATAGCACTGTCACATTGCAGTATCACGCCATAGATATGTGGTATGATGCCACACCTAGTCACATTATCATGACACCGGGTCATCAGTCCTAGAACTTACCTGTATATATATGAGCTCCAAGCAGGAACTACCGGTACCATTTTAATGACGTTGGTGTGTCGTGGTCGATGATATGATCATGACAGACATCCCAACCCCTTGGCAACCGGGGACGGTAATATGGAGTGTGTACAGCAAGATATTGACAAAGTGCTCTCATGTATACTCTGTGCTTTATATATTTTTCTGGTCGTCATAGTGGTTGCGTCCAACTGGTAAATTGTGTCATGTTCAGGACTGAGATCGTTTCGATTTTAGTGAATGAGTTTAGGGGTCAGCACTGTGAAAGTGTGACTGACACTGCTTTGGTTAGCCCGTCAGCGGACCCTGTTGGTGTCTATTGAGACATCACAACATATCAACGTGACATCGTATATGTATTGGCATTGTCTTATAGCTTACTTGTGACTTTATCAGGGGTCAGCACTGTGAAAGTGTGACTGACACTGCTTTGGTTAGCCTGTCAGCGGACCCTGTTGGTGTCTATTGAGACATCACAACATATCAACGTGACATCGTATATGTATTGGCATTGTCTTATAGCTTACTTGTGACTTTATCAGGGGTCAGCACTGTGAAAGTGTGACTGACACTGCTTTGGTTAGCCCGTCAGCGGACCCTGTTGGTGTTTATTGAGACATCACAACATATCACCATGCCATCGTATATGTACTGGCATTGTCCTATAGATTACTTGTGACTTTATCAGAGGGTCCTAACTAGAGAACGTGCAGCTCAGCCAAGGAATCAATAGGGAAAACATGCTTGCCTTGTCCCATCAGATGGTGTTTGACGACAACGACACCTACTCCTTGTTCTATAACGGTCCATTCCAGATCCTTTTAAACTTTGCGCCCTTCATTACCTATTTGCCTTTCATCAACTGCTTACAGATAGCATTAGAAGTATATACGTTTGTTTTCTTTACACCTAAACCAGGTCAGCCAATGGTCACGTGATTTCCAGAGGAAGCGATTGGATACCTTCATAATGTGATTTAAATATGTGTATCGAATATGGATAGGTCTAATTGGGCTTAGATTTTCATATCGAAAAGGAAAGGAATACTGTTTTGGATGAATGAGTGACTTCTCCGAGATGTAATTTGCTTACCTTCTTTCAATTTTCCAACTGTCCACCATCTGAATCGTCCTAGGCAAGTTGTAATTAAGTATTTAAGTATTTAATAAAGGGATTAATATATACTTTAAAGCATTTTCAAAGTAAAACAGGACGTCAAAAGCAAGACTTTCTTTGATTGCTTTGGTTTAATATTTAAATCATTTAGGTACTCTGTCTACACGATATCATGCCGTAGTAAAGTGACATTAAACGGGGCCAGTCTATACTGGAACTACCCAAATGTGCTGAGCATCAAAGACAAGTGAGATATACCAGTACCATTTTCAACGGCTTTTGTATGTCGTGGCAGGGGATCGAACCCACTACCTCCCGGTTATAGGGCAGATGTTCTAACCATTTTTGTATGGATGTTGCGAGATATTGTCATTGCAACCGACCACAGTGGCCGAGTGGTTACAGCGTCCGCCTCGGGAGCGGAAGGTCATGGGTTCGGTCCCCGGCCGCGACATACCAAGTTGTGAAAATGGTACTGGTATAGCTCCCATGCTTGGTGCTCAGCTTAAAAGGGTAGTTGCAGGAATGGTTGACCCGGTGTCAGGATAATGTGACCGGTTGCTGTATCATGCCACATGTCTACGGCGTGATACTGTAGTGTGGCACCACTATATTTGTCTCAAGTAGACATTGTCGGTTGGACGTTAAACAAAAATCATCTTGTCATTGCGTGAGTCACTGTGTGCAGAGTCGTACATTTTTTGTTTGTTTGTTTGTTGGGTTGAACGTCCCACCGACAGTATTTCTGTCATCCCGAACGCAAAGCGGACACTCTACCATTGAGCTATGTTATTTGTTATTATTGATATCATGGTATTATCAAGTAAAGGTCATTTTTATCAAAACACAGTCTATATACAATGTGCATAAAGTTAGTTCCTTATTCCTTATTCCTTTTTCGAATAAGGAATAAGGAACTGGTTCCTTATTCCTTATTCAAACACAAATAAAGAACAAAAAGATAGGCAGATGCACATGACTTGTTGTTAAAATAAATGTGATCTATAGCATGTATTTAAGCATGAAAAATATTATTTAAGGGGTTCCAAGTGCATAAGAACCATTTTTATGAAGAAAATGCGAAAGTCGAATAAGGAATAAGGAACTGGTTCCTTATTCCTTATTCAAACGCGAATAAGGAACAGAAAAAGTAACAGATGCACATGACTTTATTTTAGCATAAATGTTATCTAAAGCATGTAATTAAGCATGAGAAATACAATATAAGAGGTTCCAAATGCTTTAAAACCATTTTTTATGAGAAAAAAAAATGCATAAGTCGAATAAGGAATAAGGAACTGGTTCCTTATTCCTTATTCAAATGCGAATAAGGAACAGTAAAATTGGCAGATGCATATGACTTTATTTTAGCATAAATATGATCTAAATAATATAATTAAGCATGAGAAATACTATATGAAAGGTTCCAAGTGCATAAAAACCATTTTTATGAAATTAAATGCATAAGTCGAATAAGGAATAAGGAACTGTAAAATTGGCAGATGCATATGAATTTATTTTACCATAAATATGATCTAAATAATATAATTAAGCATGGGAAATACAATATAAGAGGTTCCAAGTGCTTAAGACCATTTTTTTTTTTTATGAAAAAATGCATAAGTCGAATAAGGTATAAGAACTGGTATGCATTTTTTTCATAAAAAATGGTTTTAAAGCACTTGAACCTCTTATATTGTATTTCTCATGCTTAATTACATGCTTTAGATAGCATTTATGCTAAAATAAAGTCATGTGCATCTGCCAATTTTACTGTTCCTTATTCGCGTTTGAATAAGGAATAAAGAACCAGTTCCTTATTCCTTATTCGACTTATGCATTTTTTCATAAAAAAATTGTTCTTAAGCACTTGGAACCTCTTATATTGTATTTCTCATGCTTAATTATATTATTTAGATCATATTTATGGTAAAATAAATTCATATGCATCTGCCAATTTTACTGTTCCTTATTCGCGTTTGAATAAGGAATAAGGAACCAGTTCCTTATTCCTTATTCGACTTATGCATTTTTTCATAAAAAAATTGTTCTTAAGCACTTGGAACCTCTTATATTGTATTTCTCATGCTTAATTATATTATTTAGATCATATTTATGCTAAGATAAATTCATATGCATCTGCCAATTTTACTGTTCCTTATTCGCGTTTGAATAAGGAATAAGGAACCAGTTCCTTATTCGACTTATGCATTTTTTTCATAAAAAATGGTTTAAAAGCACTTGGAACCTCTTATATTGTATTTCTCATGCTTAATTATATTATTTAGATCATATTTATGCTAAAATAAAGTCATATGCATCTGCCAATTTTACTGGGTCTTATTTGCATTTGAATAAGGAATAAGGAACCAGTTCCTTATTCCTTATTCGACTTATGCATTTTTTTTCTTCATAAAAATGTTTTAAAGCACTTGGAACCTCTTATATTGTATTTCTCATGCTTAATTACATGCTTTAGATAACATTTATGCTAAAATAAAGTCATGTGCATCTGTTACTTTTTCTGTTCCTTATTCGCGTTTGAATAAGGAATAAGGAACCAGTTCCTTATTCCTTATTCGACTTTCGCATTTTCTTCATAAAAATGGTTCTTATGCACTTGGAACCTCTTATATAATATTTCTCATGCTTAAATACATGCTATAGATCACATTTATTTTAACAACAAGTCATGTGCATCTGCCACTTTTTTTGTTCTTTATTTCCTTATTCCTTATTCGAAAAAGGAATAAGGAATAAGGAACTAACTTTATGCAAATCTATATACATTGTAATTGTATATACCTTTATATGAAATATTCTGAAAATTTGTTGGTCAGAACTGTACAACACTTTTCTTTTGTTCGGTATGATTCTTAACAGAGAGTATTTGGTCAGCCCATCCCAGGATTATATCTGGACAGCAGATACCAAATGACATACTTGGTCATGGTCGGACACTCGCCCCGGCTTCCTACAGCATGCATGTTACATTCATACACGTTTTATTATTATGTCATTTAGTTGGAAATTTATCAATGAAGGGATTTCAAGAAGAATATTTAAAAAATATTGCATACAAGGTTGTCTGTGCCAAAGCTCATAAGGAAATCCATTTTGGGTTTAACGTATGCTTACTTCGTTCTTCTCCTTTCCCTATAGAAACGTTATGTCCAGTAACTAAATAGTAACTCACTTTAACTGAGTTCATTTCACCCCTTTACACATAATTGAGCTTATGTATGTTACATGTAGATCGTAGGTATCTGTTTTGAGCGGAATAATTTTCATTAACTTCATCTGAGTTTAATATGATCTTGTGTATAGGACTACTGACTTCTGCAACACATACGGTAGTGAGAAGCAAACAAGATTCATTCTATTCAATCTTTGTTCAGGAGAAGTACTATTTCTCAGAATTTAATCACCATAACCCATGACTGGATTCATCTGGTACTTTGTAGGAGTCACTTAAATTAACCCTTACTATGAATATTTAGTGTTTTTATGTATTTGCAGGGAGTTAGAGTCTTATCAACAGTATAACGTCAACATGTCAGTTCATGTGTTTCGGGGAACTGCGGGTAATAACGTATTATTGATACACCATCATCTTCTTTTATTGAAATGGCAAACAATCATTTTCTGATTATTATGGTCATATTTTAGACCTAACGGTCAAGGATTTCCTGTTTTTTTTATTT
>CM037778.1:8928712-8978712 GCA_021229015.1 Solen grandis
TTTTATTATTTTTTTCAGAAGATACAGTAGTTGGATACAAGGGAGTCCGGGTGAGATATTTGAGCTCATTTTGGCAATAGACCCCTTGGTTCTTTTACGTGCCCGGTGTATAGCACCGATACACGGGAGACATGTTCCTGGGTAAAACCAAGACTGAGTTCTCCGAGTTCCCATTGCAACCCAATTTTGCCGAGTGCCAGGCAAGGGTACATCTGGTTCCAATTTTATATGTCTTTGGTTTGACGCGGTCACCGGAAAAAAGTGTCCCGGCTAGGATTCGAAACCTAGACCTCCCAAACGCATAGCGAAAACTCTACTACTGAGAATTTTCTATATATAGAAATTGATAATAATCAATTGGTTATCCAATACAAAATATAAATATGTATGTTATTCAATTTCTTGAATCAGTTTTGTTACATTTATAATACATTACATGCTATAGCCCATAATTTATACGGAATTTGAAACCTTCGGTTCGTCATGGATCACCACAGGAGTGATTGATATTTAGCTTGGTGATATACAGTGTCTGCAACAGCTAAACGATATCATATCGACAGAGTTATGGCCCTTTGAAGCAGTTTAACTGAAGGACGGTCTTTGGTTTATCCATGTTACGCTTCTAAATCCTTTTCCGCCTTCTTATATACATATTCATTTCCATCATGAGCAAATAAAAAAGTTATTTTTATCTTTATGTAGCAATTCTCAATAAGATTTAAGCTACATTGTATGAAATGCAAGTGAATTATATTATTGCCTCACCAGACATGTTGATATTGTATCACTTCGAGATGACCATATCCGCTTAAAACAAAGAAATATCATCTAGTTATTACTCAGTATGACCTCTTAAGGATACTTTTCTGTGTAAGTTTTGCATGCACAGCGTAGAAAATCCTCTTTTTGAAGAATTCTGGAATGAAGAGGAACCAGTGAAACATTTTGTGAATATGTCTGATTTCGTTATTTTTCATATTTTTAAGGAATTGTTTACTCGGTATTCATAGACTGCATTTCTTGACCCAAAAAACGTAACTTAGTTATATCAGTATATGTGACCTTTAAGTTATGTAAAGTCTAACTATATATAATAACTCTAGAACTAAAAGGTACGTAATACCCCGAAACCTCTATGACCTTCGTGTACGGGAAGTGACAGTACGTAACGATATAGCCCTCACTTCTGTGAAGTGGGGTACAGTAACAGAATACAGTATATATTATATTGAAAAGAAGCTCAGCATCGTAACTTAACACATATTCACATAAGAAACTCATTTGGCACAGAACACGCATATGACCAGAGAGGATCAATGGTCTGCAGCAAAAAATGAAACCACATTCACTTCTATATCGCCGTAAAACTATCTTTTTTTGTCATAGCCGTGCACATCCATTAAATTCTCACAAACTTCGGTCATATTATAGAAGGTATAGTGTCTAACTTGGGCAGCTCTGTTTTCTACTGTGACAGTTGAGATGCATGGTGTTTCGACTTATCCTAGTTTCTTTCCATACTTCACCTTGGACCAATACTTAGCATCCGGGAAGATCATAGAAAAGTCTTGCCCAAAGAGGGGGGTCGAAAACGTGACTTTTTGATCAGTAGTCAATTTACACAGCCAATGGACTAAGTCAGCCTTGGAATGTGCTTGATTACCTTTAGCGATCTCCAGTTCTCTCAGCTGTGACACAAGACCGTTGTCCGTCACTGAATAGTTGCCACCGCTCGCCTGTGTGTCAACATAATGTTATCTTAATAACATGGTACATGATATCTGCCTGGGATACTAGACATGGAAATAAAGGCAATGTAATGGGACCCTAATGTACACTATGAGAAATTGAAAAATAAACAATGTGGTTATATTGTATGCTAAAAATGACATCTGTATGAAATATAAACAAAATATATCATCCGGTTTTGTGACATCTTTCTTATCTAAGCTAGGCCATAAAAAGGTATCTTAAGAAATAAGAAAAATTAAAATATATCATATCCTCTGTGCTATTCATTATCGTTATGGAACAATTGATAGTATTCGGCCATGCGTGTTAAAATTAATGATTGTTTCTACTCCAAATATTTGAAATTTGTAATAATTTGTTGCCTTACTCTACATATTTTTAAAACTGGTTTTACCATTTTCCTGCTTAGGATGCCTTATTATAAATATCGCTAAAATTTACATAATTGAGAGACTTATTTCAAAGTTTCCACAAAATTTCTGAAAAGTATATTGGTTTATCATGCCAAATTGTAAGGACATTTATCCATTAGTTTTGATTTATTTTTAGACTTTCAATATACTAGGTACCATATTGATATTAAACTTAGCATTATTTTATCCAAATACCTACACAAATTATAAACTTAAATTAAAACCTTTTTTTTTCTTTTTAAATCTGATATTAGTGATTAAGAAATAATGGTAACAGAGAATAACAGAAAGGAAAAAAATGACGCTACTGGGATTCAAACCCACAACCTCGAGTTTCAAAGCAGTTGACAGTAAATCGTCATAAAGTGTCACACTGAGATAAAAGGCTGTAGACAAGAGTGGCATGACATTACACCCTGTCACATTATCTTGACACTGGGCCAATTCTAGAACTACCCTTATGTTGATCACCAACACAAATGGAGTTTTACCAGTATCATATTTAAGACTTTGGATTGTCGCGGTCGAGATAAAAATCAACGACCTCCCGGTTTCGAGACAGGTACTCGCACCACTCGGCCACTTGGACAGGTGTAAAAATAGTGCTTCTGGGAGATAAAACGTTAACAGGAAGACAGTGGGTAAATGTACCTGGCTGGACATGAGTTTCTGTTGAACGTTCTTCACGTAGCTGTCCCCTTTCAGGTGCTTGACGTAGGCACAGTTGGGGAAGTATTTGGCATGTTCTTCAATGGGGTCGTCAGTTGACACCCATGATTTCAGTCCCCCGTCACACGTGAAACAGCGACACAGATCCTCCTTACCTGCATAAATGATAACAATAATTTTGATATTAAGAAACGAAAGCCATGGCAACCGTATTTTACAGGTCTTTATAGTGAGGTGGTCTGATTATCGAGTCAGACAGAAACACAGATAAAAAGGAGGGGTCATAAAGTGGTAGATATAATACGTGGTCTGATAATAGAGTCAAAGCAGGAAGCAAATAAGAGGAATGTGTCTTAATATACTGACGAGATAAAAAACGCCTCATCGAAATTTGGTGTTGTTTTCTTTACGATTCTATTCACCCAATTGTCCACTATATGTCTACTCATGCTTTCCTCGTGCAACCCGTGCATGTCAAACATGTGGTTTTATTGAGTGAATTTTACACAAGTATATGTGTTAGTCGATTTCCGGACTAACATCGGGTTTTGATAATGCCGAGGCTAAATTCGGAAAAGGGGGGGGGGGGTTAATGTTTTCGTCATGCTTGAATGTGGGCGAACGCAAGAACAAGTCGCTAGACGTTTTAACGTGTCTCTTTCGACAATTCCGCGTCTTGTTCGACGTGTTAGAGACACGGGAACGTTTGTTGATAGGCCACGTTCAGGTAGACCGCGTATAACGTCAGTACGACAAGACAATTATATACGTCAATGTCATTTGCGCGTGAAAGATTTGTGACGGCAGAATCTACGTCACGTGTAGTGGTAGGTAACCGTGGACGCCCAATAAGTCGACATAGAGTCAGAAATCGACTTAGAGAACGGGGAATTACCTGCCGTAGACCGTACCGCGGTCTAGTTCTGACGTTACGTCACCCTCAACAACGTTTAATTTTGGCCCGCAACCATCGCGGCCAGCATTGGCAGAACGTAGTGTTCAGTGATGAGCCGCGTTTCAACTTGTTGAACGCCGACGGACGTATCCGTGTCTGAATCACGAATAATGAAAAATTGTATACCGAGTTGGAATGAGACGTTTCTTTTTCTCTTCAATTTATGTTCTATATAACGAGGAGGTCTCTTTATCGAGTTCTATAAGATAATAGACAACAGGAATGGGTTCGAAAAGTGTTCAAAATAAAGAGGTGGCCTGATAAATCATTCAATCCTATGTTGGTCTCGAATGTGAGGCGGTCTGCTTATTTGATTGTTGAGTACAATAAAAGAAGAAAAATAAATGAGTTAAAATGCCCGAACAATGAGGTGGTCTGATTATCGAGTAATACAGTTAGGTGGTCTCATAATTGAGTCAAATAAAAGAACAGATAAGTTGACTGAGTTCTATAATGGCCTCGTTATCTGAGTGTTGAGTAAAAAAAAATAACAAACAATAAATGAGTTAAAGTGTCCGAATAATGAGGTGATCTGATTATCGAGGCAAATAAAAGAAAAAAAAATTAAGAACGGGGTCCCGAAATGGTCTTGTTAGTGGGCCGGTCTGATTACGGAGTTGAATAAAAGAACACATTAGAGGAATGGGCCCTGAAAAATGGCCTCAGTAGTAAGACATGACTTGTGTTTTAATAGATTTATAGACTTTAAAAAGGACAAAACGATTAAGCTATTCTATCAATTTGTAAAAATAAAAATCACCTGAACCTTGCACTTTGAATGATCAAAGGAAAGACTTGACTATGACTTGACTATTTGAGTTTACCGTCGCTTCGACAGTATTTCAGTCAGACCTCGAATGCACGGAGGCATCCGGGTAGAACCACCGACCTACCGCAAGCCAGCTGAAAGGCCTCCTCACATGAAAATCCGAATGGCCCTGTCGGGATTCGAACCCACGCGGTGAGGGGCTGAGTGAGTGTTAAAGTCAGCGACTTTACCCTTTCGGCCACGGTAGCCCCATCAAAGGAAAGGGTGCGATGATAATGACTTTTTAATAAGATGTTGTCATGACACTTTTCAATATATAAACGAATCTGGAGGTTATTAAAAAAGTGTTGATTCAGAATTTAATTTACTTTTGCACCGATTGGAAATCATTTTCACAACTAATATTTATTCCACCTTCATGGTTTCTGGGTTGCACCAGTACCTTACACCTTGAAAGGAAAAAAAACATCTCCCCAAGTTGGGATGGAACTCTCAAATATTTGGATCCGTATTCAATAAATAGTTCAATGAGACCACGGCGTTTACTATGTCGTAAGCCCAACCCGTCACATTAGGGTTGTGAGTGTGTAAGCGTTAATATTCATATAGATATGCAGAAAAAAAAAGTTCAGTCATGGGACTACAGTCAACTGGTGGTAATAATGAGATTGCCTGATTATATCGGGTCAAGTGAAGTAGATGTCCTGAAAAGCGAGGTGGTCTTTATATTAAGGTATTCTTTATAACTTTACTTGATATCCAGTGAGTCAAAGCTCAGCGAGAGGACAATAATCACTTATTTATCTTGGGCCTACCCGATGATGTGAAGATCATCAAGTAATATGTGTTAGCTTCATTCATGTATTTCATATAGAATGAAATGGAAGTGGAGGTGTACATGTATATCGGATAGGAATACAGCAAAACAATATTATCAGGTAAACACATTGAATTGCCAAAATGCATCTGGTGTATTTTTCCTATTGTTCTGAAATTCAGAAAAAAAAGTATAAAGCATGTATGATATTCCAGATATTCTTATAAAACAACAAAATGATAAAATGAAAAAAAAGAAAATGCAATTTAAAAAATAACTAGCTATCTAATATCGATATTTTAAATTATGTTCTTACATGGTACTTTCGTGAGGAGAAATATGACCGCAAAAATGAAATGAAACATTTGCAATTGTCGAAATGCATTACATATATTGATAAAAATCAACATTGAAATATATTTTGCTATGGTTCTGAATTTTGGGATCATGAAAACTAGAGATGTTTGAGATGATTTTTAAAAAAAAACTTTAATATTTTTTACTTAATTGCCCTGGAAAATGCGGTATATAAAACAATATATTATGTATTGGGGTTTAAATTGAATTACAAAACATTACGGAACGAATGATGTATCATTTCTGCTATGGAATTTCATTACAGCAACATATTATGTAACATTTCATGTATTTTTTTCTGATATGGTTCGGAAACATGGGGATAGACTACAGCAAAATATAGTGTAACGTTTATTGTATTGATTTTGCTATGGTTCTGAAATATGGGGAAAATTAACATTTAATAAAAATTAGTATTAACGTATTATTTCTGCTATGGTTATGAAATATAGGGATACATTAAAGATAAAATATTCAAGGGGTTATCCAAAAATACGTGGACTTTCTAAATATCTTTTTAACGTTAACGTTAATCATAATGAATTTTTTATCCTTATAAATTTTAAATGTATTCTCAAAACGTGTTTCAAACTAAAATGCGATACGGTAGTAAATAGCGTTTTTATGGTGCTATGAAAAAACTAAGCGGCGCAAACTAAAAATTAAAACCAAAATCAACTACATGTATACAGTTTAAACCATATTATTAATTATGAGAAATAAACAACTACCATAATAATGATTATGATCGTTTTGCAAGTTGCGGGGTAAACGGTTCGAGTCAGTGGCTGAATTGCTCAAGAGTACACAACAGATTCTTTCGGGCCTTGGCGGTACCTGATACGTCAATATGTATATATATATATTCTTTATTTACGTCTCATCTTTGTACAAAGACATATAATTGCACATATCATTAATACTTTATACAAGTACAAAGCCACTCAAAATGAGTTATAAGAGACACGAAACATAAAAAAATATAATCAATCAAATACACATGTATATATGTACACGATACAAAACTAGAAACATATGCTAATCCTAACTAAAAAACTCATTAAGATACTACTTTAAATAAGATTCTGAAAGACAAAAAAGTACACTACTGTGTTACATTAAAGAATGGATGTAAAAAATCGATTGTGTATGAGCACATGGCTAACTGTCACAAGCGGTAGTGATTATTTTGAAGTACAGTAAATAACGCGAGGCCATCTCATTGTTATATTTGACGTTTTTAATTTTGACAAAACAGGTGACGTTGACGTCGTACGACTATTTATAGACAAAGGGGTCTGACACGAAAGTTGGGTCATATTTCTATATATATAATACAAGGGGTATTATATATAGTGATATAAGACTCACTTTTCGTGCCAGACCTCTTTGTTTATAGACTGCGCCGAGAGCGCGATGATGTGTCACTGAAAAAACATAATCTGATGTATTATTTCTACTATGGTTCTGAATATGGGAATACGTTACAGCAAAAAAGTATATAACATTTAATTATCATTTCTGCTATGGTTATGAAATATGTTATACATTGGGAGAGAGACCCTTACAAAAGCTATTTTATCTGGGTCTGACAAGATGTCAAAACGTGTCTATATGATGTAAAGTGTTAGCCGATATGTCACTATGTAATGTATTATAAAGAATTAAAATGGGGTTGGAAAATACATACCAGTGAAAAATAGACCAGCGATGGCGAGAGCATTATGCTTGATTGTCACGTGACCCGGAAATGTGTTGAACGTGGCCAGCCTCGACTCCATTGTTTGATACTGCGGTGATCTGATCGCAAATGGGAGTTTGTTTTCGGTGTTGCTGTTAGAAGCGGAACCTTTAAAATTAATAACATATTATTACATATATCTATCTGGTACATTAATCAGCTTAATCAGTCAGGAGAATTTACAATTTTCATTTCAATTCAATTACAGTACGTTATTCAAGTAAAATAGTAAAATGGAATATATAGTTTAGACTGGTCTCTTAATGTCTCCCCACCCTAATAGCCATATTCCATATCTTGTCACTGGATGGTTATATTTCTATGAAATTTTCTCACTTTGAAGACATTCAAAAATAAAAATATTTCACCAAGAGTTTTTTCAAGTTTTATCTTATTTGGGGGAGATAATCCGCATATAAGTTACCATTGAAGCCTATGGAAAACATGTATTTTCTATGAATATGAAAAACTGAATTTGATTTATGAGAAAAACTCATGGTAGAAAGATCGATTTCCATGAAAAATATAAACTTTACCATAGGAAAATGGAGAAAATCACCTTTTTTTTAGTTTACAGGGGAGATAACTCATGGCAACAAAATAATCAAGGGGAGGTAATAAAAGAACTTTTGTCACTTATCAATACATGTCAATTTGCCCCTAAGATTAGCATTGTTTAACACTATAAAAGCTTATATACATGTGTATTGTTAAGTGATATGCATGGCTTTGAAGAAATTGATCACTTTTAGGATGGGAAGACCTGAAGTCGATTGGGAA
Organism: Solen grandis; assembly: GCA_021229015.1. Classification (NCBI taxonomy): domain Eukaryota; kingdom Metazoa; phylum Mollusca; class Bivalvia; order Adapedonta; family Solenidae; genus Solen; species Solen grandis. Next base: position 8,936,969 of record CM037778.1, read on the forward strand.
ACAAATTATAACTAATACTAATCCTGCTGGGCGGTTCCTGTGTTGGACCAGTATTTTGCGCCTAGGATTGTCATGAAAAGTCTTACCCTGACGAGATTATGGAATATCTTATTTCACACAACTGATCAATGAACAAAGAAGGGAAAATAGTATTAGATAGTTACACTAATCGAAATTAATGCAAATATGTATCACTGTACGTTTCAGCGTACGTGTACTATTGGTATATGGTATATAATATACTGACAAAATGTTATGCTTGTTTTTCAGATATTATGAGCGGACGTTTTATCGTCATAAACACACACACACACACACACGGGATTTTTTTAGTTATTTATAGAATACAATCATTCACTGGGAAACCAGTGACGCACATATAAGGCATTGTATTTCAATTGGAGTGACAGGTCATGGCTTGAATCCAACGCATACATCAACATTATAAATATTACTGGTTGGTTTCGACCATGATTGGTTGAAAAATGAAAGGGTATTCTTAACCTTTTTTCAAGTCTAAATATCGATACAACTCTTCCTTCTTTGCTGTTTTTATGTTAGTAATACCTGCTCTTGCATGAAGATATCTGTTTGCTTGATGGGTTTAACTGTATGATGATCTAATGAAGTACAGGATAAAGTCAAGTGTAGTGAAAGAAATCACATATGTATCTACAGAGATGTAAAATGCGGATATAAGCTGTAGATTTAATTAATTTGTAATCATTCTACTTATAATTTGGCCTGTTTTATACCCATTATACAATACAGAATTCTCATTTCTTCAAATGTAAAATGTTTACTTACGAAAAAAAAAAACAGTCTAGAAAAAGGTGTTCACTAACAACAAAACATTGAAGCGAGAACAAGTCGGAATAACAAATACATGTATATTAATATATACTAGCAACAGCAAAGATTCTATAAGCTCATGGTCTAAAGGAGGTATAACGGAAGTTCATTATCATTTTAAAATACATGTAGAAATACCTTGCTGAGCCGAATTGCTAGCTTGCTGTGTCGTGGCATTCTGAAATACAGTGTTGATATAAATACCGTAATACTTCATATTTAACAATTATATTTTTGAAAATCTTTGTCTTTTTGTAGTCATTACGACATTATACTTTCCCATGTTGTTTTAAAAAGAAGGTATTTCTAAACTAATTATATAATAAAATAATACGTGAAACAAAATCGCAATATTTCAATAATAACAAATGTTTCGTAGTAATTATATACCACATAACACACTCTTACTTGGCATTCAATAGTAATATATACATTTATAACCTAGCTAACATAATAAAGAAAAAATACAAAGTGCAAAAAAGACATATTATATGTTATATAAAACTATATATATTATTTTTATAATATACTACAAGCTATTTCAGTGTTTGTTTAACTTCCCACCTACAGTATTTCAATCATTTCTCATGTCTGCTTGAGACAGACAGAGTGCTGCCACACTGCAGTATCACGCGGTAGACATGTGGCATGATACCACACCCAGTCACATTATCCTGACACCGGGCCAACCAGTCCTGCAACTACCCTTATATGCTATTTCAGTGTTGAAGCCCCCCTATCCCCACCCTGACCTCACATTTACTAATGGCCCAATTTACTACAGCCAGTTTGAGCTGAATAATTACCTTTAACCGTTGAAGTTCCGACCGACCCAGTTTCCTCAGCAGAAAAGGGCACGTGGCCGCGTGCCTCACGTGCTCCGTGAGCGGATCATCTTCCGCGGCCCAGTCCTTCATCCCTATCCCGCATTGAAAACATCGGACAAGATCACCGCGACCTTGAAGCATAGTGGAATAGACTATTTTAAATCAAGATGACGTTTGACAAAGTTTTTTGTTACTGGCTAAATAATACATATATCAAATCTAAACTACCCGAAAATAAGTAAGTATGCTCTGGGATTCTATATTCAAAGGGGATCTATGCGTATATAGAGTCACTGGTATGAACTAAAATATTATACTGGCGACAAATAAATTTAAGCTGAATTATTTTGAGTTTGGGCACGAAAATCAATCTTATGTACGAGACATTGACGTCTGGAAGGTGTGAAAATAAGCTAATTACATGTACTTGTATTTTTTTTATAAGAAAATAGTATCCTTTTCAATGATGATACCAGATCATAACATAAGTAAAAAGACACAAAATTAACAAATCCATTTCACCAAATTTGAATTGAATGTTCTTACCAATTTTAATATTAATCAAGAACACCAGATCACAACCAAAACAAGAAGTATTTTTAAAAAGAGACACTTAGCGTTAAAACGACTGATTAAGTAATTAGAACACAGAATAAGACATTATATTAAAGGAGTAGCCTTGCTTCTCACTGCTTGACAATAAACTGCACACACTTAGTTATTGACATATAATTAAATGATCTTTTGTATTTCAGCTTAAATTTTATTATTACAGCTTAAAATAACAGTTCTACAATTAATGTTGCAAGATCAAAAGGAAAGCAACATATGAACATATGGTATAGAATTTACAAGCGCATGTAACTTTTTTCGATGAATTTCATCATAATTAGCCAACTGAAAGGAAACTACACTGACATTTTAACTGACAAGGGCTCACGAAGGTTACCTATATAATTTGGAAACAATCTGATCGCATTCGAAAACGTTCAGAACGTCATGAATATTAACTATCCAGTCCTTCATACAATAAAAAAAGCCATCTCGGGCTTCAATGCTTCCTCGTCCTTTCTTTGTCTTAAATAACTTATAATAACCTAACCTAAATAACTGTCAGAATGCTAATGCTGTTCAGTCATTTGTATCGGCGACCTTTTGACCCGTGAAATTATGGAAGTGCACAATCAATTACCGGCGAGTCTTTCCGATAATGGCTGACGCATTTCCTTAAACATCAATGACAAAATTTTGTTTCTTAAATATACTGGTGTCACCGGCCGTCTTGCGTTTGCACATTTACGCAACGCAGATATCGTTACTATATCTTTAATGTTTCAAAAAGTTAAAACGATTATTTGAAATTTGAGCCGAATACATCCTTAAGATCATAGATATACTTACCAGTGTAAAAGAAACCTGTATCCACCAAATTTTGTATCGAGGGTCTGTTATTCTTAGGCCATAAATGACTTGAGAAAGAATCCAGCCTGCTCACGGGGTCCGCGTGCATCACGTGCCGCGGCGGAGGGGAGTTCGCCTGGGGACAATCTAGCTCGTCGGGCCCATCTGTTGATAATATAGATCTATAGCGGGATTCCACACTACAGGCGAACTGTCCCGGAATGTTACTGCGATTCTTGACCAACGCGGCGGAAGCGGAAGGGGAAGTATCCTTCTCCGCAGATCCGCCAGTCGCTTGATAACATGGCGCCGTGACATATTGCAGAACTGACGTGTCAAAGTTGCTGGTGGCTGGCACGGGCGTGGTCACATGGTAGGAGCGTGGTGCTTCCGATCCTATTGATTTATAAAATCCATACAATGTGAATCAAGCATTCGGTTATTTTTAGATTTTTTTCTGTAAACGGAAATAACCGATACATAGTGCACAATTAGCTCGATACTTGGCGCCGAAATGTTGTTTATGACAATACTTACTCCTTTTATACGTGGCTTTTGCTCTGTATATAAATGTACGAGTTAAATATGTATTCGGTCCAACATTTGTCCCTTTGAATCTTGACATACAGTTGTATGTTGAAACACCGTAAGAAAATGTAGCGTGCATTATTTATATTCCCAGAAAAGTCGAAAGATTGTAATAGACATAATTTTTTTAACAGAACGAAAATCTTTAAAAAAAAAAAATACTGACGAATACACATAAAGATTACCTGACGGGACTGTTGTCCCGTTAATTTAATAATTACCAGCGAGCCTTTCAGAAATGTCGGACGCATTTTCGTAAACTCTCATTGCGAGGTTTTGTTTCTTAAATATATTGGTGTCACCGGTCGTTTTGTTCTAGTACATTTATACAGATATCGTTTTATAGCATTATTGCTTCAAAACGTCAAGATTTTTCATATCCAATATTTATTTGAAATTTGAGCCGAATACATCTTTAAACATTTCAGTTGTACGAGTTTATGCATTAACGGAATAAATAATTAAGTATTTCTTCCTAGAGAATGTTTTGCATTCTATTCTCCTTTTATTTAGCTAAGTCATATACGCACAAGAAATACTCAATATATGAATGTATTTATGATGAAGAATATATAATAATTACTAGTTTTGTTGTTGATGATGATGATGATGATGATGATGATGATGATGATTTTGTTGTTGATGATGATGTCAAAGGTGTTATTTATGCTTATAATTATGATAATGATAACATTGTTGTTGTTGTTTATAATTATGATGATGATGATGCTTTTGTTGTTGATGATGATATTGAAATTGTTGTTGATGCTTATAATTATGATAATGATAATAATGATGTTGTTATTGTTGTTGTTGATGATGATGATGATGATGATGATGATGATGATGATGATGATGACTAGAAAAATCCTTACTTCCATCTCTTATGGATACCTCCGAATTACTTCCAAAGTCTATGTGAATGTGTTCATTATTTGACTTCCATGGGATTTTGCAAACTCCTTGCTTTTCAAATGCAGATATCACATTTTTCAGTTTCTCCTCAGTAACAGTAAAACATCTCTGCTGGTACAGCCTGTCTTTCACCTGTCTCCTAAACACACTCTTCAAAAACACCAAGAAACAGTAATCATTCTCCACCAGGACGGGGCTCAGATCGTGCTTCACTATCAACAACTGTCCCTCCCTGGTGAACGCCTCTAGAAGATACGCATCATCCACGTCAGATATAAAAACTCCTGCCGTCACTTTAGACACGGCCTTGGTGGGTACAACAGGGTGCCACTCCACCACACTCTCGTTACATATCCAGCATACGAACTCCTTCTTCTCCCGGGTACATAGTTCCCGAATACTTTTGATCACGTTTTTATTAACGCTAGGCAGTTGGACCTTAAATGAAACCATCGTTGACGACGACTACGGTCGCACTTATTCATGATTCATATACACGGAACATAATGTACTGCGTCACTACCCACTATACATTCAAATGTGGGATCCCAGTCAGCCTAGATAAAATCAATGCGCTGACAGACGGCAGCCGGATTAACAGGGAAAAAGCCACATATACGCAAAACCTCCATACACTCTCCTGCAACTATAGTCGGTAGTAAAAAATCGAATTCGCACTCTGTTCCGGAATTAGGGTCATGAACCTGACTGTATGAACTTCAGAAATAGATCATTCCCTAGGACCCGATTTATATACACTATCTACTGTTACCTAAGTACAGAACTAAGGTACCTGATGTTTTAAATACTTGAATGTTTGTTTCGATTGCAAAGTTAAGAAATGCTCTGTGAGAAACCTAATTCGCTTTTATGCAAAATTACAGACAACAGACATTCGAAGCGCTACTTTTTTTTTCTTTTTACAGGAGTAGATCTTCAAGTATGTAAAATGGGTTGCTGTTCTGATTTATAATTGTCACGGAAAATGGATGTTTACGTAGCAAAATAACACGTTTACAAACAACAGCACATGAATAGCGGTTACGATTATGAATAAAATGTCTGCGTAACATATTCCATTCGTATTCGTTAATGCAGAATCACATTGCGTGGATCTGCACTAAGCGCGGAAAGATACAGTTAAACTTGTCATGGAAAATATGCAAATTAGCAGGGTCACACATGATTGCCATTAGTTGCATTTGTTGGGATTAACGTTTCAGACACTTGGAGACTATGTTTGTTTATTGGATTTAACGTCCCAATGACAGTATTTCAGTCATTTGAAGATGATGTCTAGCCGAGACAGATAAAATGCTGTCACATTGCAGAATCAAGCCGTAGACAAGTGGCATGATACCACACCCAGTCACATTATCCTGACGACGGGCCAACCAGTCCTAGAACTACCCTTATATGCTGAGCGCCAAGCAAGGGAACTATACCAATACCATTTTTTTAACAACTTTGGTATGTCGCGGGCGATGATCGAACCTACGAGCTCGATCCCAATTCCGAAGCGTACGCTTTAGCCAATCTCCCACCGGGACCGGTTGGAGAAGATGTCTACTTGAGACAGATGTAGTGTAGCCACACTGCAGTATCACGCCGTAGACATGTGGCATGATACCACACCCAGACACATTATCCTGACACCGGGCCAACCAGTCCTGGAACTACCCTTATATGCTGGGCGCAAAGCGAAGGAGCTATACCAGTACTATTTTTTACGACTTTGGTATGTCGCGGCCGGGGATCAAACTCACGACCTCCCGCTCCCGAGGCGGGCGCTCTAACCCCTCGACCATTGGAAACGGTTCCATTTATCATAATACGTGAGAAATATTCGAAATTAACGTCGAAATGCATGTGTGTGATGTTTATCCCCCCTACACACACAAATACATAATCACTATGATAATTCATATTCATACTTGATCAAAATAAAATCAGTTTCTTTTCATTTCAAAAACAGTTTCTATTATATATTTCTTTTATGATGTGCTTCTTTAAGTAAAATATCTAGACTGTAAAGGAGTTATAAAATTACAAAAGTGTACATTATATTATGGAAAAATGTCTTGACAAATCAAACTTGATATGACAAATATTCATTCGAAGGTTCACGGCTTTCACATAATAATAGACGTGGTAAATCAAAGCATAACCCTTTTCAAAGGGGGATAAGAATATATAAAAAAAAATCGAAATAATATGTCATCTTCCTTATTTTATTTTAGTGCACTTATTATTTTGAAATATGTTTTATTAACAGCGGTAGGAAGCGTGCTTTTAATGCAATCATCTTAGTCATTGTTTATGTAATATACTTACCATATTATTATTATTATACCTCATTTATATTGCACCTTTATCATAATATAAATATGTTAAAAATGCTCTAAAAGAAATGCGTATACATATGCAAATATGTGTTTAAAGGACATATATAATATCCCAATATGAATTAAGATTAAATGTTAAAAAACGTTTAAAAGTTAATAAAAACAAGATGGTCCTGAAATCGCTCAACAGGTAATATTCCCGTCATTTCCTATTATAACATAGTCGTACTGAATAAATATCAATGCAGAAGTACAGCAGAAGTACAGCAAAATAATGTGGGGTGGGGTCAATTTTGACCCTAGGGCCATGATTTGAACAAACTTTGTAGGGGTTCACCAAGTCATGTTACAATTAAACATCTTAACTCCGGGCCTTTGCTTTCTCACAAGATCTTTAAAGTAATTCCCTACATTAATCTTTGTAAAATCAAGTGACGCCTGGGGCGGAACCAATTTGATCCCATGGTCATAATTTCAAGAAACATGGTAGATGTCCACAAGGCGGTGTTACATACCAAAGAATTTTTAAAAAAAAATCTGCAGGCCTTGTGGTTTCTTATGTAAGTCTATGTAAAATCAGGTGACCCCCGGAGCGGGGTCATTATTGACCCCAGGCCTTTGATTTGAACAAAATTGGTAGAGAAAGAAAATACCACAGAAAAAAAAATATGACAAAGCGGCGGAATATTATATAGGACTAGGCCCCATAAGGATCATTCCAGTGAAGTTTGGTAAAAATCCGATCAGCGGTTTAGGAGGAGATGTTGTTTGAAGGAAAACTGTTTAAGACGGACAGACGCACGGACGAACGGACGCCTGACACAGTGTCATCCTTATAGCTCACTATGAGCACGTTGTGCTCAGGTGAGCTAAAATTGATATTGCGCTACCTTATAAACCTGTCAAAGAATTGAAATCCCAATTTTGCTTTTTTTATCTTTCGGGATCCCAGAATGTATATATATATATATAAATGATCTCACATGAGAACTTTGAACGGTTAAAGTACACGGGAAGTCGGTTAAGCGGCCTTCAGCAGTCTAAGTGCATGCATTTGCGTCGTGGTTGTAATGTGTAAGGTAATAGTTAGGCTTGACTATTTGAGTTCATATAACGACGTCCAGCTAATTACAGGTGGAAGAAGACCGCGAATGCACGGAGGCATCCGGGTAGAACCACCGACCTACCGCAAGCCAGCTGGAAGGCTTCCTCACATGAAAATCCGAATGACCCTGCCGGGATTCGAACCCACGCTGTGAGGGGCTGCTTAAGTCTGCGACTTAACCCTCTCGGCCACGGAGGCCCCGTAATAGTTAGAACATATTTAGTGAAATAATAATGATTAAAACGGGGCGAGCGAGCGCCTTCTTAACCTTTAAGATTTCACTTTTATGTTCTAACTCACTTAGGATAACCTATAATTTGGTATGACGACATGCTGTTAATAGGTAATCCGAATCAGCAGTCGTCCATGACTGTGTGATAAGCACTGCGGACACGTTCACTGATTGGTCGTCTGCTGAGCCATCAAACAATTAGGAAAAATAGGCAATTACAAAAAGTTTGCTACATTGCTAAAATGAAGCGATGTATGATTCTATATAAGTTATAAAAGTGTTCAGAAACATGATAATATCGTGTAAATAAATTGTTCATAAAACTCTTCAAGAATGGCCGTATGGCATTCTAAATTAACTTTGTGTACATTACCTTAACATTACTTTCGTTTTGCTCGACATATTGCGGTCGCACACGGATTTCAACGGAAATATTCGGCCATAACGCGTCAGCTTCTATTTTTAGCCCATAACCTAAACAGTGCAAACGGTGTAACTGTGCACAAGCGGCTAAATGTCAACAAAGCTTCTGTAAGTATTCTAAATCAAACACTATCGTTAATTTATCGCCTTTTCTTCTTTTGTTATTCTTATATGCGTGTTTTGTGATAATTTGTTTAGATTGTTTACACATAATAATTGAAACACGAAAGGTTACGTATTTATAGATTATAGTGCTTTGTGGAAGACGGCTGTACAATTACAAATTTCAGAACAGCTGTTATTATAATTACATTTATAATGCACATTTAGGACGATTCATTTCAGCTAATCATATCAATGAGCCGCTCGGCGCGACATGATTTTTTTGCACTGGTTCGTTGTCTCGCTTAAATTCTATAGGGCGGCACGGGATATCAACAAACCGAAAGTAGAACGACAGGGTACACACATGTTAGCTACTTTTCAACCGATGTCGTTCGTACGTAAAGAGATTATTTTAAGGCAATAAAACATGCTAAGTAATTTGTATAAAGTTATACAATATGTATATGAGTCATTTAAAAATACTTTGCTAACAGAAAGAGCAGCTCGAGATCATCAAGCACCAGGGAGGGGGAGCGGTGTGGGAAGGGGAAGATGTGCTGGAAAAAAAAGTGATTCAAACAGGCCCGTATCAAGCGTGGAGGGGGGGGGCGAGGGGGCCTTGCCCCCAGCCGCCCTGGTCATACATTTTTCAAGGCTATAAAATCCATTGATTACATCATAGTAGTGTTGTCTTGAGGAAATCCCCATCGTGGGCCCCGGTACTGAACCATACCAGCCAGAATCCTATTGTTTTATGGCCCCCTGCTGTTAATGTGTAGGAAATCCGAATCGGCAGTCGTCCATGACTGTGTGATAAGCATGTTTTTAGGGTACTGCGGACACGTTCACTGATTGAGAGAAATTTACATGTCGTCTGTCGAGTGATCTAACAATTGGGAACATAGGCAATTACCAAAAGTTTGTATCATTTACAACTATAAACTATTTGAAAGGATTTAATTGTATTTATTTATTTTTGCTGTAACAAACTGCAGAGTATATGCATACCTATACATATCAAATTAAATGGGTTGTGTTTCTAAATGTCATCAGCTTTACAATTTTTACATAACCTTTTAAGTATTATTTTTATGAAACTAACTCCTCTAAATATTTTTCCTGAGAGGAATAAATACAAGTAGAGGGCCGATATATCATCATGTTAACTTTTTAATATTTATGAATATAATAATCTACATGTATGTGTATTCATTGTCTCTTAATATAGAGACCCTGGTGTATTTTAAATATATAAAATCACGAATATGAAATGAAAGAATTTGAAATTTTCAATCTGCCGTATTTTGGAACAATCCATATTTTGGGACAATGTATATGTAGATAATGCATGATCACTAATTCAAATCAAATCCAGGTAATCAGTCATTGAGCAATGTTACTGATAAGTCGATGAATACGAAATACGAATGCACAGAAAACACAATTTATGTGTGAAATAAAACGGATATTAAATATTTTATATTAAATATTAACATCTTTTATTACTGAATATTGTTTATTTTGTCACTGATTTAACATTTAGAAAAAAAAATGTACCAAAAATCGACACGCAGAAGGGGCCCAAACCTTCTGCAACCGCTCGACCCTAAAACGTAGGTTAAAGTGATTTTTCTTTTCCTAATGTTGAGACTAAAACTGATGACTATTCAAAACATTCACTAATTGACAGTGTACACAAGTCACTGTTTTTTGTTGCTTTTTTGTTGTTGTTGTGTGTGTGTTTTTTGTTGTTGTTGTTGTTGTCACAGGGGTTTGGCACGAAAAGGGGGGGGGGGGCCATAAAATCACTATATATATAGTGATTTTATGCCCCCCCCCCTTTCGTGCCAAACCCCTGTGGCTGTTGTTGTTGTTGTTTTTTGTTTTTTTTTGGGGGGGGGGGTCCAAAAAGCACTTATTAATTTTTTTATGCCAGTCTGCCCCCCGCCTTTACTACCGTCATTTTTTTAATACAACTGTAGTCAAATACTATTGCACAGTAGTTATTATAAAACATGGCTTTGCGAAGGTAAAATATAAGATTATATCGCTCAAGGCTCGGTCCCACTTGACATTTTTTGCCTAGGGGATGTACTCCCGATGGAAATTGATGAGCCTCGGAAGGCGTCGGGAACAGGTTCCCTTGTGTCTCGCGGAAGCTTCGAAAGCGTTGCGAGTCATGTGGAGTCATCGGGAGGCCTCGGGAGAACTTCATTGCTTGCATTGAAATTTTTCCCTATATTTTCTCGAAGTTTCATCGGGAAAAACAGGCCGGGGAAACATACGCATAGCTTCCCGGAAGCTCCTGGGAAGCATTCACGGAGCTTCCGCGAAATATCTTTTTCCTCCGAGGAACCCCCTGGGCTTCGGTGATGTCTCGAAGGTTCGGCGACCTTTCTGTGACACATTCCAGATCTTGTGATAGAATCTCAGAATATTCGCAAAAAAAAAAAAAAATCGGCAAGCGCACTCTAAAAATTGTTGCTTTTTTTGTCAACTTTAGACTGAGATGGTCAAAAAGGCCATGGAACATTGCTGGGGGCATCCTCATAAACCCCCGAAAGTCTACCCTTGATTTTGTCCATCACCAAATTCTCATAATCTCCATAATCTTCCCGAGGCATCTAGGATGGTTCGATACATCCCCTAATATACGGGGATATTCCCCTAATGATGTTTCAAATTCGGTGAAGCTCCGGGGCACCTTCAACGATCATCGGAAAAATTTCACGAGCACCGGGAACCATCCCCGATAATACAAGGCCATTGTACCATAACCGAAACATCAGTGAACATTTCAACAGACCAATCCCGAAACTTCTCATGGAAATGCTCCGTCTTTTTGGCTGAAACATCTGATGCTATCGGGAGAAAATTTGTGTATTCCCACATGGCCGATGATTTTTCTCCAGTGGGACCTAGGCATTAGATCTTCAATTAAAACAACAACAACAACAACAACAACATAAAAAAACCTTCACTTTCATCCCCAGATACCCTTCAGAATGCATCTCCGTCACACTAAAAACCCTTTTTTTTTCCCAGGGGGACCCCCCTAGCACTCACATCATATTCAGACTTTGGCCCCTTTGGAAAAATTCTGGATTTGGGCCTGTCAAACACAGAGAAATGAAAGGTGGGTATTGATTGAACTCACAATTGCTAATAATTCCCATCTCAATAGGTTAAGTCAAGTTAGCTCTCAACTTAAATAATTTTCAGGAAGAAAACATGCAGTATTTAACATAGTTAATTACTTGCAATGCCAATAATTTTAATTTAGTTAATTTACCATGGTTTCCCATAGCCAAAAACTGACATTATTTTCCCAAATTACTATATGCACCTTTTACCTCCCAGTGAAACATTTTTTTCATGGAACTTGAATGAAATATGTTTTTTCCAATAAGGCGAAAAAAAGGTGGTTTGTTTCCACTAAGAACACCAAAAAAATAGGGTCGGTAGGTTGGCTGAACTGTTTTTTTTGTTACTTTTTTCCATTTTTACCTTATTTTTTTAAAGGAAAAAGCGAAAAACATTGTTTTCCAACCGTAATAGCCCAAAAACAACAAAAAAGTCCAGGGTCAGTAAAAAAAAATAGGGTCGGTCGAGTTAGTGGAAACAACTAACTTTCTTTATTACGCCTAATTTAAATGCCTAATTTAAATGTTGATAATGAAACAATAATTTACATATATATACAAATCTCTATTTGCAATACCATCATGATAAAGATTCAAAACTCTTTCTCAATCATCAGTTCAAGGGATGCATTTTTAATCGTGGTCATAGATGATATTTATAAATTTCGTAAACTTGTTTACAGAATGATGTTGCAAACAAGATAGAGGCAGAGGTAAGAAACAAACTCTATCATGCGCTAGATCACCAGCCAGGTATTATGCTTGATGTCATGAGGCCCGTCCAGCAACAGCTTGGGGATATCACCCACATACTTGGGGTTATTATCCAGACTGGTGTACATGTAGTCACTGCTGGGAGATGCTGACACGGGTGGAACAAGTATGCTGTCAGATGGAAAATTGTGTCTCAAGGCAGGCAGTAAGTACAAATAAATATTATATAGATCAGAAATTGTTTTATGTTGTTTTAAGATCCAGATCACCCTAGCCCTTTGCTCATAAAAAATGGTTTTGAAACTGCATACCTGTTTTTAGAAAAGACAAACCATACGTCAAGGTTTAAATTGACATCTCATACATGTATTACATGGAGAAAATATGATTCAAAGACTATTTATTTGGAGGGGCAGCCATGACTGATTTGCTTTGTTGTTGACTTACTTAAACTAGACCCTTCCCCCACACACATTCGGTTCAAGTATCTTTCTTGCTATTTAAGACTTTCCTTGTCGTACATTTTTAAATTTGTGCTGTTAAGCAGAAATGGTCTTCTACCTGTTCTGAACTGTACATCTACATTTATTACAAATATATATATTAATAAGAAAAAGAAAATCATCCCTCATCAATGTACAAACAATGTAAATAAAATTATAAGTACATGTATTTAAAAAAACTTTTGCAGGTATTAAGTAGGCTTTAGGGATATGTTTATATTTCTTAAGCCTTTTAGAATGGATTCTATTTTACCTTCAGTTTCCCATAAGACGAGATTTTTTTCAAATCTTCTCAAAGCCTATATCTATAATTTTCAATAATAAAGCTTTGCAGCATTGACTTATATCTTTTGTTTCTCATAATAATCTTTGATTTACAGAATTTTGATCTGCTCATCCTACATGGAGGTGTTCTTACCCTGGCCAAAGAAAACAAACGAGATGTCCACTTGTTTGAAGATGGGGAAGGCTAACCGGCAGCAAGTGTACTGACAGTTTATTTTATGGATATACAGCTGTTTGGTAATTAAGCTGTTTGGGTGCCGGAAACAAGAGAGTGATTCCTTATTGTGTCTGGCAAATAAGAGACAAATTTCCAGATTCATGTGGACAGTGTCGAGGATTTGTCCCATGTAGATTTGCATAAATATTATATCTTATTTATTTTTAAGGTATTTGAGTGGTATCTTTATTTCCAGAATGGTCATATCACACACTTATGCTAAAAAATTGCATGTTGTTAATTTAACTGTCTTAACAGCAGTATTTCAGCCTTATAGTGATGCCCAGCTAATTACATGTGGTGGAAAACCATACATTGCACAAGGGCAGTTGTGGTACCTTATTGCTGACCTGCAGCAAGCCAGCTGAAATGCTTCAAAACACGATACATCCAAACCTTGATGGGACTTGAACCCATAGCAGTGACTTTACCTAACAGCTATGGAAATCCCTTAAAACAGTTCAGCATGGGTAATAGTTTTCAGGAATATTCCTGAATTTCAGGACATTCTTCTTATTCTATACAAAACTACAAGGCTATAAATTAAAAAAAAATATTAAAAATAAATATGTGCTGTCGAAAGATGCACAAAATGAAAGTGTGAGGAGACTCAATTAATAAAAAGGACTATAAACTTTTTCTTCTTTAATATTATATTGGTTATTGTGTGGACATCACTGTAGCTAACAGACAGACAGAAAGTTGGACAAACAGATGTTCAACGGAGTGGAAACAAGGAGCAATATTCTCTTGATATTTTTAGCTCACCTGAGCACAACGTGCTCAAGGTGAGCTTTTGTGATGGCCCTTCGTCCGTCGTGCGTCATCAACAATTTGGCTTGTTAACACTCTAGAGGCCATATTTTTAGGCCAATCTTCATGAAACTTGGTCAGAATGTTTGTCTCCACAAAATCTTGGACAAGTTCGAAATTGGGTCATGTGGGGTCAAAAAGTAGGTCACGAGGTCAAATTTTATAAAAACCTTGTTAATACTCTAGAGGCCACATTTTTGGCCCAATCTTCATGAAACCTGGTCAGAACGTTTTTCTCCATGAAATCTTGGACAAGCTCGAAATTGTGTCATGTGGGGTTAAAAAGTAGGTCATGAGGTCAAATCTTAGAAAAACCTTGTTAACACTCTAGAGACCACATTTTTGGCCCAATTTTCATGAAACATGGTCAGAATGTTTGTCTCCATAAAATCTTGGACAAGTTCGAATTTGGTAATGTGGGGTCAAAAAGTAGGTCAGAAGGTCAAATCTTATGAAAACCTTATTAACACTCTAGAGGCCACATTTTTGGTCAAATCTTCATTAAACTGGGTCAGAATGTTTGTTTCCATAACATCTTGGTCAAGTTTGAATTAGGGTCATGTGGGGTCAAAAAGTAGGTCACAAGGTCAAATCGAATAAAAACTTTATCAACACTCTAGAGGCCACATTTTTGGCCAAATCTTCATGAAACGTTGTTTGAATGTCTGTTTCCATAATATCTTGGACAAACTTAAATTTGGGTCATGTGGGGTCAAAAAGTAGGTCAATATGAAAAATCCAACATATACTACTCAAAGTTTGCTTAGCACCATCCGCTATTTTCCCGTAGCATTTCATGCTTAGACAAGCGACTTTAAAGGCATGCTACATTAAATTTTACAATAAAACAAATCTTGCTTTTATGCAGAAGTATTGTTTATGTACCAAACTTACTACCAGTTACAAAAAATAAGCCTTTCGGATCCTCAATACTGGGAATTAATCATAATTAGAAAGTGCGAAATTTTGAGAAAAGACCTTAAAATTTAAAGTCAGCTAAATTCAGAACTTTGATCTTCAAATATTCCTGTTTTCTAAATGGAATACTTTTAAGGATATTTGTGACGATGTTGGCCTGTTCATGGTCATTTTTTTCTGTATTGATCACAAGATTTAACTTCAATTTATAAAATGTCATTTCTTGCAAAAAACACACTTTTGTGAATTTGCCAACTAATGACAGGAATTGGCTAAATCGTTGTAACTCATTTTTGAGTCTCTTTTCTATCATTTTGACAAAAGCTATGCGTAAAAATGATGGTCAGCTAACGCTTTCCTTTCAGGTACATAGCATTACATTACGTGTTTTCATGTGACTCTATGGGAAAATAGCCGGTGGTGCTTAGCAAACTTTGAGTAGTATATGTTGCTCATTTATATTCAGGTGAGCGATTCAGGGCCATTATGGCCCTCTTGTTTTTTTGTTGTATAGATGGCCATATTCAATTGTTACGGAATGAAGTCTTTTTTTCTCTTTTGTTCTGTTTACAGTTACCTGGCCTCTATTACTTTAGCAAAGCCCAGATAGAAAGGACCTTATGACCTCAAAACTAATTGGGATTGTCTTCTGGCCATGGGAGATGTCCCTTCCAAGCTTCACAAACCTAGACTTAAATCACTAGTGTTTTAAGAAATATGGCGATATTATAAGTTTTTTTAAATAATTTTTATAATGCAGTATTCCCCTTACTTCTGAATAAATATAAGTACCAATAATAATTGTGCTATTTTCATCTACAAACTGTATCCTGACTGACAAAATATTTTTCATGATAACCTGAGGTTTTTGATGTTTTTTTTATTCTTTAAGGTAGTCCATCCATCTTTAATTGAGATCGTGTTCCATCAATGTTAGTGGTAAATGCAAGCCTCAATAGAGTATGAGCAAAAGAGCCCACAACTCCCGATTCAGTAGAGGCTTGCATCTGCATTAATTTTTAAGCATCTTAAGGACCATGATTATGATTTATTGATATTGATAAATGGATTACCAAGGAGCCTTCGCGGCCAAGAGGGTAAAGTCGCTGATTTTAACACTCACTCAGCCCCTCACCACGTGGGTTCGAATCCCAGCAAGGTAATTCAGATTTTCATGTGAGGCAGCCTTCCAGCTGGCTTGCGGTAGGTCGATGGTTCTACCCAGATGCATCTGTGCATTCGGGGTCTTCCTCCACCTGTTATTAGCTCGACGTCGCTTTACGAATGAAATATTGTTGAAGCGACGGTTAACTCAAATAGTCATTACACCAAATCTAAATACAGATATGTGAATTTTCAACTTCAACTTCAAGTATGCACTAAAATTATAGCAACAATAAAGTTTTCAGCTTAAATTAATTAGAAAACATTGAAGGTTTTTATTCACACTGTATAATCATTAAAGAATGTGATAGAATATTTCTTTTTACATACATACAATGAATAAAAAGTGCTTTATTTTGTATACTTAAATATGTTGATATTCTTATTTAATTTAAATGTCACTTAAAAATATAAAAATATTATGTGTGAGAGCAGGAATGACCTAGTAGTAGATCAATCTCCATATGTGTCCTTTTATATTTATGATTTTTAAAGCCAAAGCCATCTATTTATTCAACCTTTTAGCTCACCTGAGCATTTGTGTTCAGGGTGAGCTTTTGTGATCGCCTTTTGTCCATCGTGCGTCGTCCGCCGTCAACAATTGCTTGTGAACACTCTAGAGGCCAAAGCTTTGGCCCAATCTTCATGAAACTTGGTCAGGATGCTTGTCTACATGATATCTCAGATGAGTTTGAAATTGGGTCACGTTGGGTCAAAAACTAGGTCACCAGGTCAAATCTTAGAAAAACCTTGTGAACACTCTACAGGCCACAGTTATTGCCCAATCTTCATGAAACATGGTCAGGATACTTGTCTACATAATATCTCAGATGAGTTTGAAATTGGGTCATGTTGGGTCAAAAACTAGGTCACCAGGTCAAATCTTAGAAAAACCTTGTGAACACTCTACAGGCCACAGTTTTGGCCCAATCTCCATAAAACTTGGTCAGGATGTTTTTCTACATGATATCTCAAATGAGTTCGAAATTGGGTCATGTGGGGTCAAAAACTAGGCCACCAGGTTAAATCTTAGAAAAACTTAAGGACAGTTTTGGCCCAATCTCATAATTGTCGGATGTTTTCTACAGATACTTATGAGTTTGAAATTGGGTCACATGGGGTCAAAAACTAGGTCACCAGGTCAAGTCTTAGAAAAACCTTGTGAACACTTTAGAGGCCACAGTTTTAGCTAACCTTAATGTAACTTGGTCAGAATGTTTTTTAAAAATTAAAAGGGCCGGGGGGAAATTTTAAAAATTGTGAACACCCTAGAGACCTACATTTTTGTCCCAGTCTTCATTTATCTTGATATGAATGATGTCTGCATGGATTCCCAGTTGAGTGCAAATTCAGGTAGGATCAAAATCTAGGTCACTGAGTCAGATGCTAGAAAAACACTTTAGATGCTAGATTTTTTTGTAACTATGCCTAACACAGCAATCTTACTCAGGTGAGCGACACAGGGCCATCTTGGCCCTCTTGTATCTCCATTGTTATTATATTCTTGTACAAAGCAGATTCACATGTGAGTATATTATGTGTGTCTCTGTATCTGTTTTATAGACTGTCAAACCTGTGAACAAAGGCAACTAAAATTTCCTTTTACCTGGAATTTACTTTAATTCGGATGTTAACCCTTTCCCTCATAGAGGAAACCATAAAAAGACCTATGCGAACAGCATAAAACCAGATCAGCCTGCGAGTGATCAGGTTTTATGTTGTTCGCTGCTCCTCAGTGGTCTGGAAATTAGGACTTTATAATTAAATTTGGTAAGGTTTAACTGTGGTTTTCTGCAGATCAGGCTTTATGTGGTACCTATTGAGTGCGTCAAAATTAGTCTATATGAGGGAAAGGGTTAAATTACCTTATTCAGTGCAGGGGATTCAGACACTTGCATTTATTGAAATTATTCACAAAATGGCTGTGATTCAGAGGTGATGGTTATTATTAGTGATTGTACTATTTTCCTAGTTGCTGTCTATATACCTGAAATCCATTATCATAACTGCTTAAAAAATGAGACCCCAAGTTTGTAAATGTTTAATAATAAGTTTTCTTCCATACTCTATATATAAATAAAAACATTCTCCTCTGAAACCAGTTGCCATAATTTATTTTATTTTGCATAAATAATGACCATAATTGCTAATTACCATTCATGCATTTATCAATATTTTGCTCCAAGTGGGGTCAGGGTCTCTTAATACATGTACTAGTGTCATGCAACTCTTGGTGGGAGGCAGCATGCCAACCCTGGGGAATTTGACATTTGTCAATATTCCCAGAGTGGGAGCTGCTTTGCCTGGATCTTATTTCTAAACTTTGGCTAAAGTCTTTTAACTGAGACCATTTTGTCTGTCAATTTCCCACCTGTCAGGAACAGCCTCCTGTCAAAAGTCCCATGTATGCTCACCGCCCACCCCCTAGGGCAAAATATTGATAGGTGCATATACAATATTAGACTCTGTTTGAGATAGTTTCCTAAATAATTTATCTTCTAAAACAACTGATTTGAATTTTATTTTATTTTGAATAACTGAATTCACTGAAGATCCTTAACAATAATAATGCTTAAACAAAAGTGATATCATGAAAAAATGAAAAATAAGGCCCTAGGCTGTGGAGATTTTTATTATACATTTAATCGGACACTTCATAAATACATATTATTTATCCAAATTGATTACCTCAAAGATTATCTAACCAGGATGATCATCTCCTTAGTTTAACTTTTTCTGAATAAAAACTTGATACAGGCAAACAATATAACACCACCAGCTAATGTATATACTTTAAAAATTGGGTATACTTAAAAATAACTTTATAATGTTAGCTCATAGCTAAGAAGAAATGTCATGATGTTAATTTGAAAGAAAAAAAGTTTCCATGTTGAGATGTCTGGTCAGTGTTTCACATCTCAAATTGAGATTTTTGAAAAAAAAATCAGAGAATTTCTGACACTACAGTTTTGAAAATTTGGAAAAAAATTAAAGAATGTCCCCTTATGGAGCTCTCACACTCTGCCGTGTAGGCCTACTGTCCACCTGCCGGGCTATTAAAAAAAAACAGAGTCCAGAACGTTGGGTTTTGAGCGAACTTGTCCCCGGCCGCAAAAAAAAGTCATATTAAATTAATCTTTTCACCGTTTCGTTGCCATCTTCTGACCATTCTCACCGAGCGCATACCGGGTGTTGAACGTGCTTCTACCGTCTTCACCCCCTTTTTTAAAATTTTGGCTGTTTCCATACCAGGCCCATACCGGGTCTCGAACGTGTGCACCGGGTTTGTAGCAGCCAGCTACCAGTCACTTAGCGTCCCCTCACCGCTCGGAGCGTCCTGTGAGCGAGTCCCCGGACTGCTGACATCATGACACGACTGCCATAAATACCCCGATTTGAACGGCAACGGTCAGTCCGCTCTCCATTTTTCTTCAAGGAAACTCCACGACACTTCTCCTCATCTTTTGATCACATATTTACTGCATTATGCCACTCAAGAAGGGTAAGCCTAGGGACAATGTGGTCATTGATGTCCAGGTCCAACTCATCACGCTCACGCTGGGCAGTAGCCAACATGTACATGAGTCTGACCCTGTCAGGACAATCCATGGTCAGTTGGTCACCGACTCATACGACCATGTACACAAGAAAAAGTAAAGCTCATCTGACGAAACCCCTCTATATATACCCAATAATTAGTGACAAACGGTGGCACACGGTGACAAAAGTAAATTTGTTGGTAATGGCATGTTCATATGACGCTACTGTGAAGGTAAGGACACGTTATGGACCCGTTATAGGACGTTATGGGAATGTCAAGGCGTTAACAGGATGTTACCCATGTGTTAGGGAGGCGGCGCCGTCAGAATCAGGTGGTACCGCTTTGGAAACACCCGTTGGCAGTCCGGTATGAACACTGTAATGAGGACGGTATGAATACGTTATGAAGACGGTGGCACGGTATCAACACGTTCATGACACGTTCACAACCAAGATTTCAAGATTTTATTTAGAAACATTGCAAAGTCTCACATATATGTGAGAAACATAAGCATTACATACTATATACAAACTTGAATATCACGTGGTACAATGGAAAACGGCTAAGTTTCTTCGTAGTTTACAGAGAGAGAGAGAGAGAGAGAGAGAGAGAGAGAGAGAGATTCTTGCATATACATTTTAAATATTTACATAAAAATGAGTAACCTTATCTTGTTTTACAATATGAATCATATACAATTTTTTTTTTTTACATTACTATTCATTTGTTTCAGCAATACCTTTGATCATAATATCGTGTCTTTAATTTGACTTATAATAGACGTCATATCAGTGTGAAAAAAATGGGTAACCGTATGACTCATGTCTCGTGTCATCAAGGAATCTCGAGTTATATGATATAAATAAGGAATTTTACAAAGCATTTAAGTGAACAAGGGATACGAGCTTGCTTGTACATATGGTTTGGTTTCTTCTATAGCATTGTTTGCCATGTTACGTATATCATGACAACATTCCTATAGGGTTTTTTGACCAGCCAGTAAAACATCTGATATTGATAAGGAAATCACAGTAAGTATGCTATTTTGTTTACCGTTGCAGACGGTGGATTTTTTTTTGCCCATTCATCACCGTTCTGTAACGGTTTATGAGCGTGTTGTGAACGTGTTCATACAGTGTGACCATTTTCATAACGTATTCATACCGTCCTCATACCGTTCAACACTGTCCTCTTGCCGCTTACTTGTGGCCGGTGCCAGCCGGCCAAAGTTTTGAACATGCCCAAAACTTTCGCCGGGTCCCACCGGGTGTAAATAAGCGCCAATGCCCTATTAACGTGTTGCCAGCTTTGATAACAAACCACCGTGTGCCCTCGCCGTTCTCCACCGTCCGCAGACATTTTCGCGCACGGTGGCACACGGTAGGCCTACACGGCAGAGTGTGAGAGTCACATTAACAAACCTAATGAAAATATTATTAATATAAATTGTTTTCTTATTATGTCAGTAAGCAGGGGAGCTCTAGGTCATCTTATCTTCTGAGAAAAATCCATATTTGACAGGTTCTGCAAGAAGCAAGTCTTGATTCTTGCATCCTAGATGTTACATGACGTGAGAACACTGGTTTCTGATTTTTCAGAGGAACAGCATAAGTCATGTTTGGAGAAGTTACACAAATGGGAACCACCCGAGATGAATATCCAGTTGATATTGGCTCACCACCTGTTCAAGCCCTACTTTGGAGTGGTCGTTTTGTCAGACAAGTTCTGTGGGTACAAGGAAGGTTCTGCCTCATGCCCTTACTGCCGCAGGAAAGATGAGAATGTTCCTCTGGGTAACACAATGTTTGGTAAGTCTGCGTTATGCTTCTATATATAAGTGAGACTTTGGTTGTTGATAGATCCATCTTTTTGGACCATCAGTATACCTTATGGTACAAGGAGCTAATAGGATACTTTCTTTCATGGAAGTCTACAGATGACCCTCTAGCTATTAGAGCTGGAGAGTGATCATTTAAAAGTTGTCGTGTTTGACTTGATTTTTATAATGTTCCAGATACAGTGGTTTTAAGCAGACTTATTGCTGCTCAGATGTGAGGTTTCGCAGCTTGAATACAGGAACACAAATTCAGTTAAGGTTACATTAGGGCTGCAGATTACATTTATTAATTGATCACTAGCTGCTGAATCAAATACACTCAGAGGAATTTCTAAACGTCCATATTTCAGAATTTCGAAGAAATTGGTTTATGTATAATTCATTTGAGATAATGAAGTATAATACAGTAAAACCTCTCCAGAGCAACATTTGACGGAGACACAGAAATATGTTGTTATAGGGAGGTGTTGTTCTGCAGATGTTGAACTGATGAACGGTGTTGAGTACTTGAACTGAATGTGTGCATGTCAGAAGTATACTTAATTTTAGCTGAAAAAAGGGCTAAATATTTTATCTAACTTACTTCTTGTGCTTTCTCTTTTTTTCTCATTCTCTCTCTATTAATTTTGTAAGTTTTCTCTGCATGAGTGTATGAATGCATGATTGTAATTGTAAGTCTTAATACATGTACTAAAGCACCTTACATACAGTAATATAAATGATTGTATGTGTGTGTGACTGCATGTGTCTAACTGTAAGAATACATGTAATACTAAAATAAGAAAATAAAAGTCATAATTAATTTCATTTGTTTAATTTTCACCAGACATTTTCATTTTTTTCAAACGTGTAACATGCATGTGTAAGCACATCACAATCTTTGACAACTGTCAGTATACTGTATTTTGTTAATCAGACATACCATAAAGATCGTCATTATCAATCCACTGTTCAGACCGTTCTTTTATGCCTATTTGTTTTCCAAACATCAAAAATCATGACGGTTCTGTTTTTCACAAAACAGGTGATACCCAAATTAAAGTGTAATAAATCACATTAAACCTGTGAACAGCCGGGAGCAAGTCATAATCAGCTATAACACGGGTGACGTTACTGAGGTTAAAACACCCCTAGGGAATAATTACTGTGAGCCGTTTACCGTAGCTAAGAGGTGTTGCTTGTTAGAGGTAAAAATGCATTGTAAACGACTGGGGGGAAATAGAACTGTCACTCCTCGGAGGTAACCGCTCCTTAGAGGTGCCGTTTCGTGAGGTTTTACTGTATCTTTAAAATAGATATCTTAGATGTACATGTGCAAATGATGCTTGAACTATTGTTTGTAGAAGAATCACCCTAAAAATAAAAGTCACACAGGCTTTGCAAATTTCGAAGAAGCTCATTTTTTATGGCTTCCCTCTGGTGACAGGGCATTGCACACTGTCTTGTTCAAGCCGCATGTTGCAGTTTGCCTGAAGTGCAGCGCACATATGGGGATATTTTGAAGTGAATAGTTCTACTACTATTACTAAAACTTGCTCAACAGACGTTGCTTGATACATTGGGTCGATGAATTTTAGAGATCGGACTGTCATATAAACAAATGCCGGTTATACCATGCACTAAGTTGTGTACATTTTTAACCACGGTGTGTGACATTTAATTTTATAGTGATTCTTCTACTACCGGTATTTCAACAATCAAATGTGTGTGTACACCTTTAATAATGTGCTACATTTAAACTAATACATTGTTTGAAATAATTACGTTTGAATAAGATACATCACCCAATCTCTATGAAATTACAAAAAATAAAGGTTGACATTTAGAAATTCCTCAGAGTGAACATTGTAGCTCACATTTTAATTTCCAGGCACAAGCCTACATCATGAGTGAAAAATGACCAATTGAAAAAACGACCAATATCCAAGATGTAATTGCCAAAGTCACCATCTGTTCCTTGAGAATGCATGCCAGCTGAAAATTTGTACAAAGATTGTCTTTTTCATTATTTACTTTTTAAGCATTTGTATTTCATGGTAAGTCAATCAAATTAGCAGATATACATGTATAGATTTTTCTGTATAAATATTTGTCGTTTTTATTTTTTAATTTATAACCTACCCTGCTAAATTAGAAACTGATTTAGAAGTGCTAAAAGTACTATTTTCACAAGAATAATGTTTTGTATGTAGCTCAAGTTTCACAATGTTTAACCCTTTCCCTCATAGAGGAAACCATGAAAAGACCTATGCGAACAGCATAAAACCAGATCAGCCTGCGAGTAACTCGCAGGCTGATCAGGTTTTATGCTGTTCGCTGCTCCTCAGTGGTCTGGAAATGAGGACTTTATAATTCAATTTGGTAAGGTTTAACTGTGGTTTTCTGCAGATCAGGCTTTATGTGATACCTATTGAGTGCGTCAAAATGAGTCTATATGAGGGAAAGGGTCAAAATGAGTCTATATGAGGGAAAGGGTCAAAATGGGTCTATATGAGGGAAAGGGTCAAAATGAGTCTATATGAGGGAAAGGGTCAAAATGAGTCTATATGAGGGAAAGGGTCAAAATAGCAAACCCTGATCTGTTGACCATCATCTTCCATGTAAACTTTCTTTATGAATAATGACAATCAGATGAGTAGCTTAGGGGCTATCAGTCGCTCTTGTATTATAATATACTGAACTAAAAAAGAGTTTTATTTTTCAATGTGTTTTCTAATGTGTCTGGAAATTGAAATGGCCACATGCACTCTCTGCAATACTTGTCTGCTTGAAACTTGATTTAATATAAAAATCTCTAATCTCAATTTTGAGGTTAAAGAAAACCCACATCTTTGTTATCATATTAATAACAAATGACATTATTTATACAATTTTCAGAACATTTACAGTCATTGATTGAAATTGATTGGTGGAGTCATTAAAAGGGGTGAAAAAAAAATAAAATTGAAACTTGTTTGAAATTTATTATTTTCAGACATACCAGCGTTCAGTCTTGAAAAAATACTGTATCCAAATTTATCTCCCTTTAAAAAAAAGATACAGTGAAAAACTTAAACTTTGGCCATAACTTCAAAGCTATTAAACCGTTTGTCATTTATCTTTAATACTTGATCACTATCACAAGGTCTACATTCTCATCAAGGGCAATAACTCTTAGGTCCATATTCACCTATATATCCCTCCTTTGAAAAATTGTTAAAATTTACTACTGAAAATTTACCTTGAACAACAATTGTCATCTGCTGCTTTCTGTGGTCAGCTTATCTGTATTTTGCTTTGAACAGTCATACTGTTATCAGGGGAGTGATGTGGGGCCATCATGACTATCTTGATTTAGCTCATCTGAACACAAAATGCTCAAGGTGAGCTATTTTAGGGTGACATCATGAAAGGGGTGTACTCCAAATCTATTGTAAAAATATACTCTTTTTTTTAATTTGTTAAAAATATACTATTTTTAGCTTGACTGTTTGAAACATAGGGGAAACCACCATACTCACCTAGTCCCATCAATGAGCCGCTCAGCGCGACATGCTATTTTTTGTATTGGGTGTCACGCCTCTGCGTCTCATGTCGTAACCACCTAAAACTGAGTGGAAATCAGAATCGGCGATTTGATATATTTTTCGTCAATTACACCTGATATGCATATCATCGTGTCGCAGACAGACTTATTTGAAGCTTACAACTGTTTATTATCCAAAAAACATTCAATAATCACGTATTTTTTAAAGAAATCTAACCTTTCAAATAGTAAACAAAAACCGATTAAGCCACGCCTCCTGCTTGCTGTTAACCGCTTACGCATGCGCACTTCAAACGGTGTAGGTATAGAAGATTTCCTGTGTGTCACCAGCGCTGGAGAAAGTGTACCAGCTATCGAATTTAAAAATTTGAGCCATTTCGAAGGTTTTCCTTCAGATTAATACTTTATAATAATAAACTTGACATTCAAGTTTTTTTTTAATTAATCTTTTTGTAAGACAACCACTTTTTTTACATTCACCTATCAAGTTATATAGATCTATTCTTTCTATTTTCATAAAAAGACATATTTTTCAATATAAAAATAAATGAAATAAAATAAATATTATAGTTTCTTATCTCTCTCTCTCTCTCTCTCTCTCTCTCTCCCTCCTTCTCTTTATATCTCCCCCCCCTCTCTCTCTCTAGCTCTCTCTGTCACCCCCACTTCTCTCTCTCTCTCTCTCTCTCTCTCATTCATTTGTTCTGGCCAGTCAGCGGATGAAGTAAAAAGGATCGATTAAATAAAGGTATGCATATTTTTTATTATTTGATTTATAGAATGATACAAATGACAACATCTTTTTTACACCTTTTTACGACTATCGTTTTAAAATGGCTTTTTATTTGCTTTCATTTTTGTACATATTTTGTCTCCGTAGTAGAACAAAGATCTCTCTCTCTCTCCTACCCTCTCTAAAAGTAAACTCTGTAACAAGCCCGAAAATACCATCTTCCTTTAAAACCTACACTGCTGGATAGAGGGTCCGTCCCACCTATACATTTTTTATGCCTAGCAATTACGACCGGCCCCCCCCCCCCCCCCCACACACACACACAAATGTTGTAGCATATATACTTATCAATCATTTATTAACAGTCACGTTACATGTGCAATGTAAATACACAGGAACATGAAAAACAAAGAGAAACAAACATTCTCAATCTCTCTGTTTTCTCTCGCATGCAAAAGGTAAACAAAGTTCAACATTGTATTAATATTTATATACAGAAAAAAAGATTTCCGTCCAATAGAAAGTAGTTCTCATAGTAATAAGTATAATCGTCTCGTTGATTAAAAAAAAAAACACTTGTCACACAACCGTTTTGGATGACTTGTTAAACACATAAATTTCAGTCACTAACTTTTAACCACGGTGCGGGTGCGTTGGTTAAGCTTTTTGAAAGGGTGGTCATTTTCTTAGTGAAAGAATTCACGGCTTTGACAACTGGAATCCCCTTGAATTTCTTGTATGATTTATGAAATCGCCCGGGAATCTCATTAGTCAAGTTTTCAGGGCGCAAAATCCTGAGAAAAAGTTCCAAATCTTCTTGTCTGTTTTGTTGGGATCTTGAAGAAACTCTTTCCTCCTCCGACTGCACAATGTTACTATAAAATGCATCCAAGTGCTTTCCGACACCCCGGCAATAGACGCGTTGAGATGTTCCATGCGTCTTCTGACGAGGAGACCAAGGACCGAATTCTGAGGGATTTCAGGTCAGATACTGGCGCAATCAAAGTGCTTATAAGTACGGTGGCGTTTGGAATGGGCGTCAGTGACCTTGACATTGTCATCCACTGGGGCTCACCAAAATCTATTCTTGGCTACTGGCAGGAGTTAGGGAGAGCCGGCAGATCTCGGCAACGGGCTTTAGCCATAATGTAAACCTACAAAAGGTCTCTCATGAAAAGTTGGACTGACGAAGATCTACGAGTACTGTCCAAGACAAAGAATTGTATAAGGGAGTTTGTACTCGAGACATTGTTTATTACAGGAATGAAACGGGATTGTATTCCAAAGAACTATGTTAATCCATGTGTAAGGAAGGATTGTAGTTTGTGCCTGTGTGATTGTTGTACGTGTTGTACCGCTTGTGTTGAGAAATGTAGTTGTAAGGGAAAGCGAGATCCTCTACAAGTATTCTTTCAATAATCCTGGGTAAACGTTCATATTCAAGCATTATTTAATTAGGTTGGGGTCACTACAGAAGAAAATTTAGATTCTTCTTTTTTTTTGGGGGGGGGGGGGGGTAAAATATATCAACATACGTCGTTCAGATCTCGAATTTCCTGTAAAATAGTCTATTCCATTGGTTGTAATTTTGAAGGTATTAATTTTTTTTTTAATCAACATGTTTATGATTAAAACCATGTGTATGAAAAGATAGTAAAACATTGTTAAAATGTAA
This sequence comes from Solen grandis, assembly GCA_021229015.1. Lineage (NCBI taxonomy): Eukaryota > Metazoa > Mollusca > Bivalvia > Adapedonta > Solenidae > Solen > Solen grandis. The sequence continues at coordinate 8,964,831 of CM037778.1, forward strand.
AATACATTGATTAAAAAATTAAAGTGCAATTAAAGTGTATAGAGACAGTGTATCGAATTAAGAAACCATATGAGCACATTTAAAAGTTCAAGCTGATCGTAAAATTACTATCGGTTTGGCCACAGACATGAAGAGTATAAAAATATGTTTGCATGTGTATCTATACCATTATTTGATGATATAAGCAATCAAACTTCTGTTCAAGCCAATATTTCTGTCTGACCCGTTATTAAAAGCATTTATAAGTCAAACGCACTTCTTCCGTTTTTGTGCGCCCCTATAGCAATGAGGTCTTATCTGAAGAGAGATATTTTACCTCTTCACCGTCGTAGCTCATTTGAATATGAGATCAGTAGGTCAAGTCGGTCAACTGCACATGTTGCAATAAAATGTGTTATAAAAGCATTTTTATTCAATATGAGGATTAAAACCCAGTTGGAATGGATACATTATTGTTCAAGGATAAAGGCAATGTAGGTATGTTGAGTTGTCATTCACTTATTATACAGAAATTTCAATGCCTAATTTTAAAATTAGGCTTTGGTTAGAGAAAGAAGGAAACTTTTCCGCACATAAAATGTCGTTCCGACTGTGTACCCGTAGGGGGGATATCGCCAAATCGAAAGTAGAACGATATCACAAATTACGGGTACACAAATGTGGACTACATACTCACCCAAGCATCTTCGACTGTGTTGACTTTTAATGCAAATGATGTCCTTTTTTGGACTTCCAATATTTTGGTTTAAATTTTGTATGCAACATACTATCATACTTGTATCTCAGCAACCTGTCATGAGATTGATTTAAAACTTCATTTAGGTTTTCAGGGGCATCAGAGGATCAAGTTAGATAACTCTTGAATGAATTTATTGTAAATTATTTCCCCTATTGAAATAAGAAATTTTGTATAAAGTTTGTTTACTATAATATAAATTAAACTTGAAACTACAGTTTCTTTTTATTTTGTTGAATTCAACATAAACAGTTTGGAAAATGTTTCTGATTACATTTATTTGGTGGTCAAAATAATAGTGCTATTTGCTATTCTCCTCATATACAATTATTTCCAGTTTTTCATCATTTTTACTATCAAAAATATGAAGCTAATAAAACCAAACAGTGGGGGAATATCTCTGTCCTATGGACAACCTGGTTTGTTTTTAGGCAAACCATAATACTGCTTTTTATTCTCATCTCACTTATGTTCTTGTCAACTGACTGTGCCAAGTATAGTTTTTTTACAGGGGTTTGATTTATATTGAAGTTAAATGTATAGTATTGGAAATGGTCTTTTTATTTTTCCCCAGGGCACAGCAGTGCTTAGCATGGCAGAGCAGACGTGGCCATAGAACAAAGCAATACGAGACAAGTGTTAATGGTAATTACTGGGGGAGATAAAGAGGAAGATAATGATGATGAGGATGATGATTATTATTTATATTATTATTATTAACAGTTAGAATATATAGCAAGTGAACCATATTGTTCTACAAGTGAACCAAATCCAAAGAAACAAAAGTATGAAGCTGCATTTCAGCAGAAGCAGAGGGTGCCAGAATTATACCTTTTTGACTCTAAGAGGAAACAGAGACTTATTAATCAATTTCTCTTACAATCCATTGTGAATGCTTTTCTTTCGTATACACAAAATCCAGTTCTAAAGGAACATTTTATTCCATGTTTCCTTGCTACAAACTGAAAAATTAGCATCAATTTATATAATCCATAACATGATTTCTTGCTGTTGCAAGGCGATTTCTTTTACTTTTCCACTTTTAATCCTGAAGGAAGCAATTATTCAGTAAGCAGTGAAACTGTTTTTGCAGTTTGGCTTACTTTAAATCTTCACAGTTTTCCATCAATCCTGTAAGATAAGCCATGCTCAGTGAGACATTTACTGGAATCAACTGTCCAGCAATATCAGTCCAGAAGTAGATGACTAAAAGCCTATGACATCAATCAAAATAAATTCAAATGAACACATATAGGATATGATTGTTTCTAAAATAGTACCTACTGCATGGTAATTCAACAAAGTTTGTTTAAAGGAAGGGTTGAAAGTTTGTGAAAGTGTAATATAACTTGGTAAACTTTAACATTAAGAAGTGTAGTAGATTCTATTCATCTGTTTTGCAGATTTATTTGCCAATTGAATTCATTTAAGTAGTGTACTCCAAATGCAGCAGTTGGATGGATATGTACCCTATACTGATAAAGTACAAAAAACTTGAGCCTCTCAAGCATTATTTAATTTAAATCAAATGTCCTATATAATGAAAAAAATCATTTTAAAAACTTTGTAAAAATAGTTTAAATTAGTAATTGCATATAAATTTATTCAAGAAGAGTTCTTACCAAACAAATTGGTGCATAGAATAATTATAAAAACAATAATTATGATATGGTGGTGGCTTATTTGTTTGGTTTTACTTCCCACTGATAGTATTTCAATCATTAGGAGGCTATGTCTTCTTGAGATAGATAAACAAGTGCTGTCTCACTGCAGTATGAATACAGAAATGATTACACCCCCAGTCACATTGTCCTGACTTTGGGCCATCCAGTCCTGGACCTGCCTTATATCTATGCTGAGTGAAAAGTATGTCACATTTAGGGAATAAACCCATGACCACCTGCCCCTGAGGTGGATACTCTAACCCCATGGCCACCAGAGACAGCCCCAATCATACATCTGGACAAGTGCCTTAAACTTTTAGCTCTCCTGAGGACATGTGTTCAGGTTCCACTATTAGGATTGTTGAATGTCTGTTGTCATTGCGTTATCTACAATTGATTTGTTTACACTCTAGCATCTTTATTATCCCCCGCTGAAGGCAGAGGGATATAGATTTGGCGTTGTCCATCTGTCCGTCACACATTGATTGGAACAGAACTCTAAATTTTTCTAGTTATAAACCTAAAGCTTCATATATAGTTACATCTCATTCAGTAGAAGTGCAGTGCATAGGAACTGTAACTCTTCATTTCATAAGTTTTGAGTTATTCCCCTTTGTTATTTTTCCTATTTAATGTTTGTTTGGCCCTAACCTCCAAAAGTATTTGAGCTATCAATGTTAAACTTCATATATGGTTACATTTTATGAGTAGAAATGCAGTAGATAGGAACTGTAACTCTTCACTTCAATTTTTTTTAGTCATTGCACTTTGCTGTTTTTCCTATTTAATTTTTGTTTGGACCATAACTCTAAAGTATCTAAGATATCAGTGTTAATCCTCAAAGGTCCATAGACATCATTAAGGAGTGATGCACTGCATAGGAACAGCCCGAACTCAACTCTTCACTTGATAACCTTCGAGTTATTGCCCTTTGTTATTTTTATTACTTTTGATTGGAATGTTACTCAAAAAGTATTTAAGGTATCAACATTATCCTTCATAGCACATAGATGTCATTGAGGATTAGTGCAATGTTTTTTTCGCTTACTAAATTTGCATTATTCGGCAGGAGATATAAATTTGCAGAATTTGCCCATAATTGTTTCTTTAGCAGTTTCTTAAGAAATCATCTTCAGACTGTGATGTTGATGTGCTTAATCTCTTGACCAAATTTGATTATGGCTGATATTAGTTTGTTAGGTCATTAGTTATGGCCATGACATACTGAAAAATGCAAGATTTCACTTTGTTTACACCCTAGCATATTCATTTCTTATGCAATCATCTTCAAACTTGATGACATTATGTATGGCTATAATATCTTGGGCAAGTTAGGTTATGGTTTATATAGGTGATTATAGGTCAGGAATTATGTCAACTCACCATCGGCTGTGACGAAGAGTTATCTTTCAAGACATCATTAAGAGGTGCTTTCCTGGAAGCAGTCATTTTTTTGCACAACACATTTGAAACAGAACCTGTATAAATACATGGAAGACCAGGTTGGATACAACATAAGCTACAGAAATGAAATATTATATTTTGTATTCGGTGAAAACGGTGTCAATGAATGCCGAGACATGGACAGGTATGATTTTCGAGTTCGGAAGCTGATGAAAGTTGTTAAAGAAGAAGACATTCATGTAACTGGGAAACAATTAACTACTTAACTAAAAAAAAATTCTTAAACACGCTTCTGATTCATGCAATAGAACCCATTCAAAAAAAAAAAGTTCCACAAAACTGGACTAACAACAACTGCAAGAGTGCAAGTCATGTACTTAAATCATCAACAAACTGGAAACTGGTGGACATTCCCAAATCCATTACAATGATACAAAATATTGTGACAAGTAAACAGGAGTAAAGGTGCTGTGCAATCAGGAACACCGGACAGTACAAGAACTGCCCTTGTGTCAGCATTGGCGGGTAAGAGGCCAAAGCAGGTGAAGCGGGAAAGAGCAGAACACCTGCCGCCAAACAGCAATGAATTAAATAGGTTATGTCGGTAAATGACTGTTTAGCAAAACTAAACTGGCTATGGCATTGTTTGCGAAAGAAATAAAGAAGTTTTCGAGAAGTTAGAAAAGTTGAGGGTTTTTTTCTTCGCATTTGTACACTGCATACCTATTTCTTACTGTTCCCAATGATGCATTAGCACAGGGAACCCATTGTTTATTCCAGTCTTAATTTGTTTTCATGTCAAAATAGGAAGAATTACTTCATAAATGTATACCTGGTTATTGGTTAAAATGAGAGATTTAGACCTCAAGATAAATCTGTTTAATACTGGGATAAACTTTGGGCGCATCTAGTTCATTGACCAATCAAAGATATCATTATATATGTCAGATAATGATTAGGTCATGCCTTAGGTTGCAGTAAATTGCTTGGCTGAGATGTGATCAGCCACTTTGGACATATCAAAATTTGTCATTTATTTTTAGTTAAGCTTAATAAACTAGCAGCAGTAGAGCAAAAAAACCATAAACACAGCTTATTTAGTTTTAGAACATGTTGGTGTGTCAAAGAATAAATCAATCTTCTGTCTAAGGATATTACATGCATAAATATTGTCACTCTGATATCCATGATGTCACAGAAGAACAGGATTCATTTTTTGGTACACCAGCATCATTATTATTATTATTGCCTGGAATTGAATGATATTGAAATTGGTACTGAAACACCCAAAGCTCTCAAGAAGTTAAAACTCTGTTAGACAAAGGGAATTGTTGATGGGTATAAGAAGTTTCTATCAGGAAGTAGCAGTGTACCTGGCACAAAAGCTACCTATCAAAATGCCAGTAGTGAAGAATGCACAGTGTTTGCATCCTTAGGTCCGTGACCAGGAAGACGTGTCTTTCAAGTATCTGAAGAACCTCTCCACACTAGTTCCTGTCTATCAGATCATGAGGCAACATTGGCACATGATGAATGTAAGATTCTTATGTCAGAGAATGTTCCAAAAGACAATATCTATGAAGAGACAGGTGAACTAAGAAGGGTTGATCAGTACTGGAACAACATCTTCAGTCTGAAAAATATGAATGGGAAACTAAAATACCCACACCTGAAGAAGCTTGTTGCATCATGCTTGTGCCTTTGCCATGGTAATGCAGACATAGAGCATAGTTTGTCTATTAACAAGAAGTTGTTGACTGGGGAAAGATCAAATTTATCAGAAGAGTCATTGAATGGCCTTAGACTAACAAGAGATGCTGTTGGTATACATGGTGGAAATGCACTTGGTGTGTAAAATACGTAGTAATGCATGTATGTTAAAGGTATGCAGTGTACAAACGCCAGGTAACGCATACAAGAGGGCCATGATGGCCCTGAATCGCTCACCTGAGTACCATTGCTTCAACTGATGTCAAGGTTTTTAAACAGACAAGGATTCTGATATAACTTAATTTAAAACATTTTACCCCTGACAATACTACACACCAAATATCTAAGCAATGGGCCATATGGTTTCAGAGAAGACTTGGGCGCAGGGTCATTTATCACCGTAGGGCCAAGACTTTGAAAATCTTGGTAGTGGCCCATAAGATGATGCTACATACCAAATATCTAAGCTCTAGGCCTTATGGATTCATAGAAGAAGATTTTTTAAGGTTTTCCTATATAACTCTATGTAAAACAAGTGACCCCTGGTGCGGGGTCATTTATCACCATAGGGCTATGATTTGTACAATCTTGGTAGTGGCCCATATAAGATGATGCTTCATACCAAATATCTAAGCTCTAGGCCTTATGATTCATGAAGAAGATTTTTTAAGTTTTCCTATATAACTCTATGTAAAACAAGTGACCCCTGGTGCGGGGTCATTTATCACCATAGGGCTATGATTTGTACAATCTTGGTAGTGGCCCATAAGATGATGCTTCATACTAGCCTTCTGCATTAATGGAAGAAGATTTTTTAAGATTTTCCTATATAACTCTATGTAAAACAAGTGACCCCTGGTGCGGGGTCATTTATCACCATAGGGCTATGATTTGTACAATCTTGGTAGTGGCCCATAAGATGATGCTACATACCAAATATCTAAGCTCTAGGCCTTATGGATTCATAGAAGAAGATTTTTTAAGATTTTTCTATATAACTCTATGTAAAACAAGTGACCCCTGGTGCGGGGTCATTTATCACCATAGGGCAATGATTTATACAATCTTGGTAGTGGCCCATAAGATGATGCTACATACCAAATATCTAAGCTCTAGGCCTTGCAGTTTTGCAGAAGAAGATTTTCAAAGTTTGCATTTTTAAAATCTATTTTTAGCTCCTGTGACCTAATTATGCAATGGACCACAACCATTTATACAACTTTAGTAGAGCTTCATCCAAGGAACATTCCTGCAAAATATTTTTCAAATTGGCCAAGCCGTTTAGGAGGAGATGTTGTTTGAAGCAATTGTTGACGCCGGACGCACGCACGCACGGACGCACGGACGACGGACGCCGGACAAAAGGCGATCAGAAAAGCTCACCTTGAGCACGTTGTGCTCATGTGAGCTAAAAAACAATGATTAACTGAATACTGACCTGTATACCGCTGTATTTAGAAAGTTTGATACAAAGTTAGAACCTCAAATTGTCATAGTTTGTCATTTTATAATAACCTCAGATTTTTGTAATAACAGAAGTGTAATACTTGAACTTTGTATTTCTGTGCTTTTAACAAATAAAAAAAAAATAAGTTACCAGCTACTGTGGCAGTCTGACATGAGTGTTGGGTCCTCAACTGGATGAAATGCACCATGATATGTATAGTGAGTAAGAAATACAGTGAAACCATGATTCCAGTATGACTGTATTCCTACTTTTCCTTTTTTTTCCCTACCTTTTCCTATTTTTTGTCAAAATAATTCCTATTTTTTTCCCTACTTTTTCCTATTTTTTGTCAAAATGATTCCTATTTTTTTCCCTACTTTTTAAAAAAAGGTCACTTAACAGCCTGTGTTTTACATGTATGTGTCGGTATATGACTGTTTAGCTACACTAGACTGGCCATGGCGTTGTTCGCGCCGACATAGTTTATTCATTAAATGAACTGCGTGTTATGTTATTTTTACACGAATACAATTATGTATCATTTTATGTTTGCATCATTTTTTTTCCTGAAATAGTACAACGAATAAATAAAGTTTAACAAAAATCATATTTAAAAAAACTACATATATTTATAAAGAAAGAAATGTAATAATTTTTTTTCTTCAAATTTATGTTAATGTTTACTAAAAGAAAAATATTAAACAAGACTCTAATTATCTTTTCAAACTCAATCAGTTACATTATTTGATTACAGTTTGAGTATGAGTTATGCTATTTAAAAAGTGCGCCTGTGAGATCGTGAGATGAATGGGTGAAATAAAAAAAAAGAATGATCGATTAACAATGTGTGTTTACACTCAATAACGCATACGCACAACTTGCCGTTTATTTAGTATTAACACTACCTATATATATGTGTGAAATCAAATCAACACACACACACATATTTAAATCTATCTATCTACCAATCTTTTATGATATTAAGATAAATCTTAAAAATAACAACCAATCTGCTATAAAATGTAGTGTTACAATCAATAGTCCATTTCGCTATTCTCGGTCCATTTCGTCATTGTCGGCTGAACTAAATATTTGACTTGACTATTCGAGATTTACCGTCGCTTCGACAGTATCTCAGTCAAATAGTGACGTCTAGCTAATTACAGGTGGAGGAAGACCCCGAATGCACGGAGACATCCGGGTAGAACCACCGATCTACCGCAAGCCAGCTCGAAGACTTCCTCACATGAAAATCCGATTGACCCTGCCGGGATTCGAACCCACGCGGTGAGGGGCTAAGTGAGTGTTAAAGTCAGCGACTTTGGCCCCATCGGACGTAGATGATATTTGATAAACGTGTTTATATCAATAAAATGAAGGTCAAGTTCAACTTTCAGCAATGTCCGAAAAATTGTATACAGTTATGGTACCTTTTCGACTTAGTATTTCCTTAAAATAATTTTTCAGATCGTTAAGGCTTTAAATTATGTGTCAGAGCGCTTTGCGGGGGTATGAATCACCTTCAGTGTTATTTCTAGTAAAATCAATGGGTTATATCTATCTTATTCTCACGGACAATTCACTTCCCATCACAATCACCATCAGCATAACATATATCCTGATCGGACAACTGCGCTTGTTCAGATTCAAGTTTGTTAACTTCCGGAATAATATGTTTCCAAAAATTGAATTCTCTGGCATAGACGAAAGCAGTTGTGTTAAACTTTCTGTTAAAATTCAGTGCCCGCTGATTCTCCAGGTCGTACTTCGGCCATTCAGAATTGTCGTCACCAGGTCCGATCGGCGTCCTATTATAATTGAAACATAATAAACTGCATTGTAAAACATTAATGAACAGATAAAATAACAGTCGATGTCAACCCTTACGTAACGAACATTTTCAACACCCCACTCTATTAACTGGTCTTCTAAAATATTAGGAAATTAAAATTTGTATATAATACTAGTTAGCAAAAATCGATAACGGTGAAAATCGATTGATTGTGGTATATAGATAAAGTACTGGAAAAGGCGCTGTTAGTATATATTAGGAATTTTCATTCCATGCGACATTGTTTAAGTAATATATCGATGTCCAGATAAATAAATAATACATAAAGGAGGAGGAAAATATCGAGTACTCAACGGTTGAACCATTGAGCTGTTGAAAGAAATAGTAGCGAGCAAACAAGTTTAGAAGCAAATCATATTGATGTCCTACCCGATTTTTGCAAATGTGGACCAGTAGCGCATTATCTTAATGGAAACTTCCCACTCCCAGTCTTCCGGTTCCTGCCATTCAAATGTTGAAACTTTTTCAAAGTCACGGATAGTTTCCTCATCAAATCCGAATACAAATCCGAGTTCATCTCCATGGTTGGCACCGTTGATCCAGCTAGGAATAGGCATGAATGGTTTAGTTATATTTGCCGAGAAAACGTAAAAGAACGTGTTATCCCATTTAGACTCTTTACAATGAAGTTGAGCATACTCAACTGCGCCTACTGTCATTATTGAATCGCTAACGAGCCTAACAAACTCATTTCTGATCGTTTTCGGATCATCAGGACTGGACCAATCGGTATATTCTGAAGTGACCAATTTGGTGACGAGTTCATTCGCAGTAACACCTACAACGCCCAGTACAGTTGGTATGAACCTGGAGTCCGTCATTTCGCGGGATGGTTAAAAAGTTTCAGGGTCTTCCCAGCCAGCAAACCAAGTAATTCCAGCAACTCCCTCGTGACTGTTTACACCAATGATTAAGTTGAGAGAACGGAAAAAATCAAGTTCTTCCTTTTCCTTTTCTGGAGTTCCTCCGAATTCTGAAGGATGTCGTTGTAGAAAGTCTTCATCGATAACCAGCTGATGAGCAAATAACGTGGCTTTTGTAGGATCAGAGGCTATAGCCGCATTTATTTCTTTGAACATATCAACAGAATCTACCTTCCGTAGACAATCCATCATCACCTTAGTACTTTCTTTGCTGCAGTTAAAAAAATCTGCAAGTACATGTGTACTCTGCAATGGATTGAGATTGATTTGCCATGTAATCGTCGGGATGCCACTCTGTGCTATTATACGATGGACAAGGTCCTTGTTTCCAAGATGCAGGCCTTGAAAGATGGTGCTAGCAGATCCGGCTGATTGTCCAAACATCGTCACACGACCGTTGTCTCCACCAAAGGCCCCGATATTATTATGGACCCACTGAAGGGCCAGGTGCTGGTCCCATAGTCCCATGTTTCCCGGGGCATGGTCGTCACCTGTTGACAGAAATCCCATGATTCCAACCCTATAGTTGATAGTCACAAGAATGACGTTTCCGTAGGCAGCTAACGTTCCACCGCCGTAACTTTCACTCGAACCATGCTGAAAACCGCCACCATGTATATATACCATGACCGCAAACCCCAACTCAGAATCGGGCTCTCCATATGGCACATATACATTGAGAAACAAACAGTCTTCAGACATTGAGCTTGGTTTCGGAAGAAAACTTACGTCTGTTTGAAGACAGGAGGCTCTAAATTTGTTAGCAATAAATGGAGAGGTCAACTTGTCTATCGGTAACGCTTTCAAAAACCGGCGCTCGCCGACCGGCGGCTGACCGTACGGTATACCAAGGTATCTGTTTACGGTGTATTCCTTGTTAGCAATAGTAATAGCGACGGACGTTCCGACGATTTCACCGACGTCCGACTGGACTCTGGGGTTTTCCGTCTGCGCAGAACTTTGGAAACTTTATAATAGAACGTATAAAGGAGGGGTTAATGAGGCATCTGTAGGTAGTGAGTTGAGATTCAACGACCGCATCCTTAGAGATCCTGAGGAGGTTACTCAAGCTTGGGGTGATCATTTTAAGTCTTTATACAGCGATACAGAGAGTGTCTCATATGATAATACATTTCGTGAGGAAGTAAATACATCGGTTAATACCTGGAAGAAATCCGATATAAATATAAGAGACCAGGAAAACATATCTGCCAACGAATTATACTTGGCTATAAAGGATACTAAAAGGGGGAAAATGTGCGGACTTGATGGAATATATAATGAGCATATTACTCTAGGCTGCCTTGAATTTCACGACTGCATTTTGCTTTTATTTAATAAAATGTTGTCATTAACCTATGTACCAAGCCATCTTAAAGAGGGTTGTATTGTTACACTATTCAAGGGGGGCAATAAACGCAAAGATGACCCAAAAAATTACAGAGCAATAACTTTGTCTTCGTGTTTGTTGAAAATATATGAGCGAATTCTGCTAGGTCGACTTAAAGAAAAGATTTTTATCCCTATACACCCACTACAGGGAGGTTTTCAAGAGGGTATAGGGACAAATATGACCAGTTTTCTATTTCAGGAATGTGTATACTTGTGCAAGGAAAATAACAGTAAATTGTATGCTTGTTTCCTTGACGCTCGTCAAGCGTTTGACAGAGTGTGGCATAATGGTCTCCTGTTTAAACTGAGGCAAATGGGTATAAGTGGTCAACTGTGGCGAGCTGTAGTCAGCATGCATCATGATATGTTTAGTTGTGTTCTATATAAAGGTCGTAAATCACATTGGTTTCCGATATTACAATCTACGAGACAAGGGGGCACCTGGTCTCCATATTTATATCTGTGTTACATAAACGACCTTATTAATCAGTTAACCTGCTCGGGGTTAGGTTTTTGTATAAATGGAGGTAGCTATTGTGCCCCGACAGTAGCTGACGACATGTTATTGTTATCTTTATCTATCAAAGGCTTACAGTCAATGATGGATATTTGTCACCGTTATTCCTGTACATGGAGATTTCTGTATAATCCCTCAAAATGTGCAATCATGGTTTTCAATGAAAGTATGCGTGACTATTTAAGATCCCGCCGAAATTTGTCTCTGGGCAGTGAAAGAATTAGCGAAGTAAATACTTATAAGCATTTAGGCGTCACTTGCTATACTGATTATAAACAGCGTAACAGAGTTAAGGAGTACTGTGACAAACTTCGTAAGACGTTTTTTAGTACCTTGGACAGGGATACAGTAATGCAACTAAACCCGCTCACTTGTTATAGAATATATAACGGTATTGTGTTGCCTAAATCGCTGTACGGCTGTGAATTTCTTTATAAATTAACGACACGAGAAATTGAATCCCTTGAAAGATCACATCGAATGTGCGTAAAAAATATTCAGGGTTTAAGCACACGTACACGGACAGACGTTGCTTTAAGCATGATTAATGCTGTTCCGTTATTGTGTGAAATTGATAAACGTAAACTTATATTTCTTGGACAATTATGTCGTGTTAAACGCGATTGTGCAATTAAGAGATTGTTTCTTTTACGTTTAATGTACAGCCAGCTCAGTAGTTATATGTTTGGTTTCTTCCCAGACATTTGGGAAGTGTTGAAAAAATATGATTTGAATAAGTACTTACATGATTTTATTAAAACAGGAATATTTCCGTCCAAATACACGTGGAAGGGCTTAGTAAAAAATAGCATATGGTTTGTTGTGAAACGAGAGTGGTCTGTAAGATACTGTAAACCTGACTTTGATAGGGTACGTTCTATACATTGTCAGTATGGAACTATTGAAATATGGAAATATGCATATGAAAATCCAAAACTGTTACAACACTGTAAAACTATTGTAAAATTAATTGCCAATTTGTCATTTACTGGATGTAAGTGCCAAAAGTGTGGAGTTGAGTTAAATGACGTTAGCCTTACGGATCATGTTATTCTTGATTGTCCTGTGTTAAACTATCGACGCCTTAGACTAATAGATAAAACATGCAATGTCTTTGGCGAGAATGTTATCGTAGCTCTAGGTAGCATGAACAGGAGCTCCATTGTCAATACTATTTTGGGTGTGAATTGTCCTATACTTACTGTTCTATTACAAGACAGATACTTCCAATTTAAAAGTTTTATGTTTCGCCACGCTCATTTCATGTGGCTGAATTACAAAAACTCTAAAACTTAACATGTACTTTTATTTGGTCCGTCGGTCGGTCGGTCAGTCATTAATTGTTTTGATATAGTATTTGTGTGACCAAGTTGATTAGTTTATCATTTCACGAATTGATTGATGTATAATGGAATAATTTATTAATTCAGTATTTATTCTTAATTATTATCATCTTATTCTTTCTTTTTTTTTTGTTTTGTCTGTATACGTTCATATCGCAAATATCAAATTACTGTGCATGATTACATCCTACTCTGTGTCTCCATGTTTCGTTTCGATGGAGTTACGGTCTTTTTGGGATGGTTACTATATCTTATGTCATCCTTCATTTTTATTTATCTTTTTTTTTTTTTTTTTTTTTTTCTTCTCTAAATGTTAATTTAGTAACATGTTTAAAATACTTTCTATGAAATTATTTCACATGCTTTGTTAATATCAAAGTTTGTATGTTTTTGCATCAGTAATATGCTTGTATATATGTATGCTCGTGTGTATATAATTCAATTTTGTTCTTTCGTTTTGTATATTAATTGTATTTGTAATCGTCAACCTATGGCGGAAATAAAGATAAATAATAATAATCAAAATCAACAACATACACTTGTGAAGTCGGCACTCCATGTTGACTCACACAGTGCAGTGTTTATAAATAACTTTATTTCTACACTGCGGACAGGTTTATACTGCAGGCCTACACTTCTCTGCATTGTATTTTTCCATCATTACATAGTTGGAACTTATTTATTTTACGTCGATTGGGAAACAAGTTATTACAACTTATACTAATTACTTTCGACGGCTCCTGGGTTGGACCAGTACTTTGCGCCTGGGAAGGTCATGAAAAATCCTTGACATCAACGGGTTCGAGCATATTCTTAGGACCCGCAGTCGGATATGTTGCCAACGCCCTTCCACCATTACATCGGTGTATCACTGGCACTACAACTACTGAATTT